>JARHVA010001676.1:0-507500 GCA_037957365.1 Torreya grandis
AGGAAGGAAGGCTTGAGGTTTAAGGATCTATTTTCTGAAATCTAGGGTTTTTAGCTAGGGTTTTAGAATTTTTGAAAATTATGCAATAATTTAAAATTCTAAAAATAATTTTGAATAGGAATAATGCACAAAAATTTATACCAAAATTAGAATTTTGGAAATTAATTTTTTTCATAAAAATATGAAATAAAAACCCTAAGTATAGCTAGGGTTTTAGGTTTGTTCGAAGTAAGTCAGGTTCACCAAATGTTTTATTATTTTTAGGAATCTAGTGTTTAGATCCTAAATAATAAGGGTCTAGAATAATAGGAAAAATCTAGTTTAATGGGAAAAGATATAGATTTTAAATAGGTAATTTTACAAGAGGAAGAATAATAAACTTATCTTAAATTGGGCTAAAATGAATGATTTCAGAGCTGGTGATTGAGAAGTAAGACTGAGACACTATAAAGAATTAGAACTTGGATTTTGTTTTATAATTAGATAAGAGCATCAGAAGAGGCACCCTAGTGTTTGGTGATATAGTCCCTCCTTGATGTTATTGTCCTTAGGATCTAAGCTTTCTAGTTATTTGTCAAGTTAGTGTGAGCCTGTGTACTAAATTTTAGGGTTGAAAGTTAATAGAGCTCACTGTAAGTTTATTTTAGTCTTTAATACCTATATCAATCTACACACATGAAAAAAATGAATACATCAAAAGTAAAAGGGGTAAAAATTGGGTTAGGGGAAGAATGATTGCATGATCTAGAACCCATACTATCCTGACTATTGCCTATATTAACCCTCAAGCTAGGGTCTTAGATCAAATGTAGTTCTCCCTTAAGGAATGTGCATAATTAACATGCATGATATATGTAAGAATGACTTTCACTTAAGCCCTTCCTTGATCAAACATGCAAGTCTATGTGTGATGTATAGAAACTGAGCTATACTATTGACTAATTTTCCAAAGTAGTAAGTGCTAGATATAAAATGCCTTGTGTAGTCCTTTATATAGGAGACTCATTATTTTAAATTTGGGAGCTTTATTTTCATTTGGCCAACAGTGGAAAACTTAAGAATGAAGAGAATAAAAGGGGTAAGACCCATCCAATGGAATAAATTGATCATTTAGGCTCAAATTGGCTTTTGATAAGAAAATTGGAAACTAGACACCCTGGGTTTCAACACTATAGTCCAATCCTAGTGCTCCTGTCCTATAGGCTAGGGACTGGGGGGGATGGAATGAGCATGGGAAACCTGACCTAGCTGAGGTATAATGACCATTTGAAAGGCTCAAGGTGATCAGGGATGGGTAAAAAGATGACTCAAGCTTATAACAAGACCCAAACAGATAAAATGAAAGACATGGATAAATATGTAAAAGACTCATATTCTCTATTCAGATTCTCTTGTGAAAGGACTGTGAAAATACATGATATGTGTGGTTTCTTGACCAATTTATGGTGTATATAGTATGCATATTGATGAAGACATGCTATGCTTGATTGGGAAATTGATAGAAATATATTATACCAAATAAATTTTATCAAATTAATTTTATACACACACACACACACATCCAATCCTACTGGTTGGGGTTGACTTGCTATGGGAAATGCATATAATGGGATATCAAGAAAATGTTTGACTTTCTATTTTGGTTATTGAAAACATAGTTGAGATGGAGGATGTGTTTCTAATAAGTTACACCAATCCATGTTAATACATCAAATAATAAAAAGTCCAACAAAATTATGTTAGGTATTTTATATTTTCTTACACAAAATATACTAATGATGCAATTAAGGTGTATGGATGTACATCTAGAGTATATAAGATTCACTTAAAATTTTACCTTTGTAAATGTATGTGGTGTCGTACTGCCATGGATAGATGTAGTAGGGGTTAGCCCACTAACTAGTTGTGATGTTGAAGGTAACGTCTCTTATTAGAAAAAAAAAATACATACATACACACACACACACACACACACACACACACAATTTAATTTAATTTAAACATGTAAATTAATTTTTACCTTTTTAATTTGTAAATATAACTTAAAAATTTAACATTAAATTTATATAAAAGATACCTACATGTGTGTAGAGACTCCCAACATATCTAAACCAAATGTGTGTACCAACAACTCATCAGTCAAGACCATATCCTCCAAGCCCCCTAAAGTATCACCACCATCATCTAAAGGTATAGTGCATATAACACCACAACATTTGCATGGGTGGGGTTGGGTATAGACACCAACTGCAGTATCTCAAGCACCTATCTCTGAAAGTCCACTCATATGATGAATGAGTGTATTAGTAAATGCACTAAGCACATGAAATGTATCTATATCCATAACCTCTATCACTACAAAGGGAATCTCTAGATGAAGTGATTTTAGGTAGGGATCCTTGTAGGCTGATTAGGTGTATGACGTACACCTAGTCGATCCTATGTGGAGCCTTTCCCTCATCCCTGAAACCCACCATAGTCAAATTAGTTTGGAATATGATTGAGGACAAAATCTCAATAGATTTTTCTTAAAAATTAAAAAGGGATCTCATAGTTATTACAAGGGGGATAATCAAACAAAATCCACTATCACTCCCAAAAATTGGATTTAATAAAGTCTTGTTGGCATTGGTGGATTGGAAAATGTTTGGTCATTATGGGAAATGGGGTATTGGTGGCTGGGTCAATAAATAAAAAATGAGAGTCAAGGGTTTTTTTGTTTTATAGTTTTAGAAATGTGTATGCATTATATTTAGATATAGGAATGCGTACAAATTCCTATAATGCGTATGAATTCCTGTAACTAAACATAACGCATATGTATTATTTTTATAATACGTACCTGTTATGGCTTAATAATCCCAAGTAATAATGCATACACATTATGTTATAATGCATACGCGTAGTGAGTTATGTCCACAAAATTTTTCCCCAACTCCATGCACATACCCATTGAGGCATATGAATGGTGTAGAATAGTCTTTACTTGTTCTATGATCCAATGATGTTGATACTCTCTTACATGATAGACTATTTTGTACTCATCTATTGTATGTGGTCCTTGAACTTGTTTTGTATGACATTTTCATGTCCCTTGTTTGTAAATTTTTTATGTTCCTTGCATGTGGTCTTTGGCCTTTTTTGCTGTGACATTTTATTGTCCCTTTTATGTTTCCCTTAGCCTTATGTGTGACACTAACTCTTGAGGTTATTGAGTTTATTGGGATTGTTGAGCTTGATAGCATTGAGTATTTTCATAATCTCTATCATGTATCTTTGATGCATACTTCATTGATACATCTATCTAGAGATGAAACTTATATGCTCTATATTACATATGTTACGTACATGCCTTGATTGAAATATACATTATATGATGATATAATCTCCACATGTCCAAATGATTATACATGATTCTATCTTTAAAGATGAAATGATAAGTTAAATCTTATTTTGATATGTGCAACTTATAGGACACATCCATCATCTCAAAAGTGGGGCATTATAATGGGATTGTCATAAAGACATAGGCCTCCATGAATAAATAATTACATCAAAGTAAATATTTCAAATATTTATAATGTTTAAAATATCACATGATTAAGTAACATGGTAGATTCTGGCACATCGGTATAAATTATAGGGTAATATGACATGCATATGTACTCATTTTACACATACTTGGGTATAGATTCATACACAATTGGGTTCATATGCATGCACATATGTATGCACTTTATAGGAAAAATAATTATAGGTTTCCACATATAAATACATTTGAAATATAGGTTCTTAGATTTAGTATATAGATTTATAACATTCTATATCAATTGACACATATTCAAGGAACATGCCATTAATTCATGCACATACACAACAATATAATTTACAAGTTGAATGAAAAATTATTGACATTCCACTTCACACTTGTTGACACTGAGATCATGATGTGGGCATGAATATTGTTTCATTTTATTTTGATCATGCATCTATTCTACATTAAACAAAATTGAGTGACTTGAATGAAAATAGACAATAAAATATGTGGTTATGATAGGAGCCTAAATATTGTTCATTCCCTTTAGATCATGTTTTTTTCCATGGATAAAACTTGAGTGAACTTAATAAAACTTATAAAATTAAATCTATAATCCATTTTAAGTGGTTTTTACTTTTAATGAACCTATCATATGGTTCTCATTTCTTTTATGAGTTGTTATTGGGTTAGTACATGACATATTTTTCTTCACATTTATGAGTGTTGGGGCATATTGGCTTCTCAACCTGAGGTTTTGAAAAGTTATAGATATTTTGGAAAAAATCACCTTAATTCTCCATGTGCTTTAGCGAAGAAGCATAATTTATCCATGGTTTAGAAATAAGAACCAATCTCCAAGTTCTTCAATGGAAAACACATTTGTCCAATACTTCAACAAGAAATCATCATCTCCAAAAATTTACAATGGAAACATGGTTTTCATCAACATGTGTACTCCTTCCTTTCTCTTTTATTTTAAAAGTTAGAATTGAATTGTGTGTGTGTGTGTGTGTGTGTGTGTTAACTACTACATGCTTTTTTTATGTTTTTTTATTTAGTGACCCACATAATTGGATGTTTCTACTAAACACAAAGTGTGTTGTACACACTCACATATATATTTTCCTTTTACTCTATAATTTACATCACTAGAATAAAAAGGAGACATTTGTAAATACTAAAATATAGTATTAAGTACTTGGCAATGGAAAGCATAACATATTTTTACCACATATGACTTGCACTTATAAAAATGGTGCTAACCCACCATTATATCACTCTTACATGTTACCTTATGAGTTTGATCCTTTTTGTTGGTCTAAAATTCATAAAGTTTCAAGATTTTATTACATACAATATTACTCAATTGCCCAGATTAGAATAATTGAATTTACAAATATGTATAAAAATTTACTTTATAACCCACAAATTAAAAATAATCTAAACATGTACTTGCAAGTGAAACAAATAAATATGGAATAATAAATACATGCAAAAATTAGATAAGTAAGAGATGCCGAAAAAACATAAAAATAATACTGACATAGTATTTAACATGGTTCACCCAAATTTTAGGCTACATCCACCAAGAAACTCAACAAGTCTTCTATTCAAACTTCCAAATAAATTTATACAAGTGCCTATCACTTCCTGCCCCTCAATCTCTGTATCAGAGAACTCTGACAACACCTTTGTCTAAAGATAATATTTCTCTTTCTGTCAATTAATACTTAGCTCCATCCATATAATGTCTACAATTCACTTCACTTAAAAATCTCTGCCTTTATTCCCACTTTTGAAGTATAGATCACTATTCTGTTCTAACTTCCTTTTTTTACAATTTGTAACAACTTCCTTACAGAATAAGGAAGTACAAATAGGATATCAAAATTAGAACTATTTCAAGGAGTTGTTACTCTAATCTTAAGATTGCAATTCTAAATTAGATACAAAATAAACTAAACCCTATAACTCTATTTATCAATACCTTTTACAAGTATTAATAAAAAAAAATACTTTAAATAGTCATATGGCTATGATAGTGATGCATGGGCTGTTGATAAATCACCATTCGATCATCCTCAAGTTTCTTCTACATTCAATCAAAACCTAAGAGAGCATCATTAGAAATAGACCTTTATGACCCTACCAACATAGATCCACATCCAATGTAACCATGGCCACATAGTGATTATAAAGAACACATCGATCCACAACATTAGGACTGAAATTTGACATTAACCTATCCCTATCAATTGATAAAAAAACTTATATATAAAAGCTCATAGCACTGGTCAAGCTACAGTCTTTCTATTTTTAGGTTCCCTGTAGCAGCTGTAGGCTTCACCTACAGGTTGCCTATAGCAGCTATAGGTTTTATCTACAGGCTACCCATAGTAACTACAAGTTTCATCTATAGGCTGCCTATAACAAATATAGGTTTCATCTACAAGTTACCCATAGATTCTATAGGTTTTACACTTTCCACCAAAATCAAATGAGGCATTATGTTTCCACATCTCCAACAATCTCCCACTTGGAGACATAAGGCTGCAACACTAACTGTTGTAACCTCCCATTTAAACTCAGAACTACTAATTTTTTCTTCTTCAAGCTCATGCTTGAAGTCCCATGGAAGTTAAATGTGCCCTCAACTTCACTACTACAATTACCTTAGTAAGCATATCTGTATGATTCTCCTTTGTGTGAATCTTCTCAAGCTTGAACTGCCCACTTTACAAAACTATACATATGAAGTGGTAACAAAGCTCTATATGCTTTGTCCTACTATGGAAAACAAAGTTCTTAGCCAAGTGAATAACACTTTGGCTATCAGAATATAGAGTGTACCCTACTTGCTTCACTCCTAACTCCTCCAAAAATCTACTTAACAATAAAAAATATTTACTTTCTTCAATGTAAGCAATGTATTCAACCTTAGTGGTAGAAAGTGCAAGAACTTTCTACAGCTTAGAAACCCATGAGACTATAGTACCTCCATCTGTGAAAATATATCTAGTGGTAGACCTTATACCATCAAAATCACCTACCATGTCATTGTCCACAAAACCTTATAACCCACCATTAGAACCTTCAAAACATAAACACATACTAGAGGTTCCACGCAAATATTTTAAAATCCATTGAACTGCTAACCAATGTTGCTTACTAGGGTTACTCATGAACCTACTCACTAATCCCACTAATTGGGATATGTCTAAATGAGTGAAAATTATAGCATACATTAAACTACCCATAGACAAAGCATATGACACCTTTGCCATATAATCTTTCTCCTCTTATGACTTAGGAGACTGTGTCTTACTCAACTTAAAGTGGCCAGCTAAAGGTGTAAAAATAGATTTATAGTTATGCATACCAAATCTTAAAAAAACCTTTTCAATATATTCAAATTGAGTTCAAGTAAGTTTCTTACCCAAACTATCTTTGTCAATTCTCATTTCAATAATTTTCTTGGTTGGTCCAAGATGCTTCATGGTAAACTCTAAAGAAAGCAATTTCTTCAACTCACTTATTCTCTACATGTTAGCTCCACACAAAAACATGCCATCAACATAAATTAGAAGAATAATGAATTCACCATTTTCAAATTTCTTACTGTAAACACAATGATCACTATGAGTATGAGCATATCCATGCTCCAACATGAAAGTATCAAACCTTAGGTACCATTGCCTAGGTGCCTATTTCAAACCCTATAAACTTTTTAGTAATTTACAAACCTTTCTTTCTTTGCCATTCACCTCAAAACCTTCTAGTTGCTTCATGTAGATTTTTACTTCTAAATCTCCATGTAAGAATCCTATCTTCACATCCATCTGTTATAAGTGAAGATAATTAGAAACAAAAATACTTAATATAGTTCTTATTGAGGTAATTTTGACAATAGGAGAAAATACCTTTGAGTAATCAATTATAACCTTCTGTGTGAAGCCTTTAAGAATAATCCTTGATTTGTATGTTTTTTACCAATGCTCATCTTATTTTAAATGGAAAACCCATTTATTTTGTAGTGTTTTCTTATCAAGTGGCAAATCCACCAATTCCCATGTTTTATTGTGTTTCAAGGCATCCAATTCTACTTTCATGCCCTTTTTCCATTGCACACAATCTTTATCATACTTAGCTTCTTCAAATGATTTAGGTTCCCCACTGTTAGCAAGTAACAAATAAAATAAAGATGGAGCATATCTATCAAGAGATTTACTTACTCTTGTTGACCTCCTTACCATAGGTGTGACTAGTTCACTTTGAGCTTCTCTTGGCCCAATATTCTCATAAGACTCCATTGGGTCATTTATGACCCTATTCCCATTCTCTGATTCTTTAGAAATAAATGGAGTATTATGTAAGTTCTCTTTTCTTTCTCCATATACAGTTGGAGGTATAACAAGATTTTATTTACCAAGTAGACTTTCCACTTTCTTTTCTGCAAGTTGGCCCCTATACATCACACTTTCATTAAAGATCACATCACATGATCTCACAGTCTTTCTATCATCTACACTCTAGAAATGTTAACCAAAAGAGCTATCACCATATCCAATGAAAGTGCATCTCATCGATTTAGCATCCAACTTATTTCTATTTTATTTATCAATGTGCACAAATGATTCACAACCAAAAATTTTAAAATGAGAGTAGGAAATGCTTTTACTTGACCAAGATTCCTTAGGGATCTCACCATATAAAGCACTAGATGGTCCTCTATTAATCAAATAAACAACATTATGAATTGCATCTACCCAAAAAGTAGGGGGAAAACCAGCATGGAGTCTCATGCTTCTAGCTCTCTCCATAATTGTTCGGTTCATTCTGTCACTTACCCCATTCTGTTGAGGAGACCAAGGCACTGTTACTTCTTTTCAGATTCCTTATTGTGCATAGTAGTTCAAAAAATTATTTTGAGGTGTATTCACCTCCATTATCAAATCTTAAACATTTTAGATTCATGCCTAACTCATTTTTTTCAAGGGCTTTCCAAATTTTAAAGGTTCTAAATACATCAGACTTATTTTGGATATAATAAACCCACATCATATGAGTTGCATCATCCACAAATATAACATAATAATTTGAGCCTCCTAATGATTGTATAGGGGCTGGTCCCCAAACATTAGAATGTACTAATTCTAATTTATTTTGTTTTTTTTAGGCCCAACCTTCAAAAAAGAAACTTACTTTTGTTTACCAAAAATGTAATGTTCACATAAATCTAAATTAATAGACTTTAAGTCTGATAACTTCCCTTATGTAAAATTATCATACCCTTTTGAATCATATGACCTAATCTTGAATGCCATAAATTAGTTTCTATATCAGAAGTAGAAACTAATGCAGTATTAGAACCAATAATGTAATTACTAAAATACAATGTGCCTTCCTTTTTCCCTCTAGCTACATTAAGATTACCTTTTCTTACCTTCCAAAATTCTGCATTGAAAGTAATAGTACATCCATATTTTTCCAATTAACTTACATAAATAATATTTTTGGTATGACTTGGCACATGTCTTACTTCTTTAAGTATCCATTCATTTCCATTATGTAGCTTGATCTTTACTGACCCTTTGCCAATAATATCATAGGGTTCATTGTCTCCTAAGAAAACTTGGCCAAACTTGCCACTTACATAGTTTGTAAAATACTTAGGATTGAAAGTAGCATGAAGAGATGCCCCTGATTTAATGACCCATGACTCAACCTTTGTATCATATGACAAAACTAAAGCATCTTGATACACAGTAGTAGTATCACTTGACACAATATTTGCCTCCTAGTTATTATCATTATTTTTTTGATCCTTATGATTATTTTTAGGAGCCCAACACTGATTTATCATATGGCAAGTCTTTCCACAATTCACACATACAACACTTCTTCCTTTTAACTTGGATCTATTTTTAGAAGATAAAGATATTCCCTTAGATCCATGGCTCTTGCTCCTATGTCTATTTTTTTGTCTCCCTCTAGATTCAACATTTAGTGCATTGCTTGTTGAGGTTTCACCAGATGTCTTCATTCTCATTTATTTAGAGATTATGACACTAAAAACATCCTCCATTTTAAGAGTATTGCTCCCAGATATGCTGTTACTCACAACCATCACAATATTATTCCAGGATTTAGGAAAGGAACATAGTAACAACAAGACCTTAAATTTTTCATCTAATTTCAATTTCAAAGAAGTCAACTAATTTTTAATAGTATTGTAATCATTCAAATGTTTAGCTACACTTGAATTCTCATTCATTTTAAGGTTGAATAACTTTTTCATCAGATACACCTTGTTTGCTACTGAAGGTGTCTCATACAACTTGCATAAGGTGGTCATAAGTGATTCTGTAGTCTTTTTTTTTAGAAGTATTGGAGGCAACACTTCATCCCAAGTAGAGCCTTATGGGTCTCAAATATTTTCTATCCAAGACATTCCATTCCTCATGTATTTTCTTTCCATGTCCTTTTGCCTTTCCATCAAGGGGTAGATAGAGGTCCTTTTGATACATATAGTCAATCATATACATCTTTCACATAATAAAATTCTATCCAATAAAATATCAACCACTCTTCTTCCATCATCTACCATTGTTTAAGATCTTCCACTTGAGAAGATATTACTCTAAGTTTGAGATCCTCCAGAGATTTATAATTTGCAAAATAGTACACAAAACCACATAAAGATGGCTCTAATACCACTTGTTGGGTTAAAATCCATGAAGTTTCAAGATTTTATTACATACAATATTACTCAATTGTCTAGATCATAAAAATTAAGTTTACAAATCTGTATAAAAATCTACTTTATAACCCACATATTAAAAATAATCTAAACATGTACTTGCAAGTTAAACAAATAAATATGGAATAATAAATACATGCAAAAAATAGAGAAGTCAGAGATGCTGAAAAAACATACAAATAATATTGATACAATATTTAATGTGGTTTACCCAAATGTTGGGCTACGTCCACCAAGAAACTCAACAATTCTTCTATTCAAAATTCCAAATGAATTTATACAAGTGCCTAGCACTTCTTATCCCTCAGTCTCTGTATCAGAGCACTCAGGCAACACCTTTATCTAACGATAATTTTTTTCTTTCTGTTAATTAATACTTAGATCCATTCAAATTTCATCTACAATTCACTTCAATTAAAAAGCCCTGACTCTATTCCCACTTTTAAAGGGTAGATCACTATTCTATTCTAACTTCCTTCTATTTCAATTTGTTACAACTTCCTTGTAGAATAAGGAAGTGCAAATGGGATAGCAAAATTAGAACTATTTCAAGGAGTTGTTACTCCAATATTGAGATTGGAATTAAAATTGCAATTCCAAATCAGTGACAAAATAAACTAAACCATATAACCATATTTATCAATACCTTTTACAAATATTAATAAAAACAAACTACTTTAAATAGTCATACAACTATGACAGTGATGCATGAGCTATTGACAAATCACCATCCGATCATCCTTAGGTTTCTTCTACATTTAATTGATGCTTACAAGAGCATCATCAACAATAGACCTTTACAACCCTACCAACATAGATCCATGACCAATGTAACCATGGACACACAGTGCTTATAAAGAACACATCGATCCACAACATTAAGACTAAATTTTGACATTAACCTATCCCTATCAATTGATAACAACACTTATATATAGAAGCATATAGCATTGGTCAAGTTGTAGGATTTCTATTTTTAGGTTGCTCATATTAGCTACAGGTTTCACCTATAGGTTACCTACAAAAATTGTAGGTTTCATCTACATGATACTGATAGCAACTGTAGGTTTCATCTACAAGCTACCTATAACAACTATAGGTTTTATCTACAAGCTACCCATAAAAACTATAGGTTTCATCTACAGGCTATCTGTAGTAACTACAGGTTTCATTTACAGGTTTCTTGCAACAAATATAGGTTACAACGTTTCCACCAAAATCAAATGAGGCATTATGTTACCACATCTCCAACACTTTTATTTGTAGTTAAAAACCTAAAATAATATCAATGTCTATTTCAAACCAACATAATATCTTGCATAAATATGCCTATATGCTACATTTAGTCCACTTATATATGAGTTAGTAATGTTAGACTAGGTTAGTATCACCAGTCGATACCGACCTAAGATTGATAGCCTCACCTCTCCCAATAACAAATAATTTTTAAAATCAAATATTTATTTAAAGTTGACTTATCTACCTAATGTGTTAGTGGCATGATAAATTACCTAGTTGGACTCATATATATATATATATATATATATATATATATATATATAAGGGTCTCACTTGATAGGGGACTCGACACTTATTTAAAACACATATATACACTATTGGACATTGAGAAAATTTGCCTTATTTTTTTGAAATTTCAAATTAGTCACTAGCATCAGTTATAATCCAAGTCTAAATAATATTAAAGCCAATTCAAAACATGTATTATAAAGTATCAAAAATAAATCATTAGTTGTATTTATATAGTGAAGGAACATAATTACATAATCACAATAGGTGGGGGAACTACATGGAATTGATTTCCCTCATTTGATTATCAGATACATAAACAATAATCCATTATACAATATGGTTGATTTGAGTTAACTCAACCCATTACAATTTCTTAAATTTTACAATTTTCTATCCCTCACAAACACACCTAGGGGTTTAAGGTGAAGGAGGATGATTTATGGAGTTGCATGTACTATCAAGGTTTGACATGGCACTTAAAAATATTATAGAGATATGAAAAGGTGATCATATAGTCATAAACTGATATTTAAACATAGGCCACCACCAAATGCTCAATTTTATATTGATAGTTGATACTAACTTAGATCTGATGGAATTAAACCTATGCAAAAATAAACTTAGTTCCTAAACTGACCAAATCATAGGCTTTTTTTACTCTACTATCCACCATAAAAAAACATAGTCATAATCAAATAGTCAACCATAAAAACTAAGTACTCATCCTTTTTGATAATTACTATATTCAACATATACCAATTGTCAATTAATTGCAATCAATTTCAGTATTTTACATTTAGATGCATGCTTGAATGTCATATATATCAGTCTAAATTATTATACTAATTTGTATCTTATTAGGGTTTCTAATATGAAATTAATGTAAAACACATGACATCAATACCAAGTGAAAGTTCCCAAAAGAAACCATTTAACGATAGCGTCTGAACTAAAGGTGAAAATTTGACAAAATGTTTCACAACATATCAGTTAAACTAGTTTAGAAAAATTATTTTATAATACTGCACTCAAAAAATTAGTCATCATGTTGTCAATATTTCATTAGGATAAAGTAAAACCCCAAATACATTTTATTCCATTAATGTCTAAGCAATATTAGTGTAGATTTTTATGTTCTATTTAATGGGTTTTCCCTACACATGTTATTTAGCTTGATTAGGTATTATTAGGTCATTCAGGAAGATAATTCCACATTCATGAGGATGTTGGATCATGCTTTTATTCCACACACACACACACACACACACACACACACACACACACACACACACACACACACACACACACACACACACATCTTTCCTAAATTTATTGTAATCAATCTAATCAATGCAATTATTGCATTTATTTTTATATATTTCTGAATACAAGCAAGGTTATCATTAAAATATAATTCTTATGTGTTCACCCTATCAGAGATCACCTATTAGATAATTTTACCATGGTATCAGAATACCCATGTTTTGGTAACAAACATCATTTTGTCTAGTGAACATAACATTTGATCTCTTATTTGTATTCTAAATAGAATTAATTAAGATCTAATTTGCATGTGTTGGTATTATGGTGGTGAATCTCATATTTGTAGATTTGTAGGTTTGGAAAAGAAACTCTTCTTGAGGGTTTAAATTCTTGTTCTTTGACATTTTTGGGCCATACATGTATGTTGGTTTTTAAACCTTAATAGTGATCAAAGGATCAAATAAATAGACTTATCCTCCTTGTTGTGTTACTCTTAGGTGGATTAATGTGGTATTATTCCTACTACTGCACCTGGTCAAACAAATAAATTGACTATCCTTTGCATATTGGCTCACATCCTCAGGCTAATCTACCCTCAAATCACCATATAAAATTCATTGAGGTCTTTGATGTTTCCATAGATTTGATTGGGAGATAGTTTGGGTATCCTTCATTGGTTAAATCTCCTATCTATCATCAACTCACTGATCAATGGTCTCTCCTCATCATTTGTTTCAAATAACTACATAGTTCAAAGTTCCCACTACCAGTTATATATGCTCATTTCCATTTGAAATCTACCCTTGTCATCCATGCACTGCTAAGGATCTACTCAAATCCATCTCACGACTTGTGTACAAGTTTTAAAATTATCTGGCTCCATCTAATAGCCTCACTGAAATATGATTTGGCTATGACAATGGGGATACAAATAGTGCCTTTGTGACCTCATAATAATTAGTACTTTGTCTACTTAGACACATGTAAATTAAGTGTGAGTTATTCAAGTGATAACATAAATCTGGTTCACATCTTCCCATCCCTTTTTTTTACTAAAACTAGTTTTTATAGTAAAAGGAGCATTAAAATTTGGTGTAAACTTAATCAAATAGGCATTAATAGCATAAAATTGAAATCCTTGTATATTTTGATAGGAAAAATTAGATTGAGGAACTTATTTTTTCAAAAACACTTATTTTTTCATGTTCATCTCCTTGAAGCTATCTATTTTATAATCACATTAAAATTATAAAGTGTCAAAATATAAGGGGGGTTGATCATAATTAATTTAAGGGCTGTGTTGTGTGAAACTTTTTATTTTTTCAAAATTAATTGTGGATTATGTATGCTAATTTGATAAGTTATCTCATGCCTTTTAACTATTATGAATGGAAATATAAAATTCAAATCATTCTGAGGAACAAGGGTTTACATCACATAACTATGGGTACTGAGAATAAACCACGTTATACTATTGTAGAAAAATTTAAATGGTTTAACCACTGTGACAAAACCTTTGGATTGCTATGTATTTATGCATCTCATGATTTTCTCTTTCATGTTGAATATGTAATAATTCCTAATGAACTATGGACCAAACTATAAAATATCTTTGAGAATTTAGATGTGATGAGAGGTCATGAACTAGAGAATGAGTTTATAAAATTAAGTCCTATTAGTTTTGACACCCTACATGATTTATACATTAAGTTTAAGTATTTTAGGTTGTAGTTAAAATGATGTGTTCATAACTAGTTTCTATGCCACAAAAATGCTCTTGACGCTGTATGGAAAATGCCCTCTTTAGATGATTTTTTTATTGACTTAACTAGAGAACAAGATAAGTTAATAAAAATGGGTACATTAAACTCATACTCTAATTACTGAAAATGGAAAATTGAAGGCTTCAAATAACAAGAGGAAGAAACATAATAAAAAGATCAAAAGGAATAAGATCAAAATCCTTCCACCTCCAAATCAACTAATGAGACCTCCTCTTCCAGTGTTAAGCCTAAGATAGAGAGGATCAAATGTGGGTATTTATTGGAAAAACATGATGAAAGCAAATGTTTGAATGTAATAATATTGACCACCTAACTAGCTTTCTTGAGAAGAACAATATGGGTGTTTTTGAGTCTATCAAACCAAGTTCATCAACCCTAGAATCCTCCAAGGAAAATGGCAGTGGTAAAGAAAAGGCAAAAGAATATGGTATAAATAAAGTAAAAGGCAAGGCCCTAATTATAGTCTTACCTTAGAATTTTACATGGGTTATTGAATCTGGTGCATCACATCAGATGGCTTATTTATAAGTAGAGTTCTCTTTCTTAGAACCATGTGACATGTCCACTATTCGATCAAGGGACAATACTTCTACACAGGTTTTCAGGAGAGGGTGTGTTTAAGTGAGTGGTGAAACATTAAATAATATTCTAATTATTCCCTCACTCTCAACTAATATATTATTAATCTACTAGATTACTCACCTTGGTTCATGCATATGAGTTGAGTTCACTCTAGATTCAGTTTATGTTAGAGAGTTATATAATGATACTACAATGATAGTGGGAATAATTAATCATCAGACTCAACTACATACCTTCAAACACTTATTCCCTAGATTTATTTCAAATTATTCTTCTTGATCTAACTTGGAATTGATGACATTTTTTTAGCCTAAGCACATCTCTAATGATTAAAACTCCTCTTTTGACACATATGACTATAGTAGTGATGGGGACACACCTATACCATCTCCTTGTCAAATTTCAGATATTTAGGAGTTATTTATTTATTCATATACTTTTGGTCCACTTTAAACATTTCAAGCAACATGTACATTGATTTATGACTCATTAGATATTGGGTAGTCTAATACATAGTTACATGATATTCCACATTCCTTATTGACCTCTATTTTTGATGTACCATCATTGCATGGAGCAATTTACTCATCCACCATGCATGAGGAATATAATTACTTATATAGGAACCACACATTGGTTGGAGATCCATTAGTCATTTAGCATACATATTCACTTTTTTAGGGTGATCTAATATTCATTGCATTTGATTCTAATCCATAGTCACTCTAGAGAGCTCCTTTAGAGGATACATGGTGGCTACAAGGAGTTGTAGTTTCTAGTGGGGATTTTTAGCCCTCTCTTCTTCTTTTCTCTATTTTGGGGGAGTTTTTCTAATGGATTTTCTCATTTTATCCACTTTATGAGAGTTTTTTGTACTTGGATACCTTATCAGGCCTAGTTGTTGGGACCCAATTCTTATACCCACTTAAACTACACTTAATGGGGGTGTTAGTGAAGGTTTTTATTCCATTTAATATATTTTCCTACACATTGTATTTATCTTTCTTAGGTGCTATTAGGTCATTAGGAAAAATAATCTCAAATGCATGAGGATTTTGGGTCATACCTATCTTCCATCTATATATGTAACTTTCCTAAAGCTATTGTAATCAACCTGATCAAGGAGATTATTTTATTTTTTCATTTGTACCCCTATCTTCCACCTATATATGTAATTAGTTAATTTTTACCCCTAGTTATTTTAATTTTTGAGCTCTGATATTTTTGTGTGAGAGAGCCGAGAAGAATGGCCAACATCTCGCACCACCATCACCTTGTAGAGCACATGAGAGAGTACCAATGACCATCAGGGAGTGGAGCATTGGTAAGTATTTATTTGTGTATTTAATTTTGTCATTTATTACATGTAGGAAGTTGGTAGTTTTGTGATCCCACCATTTTCCTAATTTAAAAAATGGTGAGTTCACCCATGAAAATGGAGGAATCACCACGATATCAGAGATTTTATTGACCTTTTAGTGAGATCGTGGGTCAAAATGGTGAGGTCACCTAAACATTAGTGATTTTGAATTTTTGGGTGGAAATTACCCTATCAAATAATGAAATCATCAAGATTAGTGAGATTATCCTAACATTTGGTGGGAATGACCTATAAAAGGATGGGTTTGTGTCTTATAGTAGGATCATCCTATGAAGTAGCATGAATGACCTACTAAACTATGGGATCACCAAAATAATGGTGAAAATGATAGAAGATTACATAATGAGGCCTATAAGAGATTAATCTAGGCCCAAAATTAGAAGAAGAGAGATAGAGACTCATAAAGGATTAGTCTAGGCCTCAAAATTAGAATAATTATGTGACTGATAGGAAATATAATTGACTTGATGCCCTATGTTTGATTTATAGGAGTGAGTTAAAATAATCACATCATGGGAATGATGCTCTTGAGTTTTGTGGTGATAGGAGCTCATGATCACCCCACGTTACATCACAAGGCACCATGACTATGTGGTGGGGAGATATTGGCCGGATCAAGTGCAGTGGTAGTTTAACATGTAATAAGATATCTTGTAGGCTCCACACTACTTTTCACATGTGACCATAGAGATCAAAGAGTGGGGACCACTAGTGCCCAGGGTTGAGGTAGTTGTTGACTATGTTAGGGTTATTCATGTATTATGGGATTATGTTGGAGGGGTTATAGATGTAGGGGTCACTGGTGCTTATGTCGCATGATGGATTGAGGTAAAACCTATTCAACTGATGAGGCCTTTGCCCTAATAATTAGTCCTTCCTCAGAGTCAGGTTAGGATAAGGAGAGATTGAGGATAGGCCCCAACACAATGATAGGGTCAGGTGCTAGTATGACCTATGATCCCATATGCCATTCCTTTGTAAGTAGTACAACCTTAGGCACAATAGGATCTCATAGAGGATATAGAGATGATCAAGCTAAGTGGGCAAGATGTGGATATGGGGGGTGCCCTAGGTGGTGATGGTGGACATAAGATAGGCATAAGAGAGGTAGGACCCTCTAATATAAGTACATGTATAGGTACAGGTTCAAGAGGGGTAGGGCCCTCTGGCACAGGGAGTTCCACAAAAGACCATGATTTAATGGATATACTTTAGAGGGAGATTATTACATGCCTCTTAGATATTTTAGGATTATAGAGCACCATAGCTAGGTTACATGCATAATTAGTGACTACTTAGGGGGAGACTACCAAGTTATAGGGGCTTATTATAACTAGAGATGTAGAGATTGATGATCTCAAAGGATAGGTGGCACAATTGATAAGGGTTCAAGCCTAGTTAGCCACATGAGATATAGAGCTATAGATAGCAATTTGGGAACAAGATATATCTAAGGTGGATAGGGAGAGACTGATATGTCAGGTGGAGAGGCTCATACAGGAGTGAGATGAGGCTCATTGAGCTATGATAGATATAGGTTTAAGAGTAGCTACAACCTTGGCCGACATGATTTTGGCCAAGGATGATGTACTACATGTTAAGGATGAGATACCCTACTAGAGGCATGCATATGAGGTGACAATTCATGTGAAGAGGAGAGTGGGATCCTATAGGGACTATACAAGGTTACAACAAACTAGTTAGACCTCTAGGTCTAGACATGAGCCTGAGTTAGAGTAGTTAGTGACACATCTAGCTTCAAAATGGGTAGTTATGGGCCCTACACCACCACATCCACTAGAAATGCTAATGTTAGAGATGGGTCAGAGATTCTAGTAGATTCCTCCCAAGGAAGAGCATAATCTGAGTTGATTTTGTTAGCTCTTTTTTTGTATTATGAGATGTATATATACATATATACATACATACATACATACATATATATATATATATATATATGACATTTTTTTTGGGATTATTGATATTTGTACATGGACTCTTAATATTATTTTATTTTCACATGATGTTTACATTTATATTTCTCTTGCTATGATATGTTTTGGATGTGCTAGTTTCAGGAGATGCACATCCATAGTTAGCATATGGATGTTGACATATTTTTATTTTTTTGATTCATGTATGAATAGATTCTAGAGGATAATTTAAGAGATGCACATCCCAAAATAATCATAGAAATAGTCAATTAGACTCATAGTGTGTCAAGAGATGCACATCTTGCATAGAGTCTTGTTTGTTTCTAAAGTTGGCCTAGGGTAGATCTTGTGTTAGGTATTGGGTATCATGTGTTTATAAATGATTTTTCACACCACATTGACTTTTGGATTTGGAGCACTTGGTGTTTACTATAGAAGATTTGAAATGATGCATCATACGTATGAGTAACTTATAATAACATTATATTTTTGTTTGCATTTGATTGGTTCAAATTTAAATATTTATAATTAAAGATAATGATAAAAATTACCAAAACCAAAGTTACAACTATTTACGTTTAAACAAAAACAAACAAAAATAATGAGAAAAATAAAAATACACAAATGTAACTTAACTTAAAATCAAGATATGAACAATCAAGATTTAATTAGGAACAAGAATGTATGCAAATCAAAGGAAGAACACAACAAAGGAAGAACAAAGCAAAGGAATAACAAATTATTAAAAAACCTAAAATCAAGATATGAATAATCAAGATCCACATATATTAAAAAAATGTACTTGGAAAACAAACAAATAATAAAACAAGTTAAATACAAATATAAACAAAGTAAGCCTAAGTAAAAGCTAGACTTAAAATGTGTGCAAAATGTATTTAAACACAAAATAACACAATAGTATAATAAATAAGATAAAATAGTAAAATAAAAAGAATAAAAGGGAGGCACAACAAAACACCAAGAAAAAATAACAAAACACTAATAAAAATGAATGAATAACAAAACAACAATAGATAAATTAACAACTCAACAAAACAACAATGAAAACACAATAACATGCCAACAAATAAAAAAAAGACACAATATAATACAAATACAAACTAAAAAATGAACAAAAATAAATGAAGAGATAACAAAACACAACAAAACAATAACAAAAACCAAATAAATACACACAAACAATGGTTAATCACAATGTTAGTGTAAACATAAAATAAATTATTTGTGCATGTATAATAGAGGCATTACGCTTTGTGATAAGGTGACCCCTAAGCTAAGAAATAATGATACTGGTATGATGAGATAATAAATTAATAAAAATTTGTCCCCAAGTGGTAGGGAAATAACAAAACAATAAAATGGGGGAAAATAGAAGAAAAGAAAGGGTCTCTGACCTAATTATAGATGCACAGGGTAATTGGATGTTGTCTACATAGTTCCATGGATTCAAGATCCAACATGAACTTCATGCCTAATGTAGTTCTCCCATGATATGGGATAGAAGAAAATGATGATAGGGGAACATGATAAATGTGTTGTAGAGGAATAAGGAGATAGGCTTGTAAAATCATGAGTGTGTGATAAAAGGTTGCTCATAACATGGTGAGAGTGTGGTTTCAAGTTCCTTGTAAATTAACGAGAGTGTTTAGGATCAAAATAAACAAAGGTTCAAGGCAATTTTTTTATTATTTTTGTCTATCAATTTCTAATCTTTTTGAATTTTTGGGATAAGAAAAAAAAACAAAATATTAACAAAAGGCATAGGGAACTACTAAATTGAGGAGATGCACTTCCATAGGTAAGATTTCAAACAATAGCTAAATAGGCTACAACAGGGATCATGAATATAAAAAATGGCACAAAAAACCACTTAGTAGAGGAGTTGCACATTCACAAGTAAGTAAATAACTAAAGTGGATGTAATGGTACTATGTGATCCTATCAAGGCAACAATTCTTACCAAAGAACAACAAAATAATAATAGAACAATATGCAATGTTTAGTAAATTTGAGGAACCATTCAGCAGGAAAAAACTATATGTTAACATATTATTGTACACTTTTCTATAAAAATAAGTTATGAAATAATTTTCAAGATGAAATGCTTTGTAGAGTGGGCATTGAGTGTGTCCAGAATGCCTATGAATAATTATCAGTATCATAATTAGTTATTGGATATAACTTCCCAGGTTACAATGGTCTAGAATGGAAAGAAAATGAGTTCAGTGGAATATAAATGATCCAAAGTGAAAATGATCCAGGGTTACAATAGTCCATCATAATAAAAGAAAAATGTTGAAGGTAGAATGGTCTAGGATAGAATGATATAGAATAAAAATGGTCTAGAATATAATGGTGGAATAAATGATTTTAGCACAACCTACCCACAAGTAAGGGCTCTTGTAGATAATGGTTTAAAAATGGCTATCAATCATAAAACCACTTGAGATGTATAATGTTCATAGGTTTTGGGAGCTCTTCACCATTTATAGTAGTAAATCAGTATGCCATCGATCTATAATTTTTTGTGACTACATATGGGCCCAACCAATTAGGTTGAAACTTATCCTTCTTCTTGCAATCAACATTACTATTCTTTTGGTTCTCCTTTAAGAATAAGTCACTAATTTCAAAATCTTGATAGAGAATGCACTTGTTATAGCTTCTATGCAATCTATTATGATATGCTTTCAAATTCTACATGGCAACTAAACACTTATCATCAAGGAGTTTGATCTCTTTCTATCTGGACACTCTATAATCTCATTATCCTCAATGTTCTCAAAAAATACCCATAGTAAAGGTAGGTCAATATCAATTGGGATAATAAATTCCATACCATAAACAATGGAGTATGGAGTTGCTCCTGTGGGGGTTTGATGACTAGTGAAATAATCCCAAAGGGTAGGAAAAATTTGTAAGTGCCAATTATGGCTAGTGTCATTGATAATCTTCTTTAGAATTGCAATAATGGTTTTATTAGATGCCTTGACTTAACCATTTCATTGTAGGTTATATGGTGTGGATATCTTATGCTTGATTTTGAACATGGTGCAAAGAGATTTAATATCTTAGTTTACAAATGATCCACCATTATCAGATATAATATGAGTTAGGATACCATATTGATAGATGATATGGTAATGGATAAATTTGGCAATATTCTTCCCAGTGACATAAGTGAGATGAATGGACTCAATCCAATTAGTAAAATATTTGGTAGTAGTGAGAATGTGTTTATGTCCATCAAAAGAAGTTGGGTTGATTTTCTTGATGAGATCGAGGCCCCATGTAGAGAACAACCATGGTATAGTGATTGGTTGGAGTGGTAAGGAAGGTGTGTGTATTAAATTACCATGTTGTTGGTAAGAAACACACTTCTTGACATGATTACAAGCATACAATTTCATCTTGGGATAATAATATCTATTTTGAGGAGTTTCATGGCTAAGACTACACCGTTGGTGTAGGCCCCACACATTCCTAGGAGGGTATAATGGTTAATGTGATGAAGGAAAATTTTATAAAAATTATGTGAAAGGTCAGGAGGAAAGACTTGGTCATGGAAATAGTTTTAAATATCTTGGAACTAAGGTAGTTAGGTGGGGGATTGGGACCAACAATAGTGCATACCCTCTCTGAATCTAAAAATACATGAGTAGGTTGTAGAAGATTTACAATGAGGAACTGATACTCTTTAACACTACTGGTAATTTGTATCATAGACGTAATTATTTCCATTACATCAACTGATCTATTATTATCTTATGGTACCTACTCAAATTGTAGAGATTTGATGTTAGACTTTAGATTATCCACAATGTGCTTGTAAGGAACTAGATTTTCATCTCGAATATGATATTGATATGTGGTCTAATTAATAATCAATTAAGAATCCCCATTAACCATTAACCATTGAATATCCCACTGTACTATTAAATGAAGTCCTATAATAAGGGTTCATACTCGGCCATATTATTAGTACAATGGAAGTTAATATGAAAAGAATTGGGGATTATATCCTCATATGGTGTAATCAACAAAATGTTGGCCCTTGATCCATGGGATGTAAATGAGCCATAAAATATGAAAAGAATTTGGGACTATATCCTCATATGGTGTAATCAACAAAATGTTGTCCCTTGATCCATGGGATGTAAACGAACCATGAAAGTATAATTTCCACTATTTAGGTTCATGCAAAACTTCTTTTATTGTCATAATAGAATCATCTAGAAAATTAAATGTGAGTGGTTGAGTATATATAATAGGAGATTTTACAATTTGATTTGAAATGACCTACCCCTTGATAGCCTTTTGGTTCTAGTACTCAACATCAACTTATTTCAAAAGAATGACCAATTTATCCATGCAGCTTGTAAGAGTTGATTTGGACAATAAATATTTTAGAGGTTCCACTTTAGAAATAACAATACTTTTATTATTCAGCATATAGTGTCAAAAATTTTGGGAGGTAAACACCATTGTTAAATAATCCTTCTCCATAGGCATATAATTATGTTCATATGCCACAAGTGTGCATGTCAAATAGTAGAGTGCAAGTTCCTTTCCTTTTTCATCATATTTGGTCAAGAGTGCCCCCAGTGCATGTTTCATGGCTGATATATAAAGCATTAATGATTGTCCATGTGTTTACGGTCTCAAAACTAATGGATTAGCCAAGTATGTTGTGAGCTTCACAAATACTAGTTGACATTCAACATCCCATTGAAAAGTGACCCATTTCTTCAAGAGGTGTGCAAAAGGATGACACTTATTTTCCAGATATGAAATGAACTTGTGAATAGATTGAATTTTTTCGTATAGGTTGCGAAGCTATTTAAGATTATATGGTGGAGGCATTTCCATAATGGACTTGACCTTAGTAGGATCCACTTCAATCCCTATTTGTGATATAATGAACTCTAAAAAAATTATTAAAGTGATTCCAAAGACATACTTCTTAGAATTTAGATGGACATTATACTCGTGAAGTCTCTCAAAGATTCTTCGTAGAACATCAGGATGTCTGACATGTGTTCTTGATTTTTCTAAGATGTCATCAACATAGTCCTCAATAATATCATACATCATTTCATGGAAGATGATAGTTGTATCATGCTAATAAGTGGCTCTAGTTTTATTTAATCCAAAAGGAATGACTTTGTAATAGAATGTTACCCATGGTGTGGTGAATGCAATTTTGTGTTGATCCTCTTGAGCTATCTTGATTTGATTATATCTTGAGAATCCATCCATGAGGGACAACATCTCATACCTATTAGTAGAATCAACAATCATGTCAATGTTTGGTAGAGGAAAATCATATTTGGGACATGCCTTATTAATATCTCAAAAATCAATACAAATATGTATACCTTGTAGATTTTTACTTACTGGGACTATATTTGACATCCATTAGGAATAGTCTAGTGGTCAGATGAAGCCAACTCCTAATAGTTTCTCTAGCTTCACTTTTACCAAAAGTGTGATGCATGGATGCATCTTTATCAATTTTTATTTGACTAGCTTTAAATTTGGGTATACAACAAGGTGATGCACAACCAAGTCAAGGTCTAGGCCTAACATGTCAGAATAAGCCCATATAAAGATATTGAAAAAATCCCTTAAAATAGTGATAATGTAGTCATACTTTTAATTAGTGAGGGATACTCTAAGATAAATAATTTTGGGATATTCATAAGTTCCTAGGTTCACTTTAGTGGTGTTTTCCATAAGGAACATAAAACCATCCTTTAAAATAGTTGGTAATGTTTGACCTTGATCCTCTTCTTCTACTTCATCTTCTGGTTGTTCTTCCCAAAGCTCCAGATAATGAGATGAATTTGAGTCTTTTAGCTTAGGTAGTGTCCAACTGACAAATATATATAAAAATCTAGAGCAAGATGCTCAAATAATATATGTTGTTCATATGTGATACTGGCACTAGTTATATAGCTAGGACTTGGTTGACACTGTGCTTCCTTTGGAGATGAGTAAACTTCCCTATCCAAGAGTGCCTGAAACAAGTTTTCACTCAAGGGCTTGTCTTTTTATTTACTTTTTCCCTGATCAATAAATGCATCAAAGAGGTTTTAACCTAAACATCTCAATGTCTTATATTTTGTGTGACCAAGGAAATTTACCTGCTCTCCAAAGTAGGTAATAGAGTCCAAAGATAAGTCAAATCCTTGTTTGTGATCACCAATTGGAAATCTGTCTCTATTTTTAATGTACTCAAAAATAGATTCATCATTTTGGAATTCATTGAGTGGTATAACATTATCTTGTTGGTCCAATTAATGAGGTAAGGATGGCAAAGGCAAAGGGAATAATGGGATGTGATAGTCATAATAAAATTAGAGTGAAATATGTTAATATTGGCAAGCTCAACATAAATTTTATAATGGGATGTTGTATCACTGTTGAGAGTCTCATTATTATTTGATTCAGAAGAATCACTATCAAAATACATGAGGTGACCCCCAAGTGGTACAAATTTGAGACCTTGACTCATATTAGGCTTACCAATTGATAATGATTTCAGTATTCCTTGCTCATGTAGCTCTAAGCCTTTACCTGTATAATCCAAGTTGTCCATAATATAATTAGGGATAGGCTATTTAGGATTTTGAAAATAATTATCAAGGCTATTAGAATAAAACCAATCTCCTTCAATAAAAGCTTCCTGATCCTAAGTTGGTGAAGTTGTTAGTATAAACACCATTGATGGTTTCTATGTGTCTTTCTTATTTTGACAAATCATGTTGGTAAACTTAGCAATGTGAAAGGCATCTTTCAAATGGTACGTGAAAATGTTTGCATCCTCAATAGTGACATATTGTGCAAGTGTTGTAGGGAATATATTAGCCAAAGTGGAAGTAAGGTCACTTGGGTTGATATAATTAGAATTGAGTGGTTGTAAAACTATTTCTTTGTTCTTATTTGCTATGAATTTAGAAACATGAAAATATTTATATTTACAAAATTTAGCTTTTAGGTGTTTGTAATACTGGTAGGGCTACAAATCAACATGAATGTTAACCTCATTTCAAGCATGGGGGAATTTGAGGCACTAGTGTAAAGTAGATGAGATAACTTATACTTCATGGATCCAAGGATGACTAAGAAGTATATTATATGTAATTAATGTCCATGACATGGTATAGAGTGTGATGGGATATAGATCCAACAATGATTGGCAAACAAATAGTTATAGAAGATTCCCTTTTGGCATTGTCATATGCCTTGATCATGATTATCTCAGGTCAGGTGTCCTTGGTAGTATAACCCAATCATTGTATTAACTTGAGCAACACCATGTTCAACTCTGAACCATTGTCTATAATAACACACTTGATTTTATGATTTTCTATAATGACCTCAATGTATAAGGGTTTTTTATGGCTAGGACCAAGAGTAGACATATCTCTTTGATCAAATGTAATTTTTCTAAAAGGAGATAAATTCCCTAGAAGTGTCTAAAGTTGTTGAGGGTTAATGACCTAGGGAAAATTGGACTATTGAATGAAGTCATTTAAAATAGTTCTATGAGATTCAAACGTACGTAAAAGATTTAAGATAAAATTTTATGTAGGGGTTTTACTTAGTTGGTCCAAGATACTATATGATTTTTCAATATAAGTATGAGAGGGTTTGTCCTTGGCCTATACAATTTTCACTTTTAGATCCAAAGGCACACCACTTAAATTTGGTTTAGTATTGGAAGAGGGAAAAGGGCCCTAGAAGGTGACTCACAAGCATCTATTTGTGATTGTGCAATCTAGATTCATCAAGGAGCCATGATAATTAGAAGAATAAGGCAAAGGGACTTGGATGGTAACTCATGAGCATTTAGTTGTGTTTTCACAATTTTGAGTTTGCAAAGAGTCATTTTAAATAGAACAAGGGGGTGGTAGCCTAGAAATAGTAACCCACAAAAACTGAGGTGTAATAAAATTACTTTAACATGATGTGATAGTACTTGAGGAAGAGGGTGTTGACCCTATAATGGGGGGTTCAATACTTTGAGAAGCATTGGATGATTAACAAGCTTTGATTTTGATGGTGGTAACATATGATTTTTAAAAATACATCCCATAGTGCTATTATAATCATATGGCATGTTGTTTTAACCCAAGTTATTGGCATGTGTATTATTATCCTTATTATGATCATGTTGATTATGATTCTATCCTTGTGTTTATTGACATTGGCCCTGACCTTGATTCTGATTATTCCTTGGTGGATGTTGATTGTATTTAGGGAATAGGTCCTTATAAATGCCCATGTCCTGATTAATGTTTCATGATATGTATTTTATCTCAATTTCACCACTTTTAATCAAATCCTCTATAAGATGTCTTAATTGAACACATTGGTAAATGACATGGCTAATGACATGATGGAAATTATAAAACTCATCTCATATTCCTGATACTAATTGGGTTTAGGTCGATATTCATAGAATGGTATTAGTACAGGCCACACAATCATATTGGCTATCACTAAATTTTGGAATATGGCCTCAACAGACTTTCCTAGTTTTCTAAATACCTTGTATTTATTAAATTCCCTTTATAGAGGAGCCATTTGCAAAGTGGTTGATGGATTAGGTGGGGATAGTTGTACATTTGGAGTTGGTAAAGCCTACACTATTTGCACGTGTCTAGATTTTATCACTCTATTTCCCACTTTGTTCTTTTTTTGTTAAACCCTTTAGGTTTTTCTATAGCAATACCTTGAATAGGTGGTTGGGTCTGATTAGAAATTTGACCCTATAAATAAATCTTTACAAGACCCTTAGTAATGAGTGCTTTCTCAATTTGTACACCCTTGTCTATTATCTCCTTGAATGTGTTTTCACAATAGATTTATACATTATGATCCACCTTAGGGTGTAAGTTTTATGCAAAAACATCAGCCAACTTTTTATCTAGCAAGTTGTGTTAAAAGTGTCTAGATAATGCTCTCCATCATTGTAGGTATGTTGCAAAGCTTTCTCCATCCCATTGATTTGGTTTGCAAAGTCAACCACTGTTAATTCATTCTCAATGTTATACAATAAATAATTGACAAATTTCCTAGATAAATCATTCCAATCTACCACTAATCTGTTAGGTAATTTAAGGAGCCAATCTAAAGCTTGTCCAGCTAAACTACATGGAAATAAGTAAAGCAAATAAACACTGCTATAGGCTACCTCTTAACATAGTACGAAAAAGGCTTGGATGTGTTCTCGAGGGTCACCCTTCTCTTTGTATTTATCAAATTTGGGTGCCTCAAAATGAGGTGAGAAAGAGACTTGGAGAATACTTGATTCAAACATATATGGACATATCTCATCACTTATACTTCTTAACTCAATTTCCCATCTCCATTATTGATATTATCTCTTTCATCAAATTCTACTCCTCCATGTTTGGTGTATTTGAGGGTGGAATATAATTTTTTTTGGGTGGTATGTGCCCCTGTTGCATAGATTTTTTTAGGGATATGAACCCCATAATAAAAAACTTTATTTTGGTTTACTCCTTGAGTTTAGTAGGTTGGGTCGTTGATTTCTAAGGGGTGTTTCTAGTGAATTATAAGAGCTATCGAAGGAAGGAATACCATCAAACCTTCCAAATAACATCTCTCCTTTCAAGAGTGGTCAAAAAACATGTTTTTTCTTGCATTTATAGCTCCATGTCTATGTCAATGAAGAGTAGCATGCTCCTCCATCATTTCCTAGTGCACCAATGGATTATGCTCACAAGAATGGTCAATTTTTGCAAATAGGTGAAGCTTTTCTATAGCAATTTTTGCATAGTAAGTTTTCATAACTGAATCTTTTTGAAGATAATTTTGCATAATAACATTACACAAAAATAACTTGTTTGATCAATGGTGAGACCTTATATTTATAGATTTTCATTATTATTCAAAATCAAACATGATCATCCATTTTGAGATCAAGATGTGTGTCCATGGATTAATTCATATTTAGAGGGACAAGCCATAAATATGCCCATTAATATTTGGAAGAATGGGGCATTGATGAGGTATTAGAGGGATTAATATTAATATTTATTCCATTAATGGCTGATGGATGCCACCCCATTGTTGATGTCATAGGATGATGCATAATTTAACAATGAATTTGTAATAAATAGATATTTTACAACTTTCATGGAATTTTCACTTAGGCTCTTGATTTGGTTTAATTTGCCTAAGTGGCCTTGATTAATTTTCTACAATTATTTAGAGATATATTGCACACTTAATCAATCTAGTCTTAAATGCAATTTTACCGAGTCATAATTTGATTGAAGTATAATAAAAAAGGTGTTAGTTGTGTTCAAAACAATACCCTAGTTATGGTATTATGCATGTAAAATAATACATGTACATGATGTGTGCTACCAAATTAAAAGAATTAAGTGGTCTAAAGCATCATTTTGCATGGTCACAATTTCACTCGAAGTGATTTAAGAAAAGATAATAATAGTATAAAATGCATTACCCCATTCATGGATACATTAGCCTAAATTAACACCTATATGTGACAAATTTGACTGATTTAGCACATTTTAGTGATTTTGGCCTAGATAATACATTGTCATGGGATATTTCTTAGATTTACAATTAAAACACAATAGTGATAGGAATTAGATTTCTATAATACCTATTTTCCAATAAAAATGACTTATTTTTATGACTATTTGACATGGGTTCCCACCTTCCTAATGATTTTAAGCCCATACACCTAAGATTTCCTAAAAGACAAGTGTCTCATCAATCCTCATCCACATCCAATTCTTGTGACAACCAATCCCATTCTAATTCCCCATCCACTAATTCTAGTCCTACTCATGACCTTCCTCATCATACTAGCAAAGGGAATCCTAGCTTATCAACCTCATCCAATACCGGTTCATCTCCTAAAATACCTCATATACCATGATCCCTCCACATCTTAGAATTACACTACCTTATGAAAACATATAGTCTAAAATCAAATGCTTCCACTCCTAAATCCAATACTTCCACGTCCAATACTATAGATAAATAATATAACCCCTCCCCGTATCTATAGAAACCCTATTTTAGAAATTAGAGGACATGCGTGATCAAATATCCACAAAAAAACCTTTAGATTTATCCAAACATAAGCCCTCATGGTATAAAGTAGAGAAATTTTGTTTATACCATAAAGTCCCTAGACATTCTATTGATCAATGTCTTAATTTTAGAGATTATGTCCAAAATTTAATTGATAATGGTGATATTAAAATTAAGGGTAAATATAATGCATCCACACTTGAGAGTTTAAAAATAGGGGTATGCCAACATGTGCTTCCTAATTGTGATCAATATTCTTCCTCTCTCAACCAAGGTCATGACCCCAATTCTCTCCATACCACAAATAAATCCATCCCTGTATCTTATCCACATCAAGTCCCCCATTTTCACAAATCCCTTAAGCTTAAGGCATCAATTCATAAACCCAAGGTGATAAAGGTACTTGAAAATAATAATGTTATCCAAAAATCACTCTCTATGGCCATGTCAGGTTACCATACATCTTCAATATCACCTAATGAGTGCCATCTACATATTCATTAGAGTTAACATCAAAATGGTCATCTACATCAAGATCATGTTCAACAACAGTAGCTAAATCATATTTCTTGTCAAAACCATCATCCTTAATTAATGTTGTAGATCATGAATTTACCTATCTCTTTAAGGATGTCTCTCATTCTAATGTTGACCTATCGAAAGGTATGCCCCTTGATCCAAGGTAGGATGATAAAGTCATAACAGAGTTATTACAAGCTTTATCAGTCAATGATTATTAGAGTGAATCTAATCCTACCTCAGATGCTTGTCCTGGTAAGAGCCTTACTAATCCTTTTGATATTATTGAGGACACTTCCTCCAACATCTAATCTAGGTCTCATAATAACCTCTATGAAGATCATGTTTCCCATCACTCATTCATTAGCATCACCAATCTGTCTCCACTTTTACATCTTAATTCCTCGACAAACAAACTAACTGATTATCCGTGGATATTTATAATTGAAAAATTTAGATTTGTTTATTTTTAACTAAGATTTGAGATATATGTTGTTATGGGATAGTAGGATATTTCTTAGGTTACATGATTACATTCCTATGAGTTAGCTGTAGTTTATATGTTTACATTACGAACATGTTGATTTGTTATTTTGGTGATATTTTATGATGAACGTATATCATAATGCTATGATCTAGCTACTTGCTTATTTTGAGAATGACACAAGATAATTCATCCCTTAGAGTGTGATGGAGGGAGAGCATCATCAGAGAGGGTGACATAGATGGAGATGTTAGAGGATGAAAAATAAACTAGAAGTAACCTTACACACACCATAATATCTAGCAAATGTTAGATGCATAACAAAGTGGTTAGCATAGTGTGTTTTTTAATGTTGTTTGAATTTGGATAAATATTTTTGCATACTATTTGTGTGACAATATCAAGTTATGTATAGTGTGTAATCAATCTCATGTGTAGAATAAATATCATGTGATGCATTTCTTAATTCATTACTAGTTTAGAATATTAATGGCTTACATTAGTAACATTATTATTAGATAATTATGATGAATTATTTGTGCTAAGTAATTATTTATTATTAAATAATTAAAAAATTAAAATGTGTAAAGATTTACAAAGTGATTAAATCAAAAAGTAAGAAAATTATATATTTAGGAAAATATATAATTAGGAAAAATCACGCAAAGAAAAAACATAAAAATAGAAAAAGAGAATGTCTTTTTAAAAATAAAGAGAATAAAATAAATAAAGTAATGAAAAAAATAAAAAAATAAAAAAATAAAAAGAGAAAATCTCAAAGTATTAGCTATGTTTTTCCTCATGGAAGGAAAAGGAATAAATTGGAGGAAAAAAAAAGGAGAGTGCAACATAAAGTAGGAGAAGAGAAAATGGAAAAAGGAGAAGAGATAAGGAAGTGGAGTCAGGAAAAGAGTTCTTTCTTGGCCATGCTATTCTAGTTGGTTCCATAACTAGGTATTTATTACTCTAAATATTTTGCATTACGGATCCAACTTGTATTAGAAAAAAATTAGTATTAATAGTTAATGCTATTTAATATTTAGCATAAATTAAAATATCAGATTGCATCAGATTTTATATATCCACTGCAATATTAGATAATAGTAAATTGGATAATATGCAAACAAGGATTAATAGGTGGTCTTATAAATATAATGTATGTATGGCACTATAGTAAATACGAATTTATATACCCTATAGTGAACATATAAACAACAGTGGATCCAAAATATGTATGCGAATCATACTTACAAAACAAATCACCACATGCCCATAGCGAGTCACATACACAAGTTAATTTTAGTATGATATTTATGACCTAAAATATATTACAGATATAGCTATGTATTTTTATGTAATATTTATATATATTACCAAATGCTTTCAAATTATATCTTTCTAAATACTTTAATAGTATCTCGTATGGCTGGAATAGAAATAGACTAGAACTATGGATGTAACCAAAATGCATACACTAATTAAGATCCTAGATACCTCAGCTCCAAGGAAGTATATCATATTTATTATAAAACTTATATATTACTTTGTATAGTGTTAGTTGGATACTCATCCTTTAGCATTGCATACTTTATTCAAATCACCCACTTATGACTAGATATATAATTGTTTAGGCAATGATTTAGATTAGGACTCGATAATCTGGTATATAGTGATTTGATTTAAAATAACATGTATATACTTATGTAGTGACTTGTTTAGGGTGATATACATATCAGATTTGTTAAAATAAAATGAAATAAACTACTTGAAAAGGGGTGATCTACATAATAGATTTATTGAAATAAATACGACTTATAATATTATCTGAAGTGTCATTTAATGAGCATAATTATAAGTATTACAAGCTAGAGTTCAAACCCTGCCATATTATATATGTTAAATATAATGAGTATAATGTTATGCACATACAATGACTTATAATAGTATTATGGCTCAACTTTCAATATCATCTAGCTTAATAAAATATGTAACAAGGTAATATACAACAAGATATGTACTATGCATATCTTAAATATTATCTAGTATACTATTATTTAATAATATTAGAGTTAGTATTATTTATTAAGATACATATTTTGTTTTCCATTTAAGCGTATAATACATGTGGTATCAAGTTATAGTTTTATTATCTCATGTTAGCAATCCATGATTTTATTAGAGATTTTTTAACTACTTAGAAGATGTTACAATAATTATATATTTTGGTTATAGTTTTACCCTAGTGCAAATGTTGGTTGTATTTTATAAGAATGTGGCTAGTCACAACACCCAAATATGTAATCCACCCCTGAAATGGAAAATACATGGTTTAATTCACATAACAGTGCTCCTTGCCAACAATAAAACTTAGTATATAATGATCAAGGTGCATGATTTAAGTTAGGTGAAGAGTGTAGCAAATTTTACATATAATGACTATTTGGGCCAAGAAAAGAGTCATTTTAATTAATTTCAAGCTAAGATATGTTTTAGTGATTATTAAGCTATGTATATTATAAAAGTATAGATCTGTTGTTGAAAGCTAGTTACTCATCACAATAGGGTGTTGAAGATGTCTAGCCTATCCTACAAATGAACATGTATTTTAGATCATACCCTAATTGAAATGAGGATTAGGGATTGCATCATAAATTAGTTATTATAGGCATAATACAAAGTTATAAAATTTATGCATGCAGGAAAAAACCCTAGAAACCCAGACACAAGTGCACTCAAAAGTTTGAGATACTCCTGCATAAAAGACATTAGTGCCAATATCAAGACATTAGAGCCACATGGTGAGATTTGACATAGGGATCTAGTTGATGACACTCAAATCTACTTCCATATTAGTTTCTATCACTCAGATCATCCATATTAGGTGTTTTTGAGATAAATCTTTATTTGCATTATTTATTAGTATTTTTAGAAATTCAAAGATAGTCAAATATGTAAAGAAATTAGTGGCTATTTTATGCATATTATTTCCCTAATTTATTCTACTCATCCTTTTAATCAAACATAGGATTTACTTAAGCTAAAACCTAAAAGGTTAAAATAGTGTGCATAAGGAGTGGTCATAAGTGTATTATTTTAGCAATAAGTTTTAATTCATGTGTCTACAATTCCCTACCCTTTTATTCTAGTAATTTGAAAAGAGAAAGTAGTAGAGTAAATGAAAAAGAGTTATACATAAATTTATCTCTAAAAAATAGTCTTGAATGTAGGCCATATGTTGAACTATTCTTCATGCAAACCTATAATGAAACATGTATAAATCAATCCTTACTTATAAAAGTAAAGACAAGAAATGTATAGATCAAATAATAAGAAGCAAATATGTCTAATTGGATACATGAACCATTTTGTTTTATGGTGTAAAATACTGATGATTGTACAAGGTAGGACCCTTAGATATTTTCTTCTTCATTGAAGCTCTTGGATTGGACTGTGCATGTTCCAATTCTCATTGATATGAGTGTATGCTTAAGAACTCAAGGTGTGCTTGACTCAATCATTGTATATCCAATGAAATATAGTATCTTGTAATCCTTGTATGAATTCTAATAGATCATTCTAGTGAAAATATAGTGCAAAAAAGTGAATGTATTAGTGTAGATGGAATAATGTTTGTTGCTAGTTTAGAACTATTACAAAAATAACATAATTTGAGTCTCGTATAAAGTGTTGAGTAAGATACCAATATGAAAACTTGATTATTAGTGTTGTATTTAGTTTATTTTTTGTTTTGTGTATTTAGGAAGGTTATTTAATTTATTTATATCCTAAATTAGTTGTTTGGTCAATTTTGAATACTTTCCAGGAATTTCCTAAAAAATAGTTGGGATTACTAGTTAAGTCCAATTCACTGTCTGATTACTCAAATGAGTTTCGAAGAAGTGAGGTGAATTTATAAACACATATAAGAACCTTGTGAATATATTATAGAGGTTATTTTTGTTATGTTTTGAGAATTAATAGTAAAACAATGAGAATGAAATATTATTATAGAGAGGTTTGTGAGTTTTAGTACTCAATTCATATCTTGATGATTCATAGATGTAATGATTGTTAAAATCTTATAAAATCCTTGACTTGTGTCATAAATGATCGTTAGTATATATACAAATAGTATTGGAAACTTGTGTGAAGTACATATTGTGAGTATATTATGTACAAGTGTTTAGACTTATATATCATATAATAGTGCATCATGATGCATTCCTATAAATTATGTTTCTTTGAATTCTAGTATGCAGTTTAATCACGAGGTATACTCAGGTGGTATAACCCATACTTGCTTGATTAGTATTTATGATTGTGAGATTGGTTGCTCCTAATTGACTAAGGTGATCATTCAAAATGATTTATGATATTATGGGATGTCTTAGAATGTTTTCATTTGAAAATTATAGCCTAACTATATGTTATACCCTGGTGGTACAAACCATAATTGTTATGTCTAGACACACATATGTTTAATGGATTAAATATATGTGCGTTGGTTATTAATTTGAATAGCATGTTTTCTAACAATTAGTAGGACCTTATTTATGTGTGCATATAACCCCTAAGAATGTAGCAAATTCTAGGATAGAATATTATGTGTTTCATGGAAACTATGAATTGTTTTGTTATATCTAGTTGCTTGAATAGAAACTTATATTTGCATGTATTTAAGACTACTTTATTATGACTGATTGTGGAAAATTAGTAGTTATGTTTTATAATACTAGACTATGGTAATATGGGTGTTCATAGGGTATAGCATGTTTGAAAACTAATTTTGGTAGTTTAAATATACAATTAAATATATATTTTACTTGGATGGTATAAACCGTAATCATTATTTCTAGTATGGGATAGATAATAATGTGATATTCATTCATACGTTTGATGGAATAAATGTATGGTTTTTGATTACCACTATGTTTAGCATGTCATGTGCTATGATTGCTAATAGGATGTAAATTTTATGAATCTTATGGATATATTATGTTAACCAATCTCTCATTGATGATACTAAGTAAGGAGTGAGACAAACTTCACTTGCTTACTAAAATCACAATGTCAGATGAAAGCAATCTAATCAAGTGGTGTGTATGAATTTTAATTAATCTACATATCACTATTATTTACTATTTTTGAAATTTTTTTCCAAAGTATGTTTAGTGAGACATTATCATTTCATGGGTATGATTTACATGTTTATGCGATATCTTGAAATAGAATGGGTTTTCTTTGATACACTATGTGTTTAGTTTTATACATCATACAACACATGGGTACTTGCTTTGTATTCCCATGCCATCACTATCTACTCATATGTGAAGGGAGGGCCATTACTTGTCGAGATTAGTGTGGGGGATCCTTGATCCATTGTTGGTTTGGAAAAATTCTTGAATGATGCTCTCCTTGCCCATAATAATACTTGGAGATGACACATGAGATTGCCATAGATACTGGAGAGTTTGGGGAACTCATGCTTTAGGGAGCCATGTATCTTATTTATGTATATTGTATTATATTGAATTTATTATTAGAAATGTTATCATGAAGAGCTATAATTAATTATTTATTGTGGATTGACAATAGTGGATGTATGTTGTACCAACCATGTACGGTTGTTTGTAATTACCTTTTATATTTATATTATGATGTGTTTCTTATGATGATAGTGATCAGTAATTTATGATGTATCATGTTTCTTTTATAGTTATTATACTTAGAGTATTTTATATTATCATTGATTAGATTATCATTGTGTGATTCTATTTAAAGTATATGTTTATAAATTTAAAAAAAGATTTTTTCATGTTTTTTATGTCAAACCCAGTAGGGTTGTTACACCCACCTTCATCTATCATTGGTCCTTTTTCTCCTACCAATAATCACTACATCACTATCCTCAATGGGAATAAAAAGGAACACACATCATTGGGTTCCCCTCAACATATAATATTATGAACCAAATCTACAAGGATCTAAGACTATAATCAAGTCATCAAGTCAAATAGTCAATTCAGTTGTGATCTAAAAATAATCAATCAAAGTCATGATAAGTATCATAATCAGCCAAGTCAAATAACATCATCACCTAGTGAAAATCTCCATAAGGCACTAAAGGACCATCATATTCAAAATAATCATCATCTATCAAGTTAAGTATCAAATTCCTCTCATGAATCCCAAATCTAGGCACTAGTGGGTAAACAAAATCCAAGTCAAATCTTAGCAAGTCAAAAATCGTTCAAAATTTATAGCAATATGGCTAAAAATCCTCATAATATTTGGATCTAAGAGCAAATAAGTCAAAAATTCTTGGATCCATTAAATTCACTTAGAATATAACACCAATCAAAAATGTCCCCTACACCATATCCAATGGTGTATGTAATTATTGAGCCCCATTTCCACTCTCCTCCCATTCACACCACCCATGATGATCATGCCATCCATATACATCACTATATCTAAGACTTAAACTCATCCATTCAACACATCACTTTATTGGGTATAATTTCCTCTCATAGAGGCTATGATGACACTAGGTCAAGATGTCTAGAGGAGTCCAAATCAAGAATCAATGAAAGTCGCCATGACATTAGTAAACCTAGTGTCAACAACATGATCCTAAAAACACATCTACCCAAAATAGGTGTTGATTTAAATATTAGGAAAGTGTCTGTCACATGAATCTTAACAATCTCTAATAAAGTGATATTCCATCCAGAGAGTCAAAAAGTAAAAAAAAATAAAAAACATTTTCAATAGCGAAAACTAGTTTTTTGGTGCCTTGGGCAAATACCATGATGAAAACTAGTCTCTAACATCATGGTAAATAATCCATTATTTGTAGGTACCTTGAAACTTGAGGGAAAGAATATTAATTCATCTAGTTAGTGATCTGACCCATCTTATCCACTTTTTTAATCCCATTTAATCCATCATTTCTTATTATCTTGACCCTAGCCACAAAACTAGAAGGTGTCTTGTTACATGATATTGTCACAATTCTTGGCATATCCTTTTATCAAAACCTCAATAATAAGACATTTGGTTCCTTCAGATCATGGCATATTCTTTATCCATAGTCCATTCCTTATCATTTCTCATATCCCTTTTTTTCCATCATCCCTCAGATCTATTTTTCATTCCATTTCATCATCATTTTTTAGTCTAGGTTGCTAGGCTTAGACTTCCATTTACTAGTAACCTCATTTTGTATATCCATATTCCCAAAAACCTTAAAATTTAAATATGCCAAAAATCCAAAAACAAAACTCTAGAAAAAACCAAAAATATTCCAATATGTCTTGTCTTATGCCTATTCCCCCATTTTCATCCATCTCCTTGCCTTTCACCTCTCATTTCGATAAACAATTCATAACCATCCATCTTAATATTGTCTTTCATCCCCTATTCTAAAGTTGGGAAAATATAATCTATATTGAGCTAGCATTAACCTAGGATCACTTTATCTTGATAAGTCACAAGTCTGCCATTTGAGGTCAAAACATGGTCAATCCATTAGTCGACTAGCTCTTATGTTTAAGTTAAAAGTTGCTCAAGAACACCATATTCATAATCCCATTTCATCTATATATCGATTAAGGCAATTCTATCCATCCTCATTCATTAACATCAATTATCATCCTCATTCATTCCATCCTTATCCATTTATATAATAGTCAAGACCTTCCTTGCTTGATGTCTATATATTTGTGTATGTTATTTGTATGATATGTGTCTTTATATATATTTTTTTATATATTCACTTGTCTGTAAATGTTTGTCAATATATATATATATATATATATATATATTTTATATTTATTGTATCATAGATCTTTTTATCTATTGGGAAATTTAAGAGGATGATATATGACACAAAAAGCTACAATGATCCTTTTAAGTGCCCTTGATGATGTATCATTTGTTATTTTCCCATTTTATCATTATGCACTCTAGTACAAAGTCATCATGGTTATAAAAATATCATGGTTCTCAATGCCTAGTACTACATTACATCATATTACATAAACTATGATGAGAATTATTTCAACATAATAGATTGATAAGAGACAAATTTATCACCACATCTGCATCCCATCAAATCCTGGTCACTTATTCAATCATCTGATTCGATCATGTTGAGCATGCCTAAGTTATAATATCCAACCATTTCTCCAAGTATTTTATACTCTATTTACTCATATACTAACTTATCACATCCTACTTTATAACATCTAAGTCCACTCATCTATATAATAACTAACATCATCTAGCTTTGCCTCATCCTACCACCCATCTCTAGTCATTCTTTTTTGTGCCATTGGTCACTCGAATCATCCTTTAATTTTCATTTATCCACTACATTATATCTTTACCAGACTAATTCTTTGAGATAAACCCATCACAATAAATTGATTCATATTATTTTCTTGGCTTACAACTCTCCTTTGCATGCATCTTTGTTTGGGATATGTTGAAAGCTCATGGCCTTATCTATTAATCATCTTGGTCTAAAACTTTCCTTAACATGTATCCTTGTCTTAGATATTTCAAGATTTGTATCCTTTTATCCTCATCTTGATCTAGTTAGTTCCCATTTAAGATGTGTCAACAACCATGACAAAGTATTTTTTACTCTAGTGCATATGTCCTTGCTTGGGGCATTATCAATTTGTTTATCATTTGTAACATTAATATCTTTCTTCATCATCCATCCTCTTCATATCAAACCAACCCCCTTTTTATATTCACAACATTCCAACCCTCATTCTTATTTTCTAGTGGTCATTTGGTTCATTATTCCCTACATGTCCCCTCGAGGGGGCATCATGTGTCTCCATTCTACTAACTCTCTCTACATTGATTTATCTTTGAAAGACCATTACTCATTCCACTTCATCCACTCATAATACCCTTTCAAAGAGGGGAAAATGTATGTTCACCTACTTTGTCTCACTAATTCTATCTAATGATCACCTATTTCATCTAATTTATCTTTATTAATCCTTCTAATCATTATTCTAACACCCCTGTCATTATTCATATCCATATGATAATCTATATCATCCCATAAATCAATTATTTTTTCTACTCCTATGTCATTTTTCACCTAACACCACTTATCCATTAGATGGTGATGGGAATTTAAAATTCCCATATCCCACCCACCTATTTAGTCCTAGGCTTTCCTACAAGCCTACCCCCTATTCTTGACATAATCACTTTTTAAGCCACCTAACATTAATCACACCTCATTATAATCATCAATAAGTCCCATAATATATTCTATAATTATCCAATTTTAAAATAATCTACCATTTAATCCCTCCTCTCTAGAATCTTCTAATTCTAGAGACTTCTATGGAATTTTTAATTCCCTAACAATTCCCTCATCTTCATTTATAAAAAACAAATAATCCTTTATTGAGACCAATGAAGGAATAAATCTCAAGTGATAAATATATTTTATCAAATTATCTATTTTCAAGATAATCATCATCCATATATGTTGTCAAAATTATGAGTCTAAATCAATCAATCCACTTGTCTTAGGGCACATCATTTTATATTGAAGGAAGATTGGTTTGCAAGAGTAAGGTAATATTGTTATTATTTTGATCATTTTTTTAAATTCAATCTCTCTTAATTACCCAATCATTGGGCTTTAGATGAATTTTGATTGATTTGAGTTATTTATGTGTAATTTGAATCCATTTTCCAAATTTCACTTATTACAATCTCATCATTTGTCTTCATTCTAATAACTCTCTATACATTGGTGTTTATTTGAAAGACCATTATTCCTTTCACTTCATACACTTGTAATTCCATTTCAAAGGGTTAAATTTCTGCTCTCCTACTTTGGCTTGCTAATTCTATCTAATGATCATCTATTTCATCTAATTTCCTCTAATTTATCTTTAGTAATCCTCCTAGTCATTATTCTAACACCCCGTGATTATTCATATTCATATATTAACCTTATATCATCCCAAAAATAAATTAGTTTATCTAAGCCTATGTAATTTTTCACCTAACCCCACATATCCATTACATGGGAATTTAAAATTCCCATATCCCACCTACCTACCTACTCCTAGGCTTTTCTACAAGCCTACCCCCTGTTCTTGACCTAATCACTTTTTAATCACACCTAACATTGATCTAACCTCCTTATAATCATATTTAAGTCCCATAATAGATTCTAGAATCTTCCAATTCTAGAATCCTCCACCATTAAATCACCAAATTTACACATAACACCTTTCTATATTCTATATTTTTTTGTGCAAGTGCATTATTAGGTGGCAAATAGTGTTGTTTTATCATAATGTAGAATTGATGGGTAGATATGTCTAAAATAACAATCAAACAACTGTGTAAAGTTAATTGACTTAGGCTACTCTTCAAGGAGTTGTAGTTACATATACCACATGCTTGGAATCAAAGTCAATGTGGTTCTTTTGTGCATGTGATTTGAATTTTGAGAGAGAGATTTTTATCCTCTCCCAAGTAATATGGAATGAAAACTACATGAACATTTTCCTAAACCCTTTTTAATACAATTAGATGATTCGACAATGGATTGAAGAAGATTGAATTATCAATGTATTAGCTCTATCACAAGTGTAAAAAAATATATGGTTAATGAAAGATATAACTTGAATTGTGGATAAGGGGTTCACTATTTTATCAATACTCGATAAATGCCTAAGGATTACCTTGCATATATGGTTCTCTAAGGATCTTATATTTTAAGTGTTTATTAATAAAATAAGATAAAACTATTAAACTAGGAAGACCTACCATTTAATAATGTAAAATAGCGTTTTTATATCTAGTCTAGTGGATAACAATAGTAAACATGTCAATTTGGCATTTAAAAAACAAGTAATTGACTCTATGAAAACTAAAAGAGTTGGAATAATTGCATTGATGAATTTTGAATATATAAATGAAAATATTAACTGTATAGTCTTATAATAACCTATATGTAAAATTTGAACATGTAATTTGATAAGAGCAAGAATGGTGGGTGTGTTGATCATGTCCTAGGTGGGATAAATAAGTGTGTTGATTATGTGTAATAATAAATGATTATATCCTCCTACCACCATGACATTAATTCTCACTTTTGGATTTCACATTGTTTGTGTAGGTTCACCTTAGGATGTTGTGCCTATATATATTTAATTTTCTAATATGATAGGAAAAAAATGTAAAAATGTTGTCTTCTTCCTTCTTGACCTAGTTTTATCTCAATTCACAACAAAAAAAAGATATGGGCTGAACAACCTCTATGAGAGTTGCATTTATGTATCCTACAAACTAGAATCAAGCTTCAACATAGTTATATGTATTTTAAATCTAGTCTCAAACAAGGGCTTAGACCTCTTCTTCCATTTAAATGAAATCTTAAGTAATGGCTAAGACTTACTCTTCCTTATATATATGGATGCAATTATATGAACATTTTCCTAACCCCTCTTTTAGTATAAGTTGATTGATGGACCAAGAGTTGAAAAATGTGTATTAATAATGTTGGCTTAAGGTGTAAGATCTATAATTAACAATGTTGATGTATAAATAATGTTGGCTCATTTTTCAAGATCTATGACAAGTAATGGTATATGTCCTCTTGATGAAGCTTGATAAAATAGACTCGAGAGACTTAGTTTATAAGATGATTTGAATATTAATGTTGGATAGATAAATTATTAATGGTATCTTTTTATATATAGAATCCTCTAAACATACCTATACATGGGCCAATCCTAAAATATATTATAATGAGAAAATCAAGGCATAGGGGACACATATGTTAAGGAAACAATTCACATGGGCTGATCAAGACATAGGAAAATACATAGAAATAGTATTTTAGACAATTAGGAGCATTAAAGGTCACATGAAGGACAATCAATAGTTGATATGCAGGTTCTCAAACATTGTGAACCAAATGGATAAGTTATCATTAGATAAAAGTGAACATAAAATCAAGATATTAAGAAGATATATGTTAGGTGATGATGATACTCAGCATAGTAAAAGGGGAAGAGGTATCATAAATAGTCTAACATGTGCACATGGACAAAGTGTGATAAAACAAGGAAGAAATATATTGTACAATGGACTTGCACCAAAATTAGGTGCATACATAATTCTATATGTACATGCCTTCATTTACCTTAGGAAGGGTGGACAAGTTGAATAATGCTTTAGATGGACTCCATTTACACTTGAGTTTTCGTATGCTAACATAGATAAAACTAATGGCCAATTGTAACAATAGTAAATGTTGTATCAAAACTAAGATTGAAATAAAACATAAAAATTTGAAATTAAAATTTAATTTAAAAACTATAGGATTGAGTATACGTATTCTATATCGAACAAAGTACTAATGTAATGTAAAAATAATGCCTCTATCCCAATTATTTTGATTGAAATTTTTTATGACAAGTAATAGAGATAGTGATCACTTATCTAGAAGTTTTTTGAACCTTCCTCCTACTTCTTGATCAAGAAAATAGATAATGTTTTGCTCCAAGGAGAACTACCTAAATTTTTCTTTGAAATTAGTTTAAAAAATTCTCATGCTCGACCTTCACTTGAAGGTGCTCTAAAATATTATAATTCCTAACCTTCACTTGAAGGTACTCTAAAAAATATTCTGATATATACTCCATTTTGAGGTGAGATATTAAATAATCTATGTCTATAATCACTAATTAAAAATAAATAAAGCTAGAATCACCACGTGTAATAAGATTGTATATAGTCGACACCATTTTTGAAATTGCACAAAACACATAACTATCATAAAATATTAGATATAATAGTCCATAGAAAGATGAGTAAATAGTCATGCTCTAATTGTCATGATGTGTAAGATAAATAAAATCATTTAATGCTCAATAAAAAAATGTATAATTCCCCTTATGGCATATTAAGATAAGGACTACCAACATTGGCTAATGTGTCTAATATGACCCTATTATGGATGGATATATTAATCAGAACACCCACATAAGTAGTATGCCCCCATAAGTGCATGGTAAGTGTCATGGCAGTGTATACACCTAATAAATATACCAAAATATATGTATATGATATAAATTATGGCACCAAGCATATTATAATAATATGCATGATAAAAATAATGGAAACAAACATATTATATCAAAATCAATCACACCCATGTTAGTGCCACATAGATTAGTGACCATATACAAGTTAGTAAGATAACACATAGAGATGGGACTCACAAGACATGATAACATAACAAGAGGATCCTCTATAAATAATGACACAAAAATACACACCAACACGCACAAACATACACATGTACACAAGTAATAACTCACACCTAAATCATAATATAACCAATATAAATGTAACCAATCTATGTAAATATCCACATAACACTTAAGATACAGGTACTAGCAAGATATATATAGTCCATGTAAATTAGCTCAATATGATAAATCAACAAGGAAATATATCACAATGCAAATATGATGTGTAAAGATGTAACTAGAGTAATAATAATTTGATCATGCCCACTAGGGTATTGGTCATGTAGCCACATGAAACTTGAATGATTTATAATCTTGTTTATATATCTGTATAACACCCACTAAAATAAATACCAAGAGAAAAATATGTGTAAATCATGGATATGAAAACCTCTGGCATAGGGGATATGTAACCAATGATTAAAAAAAAAGTTTTTTTGCAAGCATTTTCCATTTTCTAGAAAAAATCCCCCTTTTTTGGCAATGTATGAGTCATGTACACTAGTGTTGAATATATAATATTTTATGCAGGAAGTATGATAATTAAAATGTGCCAAGATGGAAATAGTGTGTAGGACATATATACCCATCAATGTAATAATGCAAGGCAAAAAAATTATGTGGCTCCATGTCATAAGATAGCACAAATGATGCCTAGGTATATATAATGCATGGTATTCCCTTGTGGGTATGAAAGTATGTGTATATAGATGTATTAAATAAGATTAATGAAATATGTGGGGATGTTTATACTAATATAAGGAAACAAATATGTCCTATATATGTGTATTAAATTATTTTTTATTCAATATTAAAATGTTGTTTAACATGTGTAAAACTTGAAAGAGATAAAAATGTTACAAATATATAATTATCAATAATTCTGATTTTAAAACTTGCTAAATATGGAAATATGCTATTTTTGGAAAACATTAAGAAGAAATGTACTTAGATTAAATCTATATTTTTTTTGATTATTTCTAATATCTAAAAATCTGAATCAATAAAAGATAGGACTATGAGTGTGCAAGATAAGAATAGGGTCTAAAGATATTTTTGGACATGACCATGCTCAATGGATAATAACACAGGCTGATCATGTCATTTGATTGTAGACTTGTCTATGTTGAATATGACTATTGTGGACTAGGAATTTGACTAAGAAGAGGTTATTAGTACTATGTTAGTGACAAAATCAAATTAAAAACACACTAAACTAACACTTTCATGCCTAGTTACTAGGGTGAGCTTAATAACAAAAACAAATGACAAACACAACTAAAAAGTAAGGAAAAAAAAGAATCCTTCACCTTCCTTGGATGCTCCAAATTATTTTGTAGTAGTGGATTACTCAGCTTGTGCTCATGAAGTCTTCATCAAAGGAGGCTTGGTTACCTCCTCTTCTCCTTAGCACCTTGTGGCTTTGGCTTGGCTTGGCTTGGAATCAATTTGGCATGGTAACACTAATTACAATAGATTTTGGAATCATTTGTGCATTATAACTTTCCATTATCAAGACTTTTGAATATATTTGAGCATAATAACTTTTCACCAAAATAGATTAGAAATGATGTTCATGGCCTCTTTATTTATAGATTTTGGAAAATGGCTAGAATCAACCTAAACCATCCATCTCAGGATTGAGATGTGTGGCTAAGGATTAATCTAATTTTGAAATTAAAATTCATAAACAGGCTCATCAATATTTGGGGTAGAAGAGAAATTAAGATGCATGGAGGGAATTAATGAGGCATGAATCCTGATATTTGTGGCATTTATGGCCTAGGGATGTCTTCCCAAGAAATGAGGTCAGCTGACGATGCATATATTCAATATTCATTTCTAAAAACAAGTATTCAACAAGTTTCCATGGAATTCTTAATTAGGCTCTAATTTGGTTTGACTAGCTCTTAAGCATGATTAATCACTTTGTGCATAAATTACTCAAATTGATCAGAATGCCTTATTATTGGTCCAAAATTTGACTAGATTAGAATTGGAAGTCAATGTCAGATGTGTTGGAACTGTTATCCCATTTAGTATTTTACCAACACTAAATAAAAAAGGCACATGTCTTGTGTAATAGATTTGACAAAAAAGAGCAATCCAGAGCACCTAAGTGCAAAATTGGCATTTTGACTTGAAATGATCTGATCAAATTTAGTTGGCCCATAAATTGCATTACCCCATTTAATGACACTCTAGCCAAAATCAACACTTGAATATGTCAGTTTCACATCATTTATCATGTTTTTAAGCTAAATTATGCACTTCGATGGAAATTGGTCAAAAGAATGATTGGAGGTTATTGGTGGCTAGATTTAGGTGTCTACAACTATTATTTGATGGTGAAAAATATAGGATGATAAAAATATGACAAATTTGGATCAAAAACAAAATTTGAGAATATTTCTAGATAAAAGTACACTCTCTAAATAGTAGTGTAGGTTGGTCATGTCCTTTGACTATAAACTTGTTTACGTTAAGTGTGATAAAAAGCTTGTTTTTTCATCATCTATACCTACATTAAATGATATTTTAATGCACTTACATATTTAAAATACCATCCAATATACCTACAATGTAAAACCCTAGTTTCCTGGACATAAACAAAATTGATATCAAATATGGGGTGTTGATTGTAAGCGATTGAGTTGGATTGACTTTGATCAATCCTCATTGAATGACCGAGCCTTACACTACATTGTCAATAATTTAAAGAGGGATCAAACTTAAATGTACTTTTCCCACTAATGTGTATGTGTGAAATGGTGAATTTAGGTATAGATGCTCCTCTTCTTTTATCGTTGGCAAAAGCATGTAAATGTGAATTTAACCTTTGTAAACTTTTAATATAGATCAAAAATACTATAGGTATAACATATAAATATATTTATAGATTTAAAGAGTTTTGAATGCCATACTTAATTCCTTAGAGTAGTTTTGTATTTATGGAGGTTTTTATTTTGAATTAAGAAACCCATTGGCATGTAAAATATGACCAAACTAATAGATAAAAAGAATGACCCAAATGAAATATCACCCAAAATAAATTTGAAAGTTATGCTTGGACATGTCTAAGTCTCATGGATATGTCCATGGGCCTCTACTTACCCATTGTTTATCCCTAAATTTTGTATCTATTTATCTCAAGTAATTTTTCAAGATAGTGGCATGGAAGGAATCATAGATGTAGAAGAGACATGACACATAAGACCATGGCATGGAAGAGGAAAGTTATGAATAACAAGGATACATGACACATAGAGGAATTGATAATGTAGGACTCATAAAAGAGTAAAATACTTGGGAAAGGGCACAAAAAGTGGAAACATTTAGGAAGTGGTTTACTCAAACATTAGAGAAGAATAATCAAGTGCAAATCTAGCATCAATCTGTGAGGAGGTAGGTGCGCAAAAATGAAGATCCAATATAAGGAGATCATATATGGGTAGTTAGGTCTAGGTCATTATGAATTTAATGTAATGACTTCTCATGACTCATTGTTGTTAATGGTCATTGGTGAGTCACCACTAAGTAATTATTTTTGTAGCTAATTAATTGGGGTAGAACAATGTATAAATACCCCCTAGTTTTGCTTAGTGGGTTGGTTGGTAATTATAATCTTGAGTCATTATAATTTTTGATGTGACTTATGTATGAAATGAGATAAAGAATTTGTGTTGATTAACTACCTTATGTAATCTAGTTATGAATACAATGGAATCAATACTCTTTTATTCTCAATTTATGCCCATTTTTTTTATGATTAGTTAAGTAGAGAATGAATGAATAGTCAAGAGTTAGTCATGGATCCAAATATATATTTAGAACTAAGTACCTATTAAATCACCCTAACATAATAATTTAAATGAATACACCATCGTGCAACAAAACCAATGGGAACCATTCTTAGGTTGCATGTTTCAGGTATATGCTAGTATGCTAACTTGTTAAACCTCTTATTTTTTTAGGTACATGACTAGGAAAATTCATGCTAGAGTAAAGGAAAAGATCCCAAAATTTTGGTTCTATTGTTATGGTTCAATGCACTTGTTCACATGATGGTAGGAAAATACTGAAACCATTATCTCTAAAAAATTTCAAGCAATGGGTTACTATCGTAGAAGATAATTTTGTGGTTTAGTATCTTAATCTAGGAGTGTCTACATGTGCATGTATAAAAAAAACCTTTATGACTCACTCTATGAAGCTTTATTTGTAGGTGTGCATGTTCATTTTCATGCTTGGATTTTGGCATATGCATAAGAACATTTAAGAAATTATAGATGCAAGGCCCCTTGGTCAATAGAGCATCACTCAAACTTGGCAAGATTGGAAGCACCCTGGATGTGTGTGGTGGCCATTTAGTGGCAAAGAACACTTAATAGTTATATTTTGGAATATTCAGTTTCTACATACTCTTGTCTAGAGGAAGCCTAGTTTAACTTCCTCTCAAAACTTTTTAGAAGGTATCTCAGGAAGATTTCATTAGAAATTAAGAAGCTCATAATTAACTCAGGACTTGAAAAATTCTATATGGATGGCTAAAATATCTCACATATGTGCCCTTAATTCTAGGTGGGGAAATAAAGGACACATATTGATATGAAATTATTGGCTCAACATGGTATCCATTCAGTAGGATTTTCATAAGTTCAAGTATGATGAGTCTATGCATAGGGTTATGGTTAGAAGTGATCCAAGGAGGATTAGGAGGACTCTAGAATTTATGTGAGGATCTGCAGGGAGGTGAAAAGCTAGAATGAGGAATTCCCAACCACATGACCACACCCTACACTAACATAAGTACACATGAGATAAATGACTCAAGCATTGGTGATTGAAGAACCCAATCTAGATAGGCCTATTTAACCACCCATAACACATGTTCATGAATTTGAGTTGGATAATCTCTTGTAATAAATTAGGATATAGATAGTGGGGAGTCAAAGTCTAAACCTATCAAAGAAACTTTTGAAGTATAAAATTAAGATAATAATTTGTCATTAATATCTTTTCCATTATAAGTCAACCTTATGGCTCACTTTAGAATGCCTAATAGATCAAATATAGATAGTGGGTAGAGTATAAGCCCATCAATAGTTAATTAACTTACTTTTGTGCCCAATGTATAAGGTGTTTCTACTATCGCAAGAGGTGCAAGAGGTAGTACTAGTGGTGGTTTAACTGGAGTATATGGAGGTGGCATAAGAGGCATTAGTAGACCTCCACCATGGAGTCCAATAAAAACTAGAGTTGTGTCACAATAGGCTCCATTGCCAATGCCTAGTTTGCCTTTAGTTTATATCAATGGGAAATGCAAAAGATTCCACAAATCAATCCTAACTCAAAGAAGATAGATCCTACTTCCACTTTTGATTGGGGATACATTAGATAATTGGGGTCATGACCAATATGGGTATGTTAGACCTAATCAAGGGATATATTACCATAATAATATCACTAAGGAGGGTTCCACAGCCTTTAGTCAAGCAAAACTACATAATAAACCTAAATAAGTCTTATGTTTTCATATTCACTAAACTAAAAATAAGTAAGGTAAATGTCTAATATAGTTCTCACCAAAATCTTGTGGCACAACATGGGGTTAATAAATAATAAAATTAAACATACATAAGAGAATCCTATTTAAGATATGTATAGGTAAAACACTAATGCATGGAGAGAGCAATATATCCAAAAGCCATTACTTATGTTACTTTTATCTACTAAAGAGAGGAGAAAAGTTAGAGATGCTTACTTGAAAGATGAACTCGTCGAGACTCAATCTCTCCCTTGGCCAAAGGTGCTTCACAAGAGGTTGTTTTGGTTTGTAAGGATCACTAAGAAAGGCCAAAGCATCCAAGACTTCTCCACAAGACTAGATTCTTCTCCAAATAGAAACCTTAAGCTAAGAATCCTCAAGTAGAATGGAAAAAGAGTAGATTGTAAAGAAGCGTAAATGAATAATTAACTCTTGGTATCTCTCTAAGAATGGTGAAATGGATGTGTTTATATAGGAAGATCTAACCCTAAACCCTTCTAAAAGTTTTAACAGACAAGGTTGACCTGGTCAAATTGGTATTGAAATTGACAAAAAAACTAACTAGATAATGAACTATTTTAGCCGTGGCCAACTTAGTTGTTAGTAAGCTCTATGAATAACAATACAAGGTTGATGTGGCTGACATGGTCATGTAAACTACCAAAAAGGGGTCTAGGTTGGGGAAAGGGATAATGAAGGTGGTAAATGACTAGAGGAGGGTGTAAAAGGAGGAAAAGCTTAGGGGAATGTTTTTAGGAGCTGGTTGGATTGATAACACATAGAAATAAGGGACAAATATCTTGTAAAGCATCAATGGTCTTCCCACCCCTTCCCAGTACACCCCTTATGGTGTGCATTTAGAGAGATTGAGACTCAACAGGTTCTTGTAAGATAGAAAGCATCAGTATTTGATAAAGTATTAAAATATTATGTGTGTACATATGCCCCACTCAAATATCATCACGTGTCACTTAAGTTATATGTTAGACCAAATGAACAAGTCAAAATTTAGAATAAATTAGGTAATTAAAAATCCAAGGCTACTAAAGACTAAAAAACTCAAACAAGTAAACCTTAAGTAAGAAAGGCAAACTCACTAAGTCAAACCAAGGATACATGTCAAAAATATGGTAATTAAACATCAATGTGAAAGTAGTAACAAACCTTACTTAAACAAAGATGGACAAGCAAAAATGTTAAAACAACATTGATTAATAAGAAATAACAATCCTTATTCAATCATCAATGGAAAAAGATGCATAAAAGGGAAAACAACATTGATGAGTGAGAAGTAACAAGCCAACCTCAGTCAATAATGGAAAAAGTACATGAAAGTATAAATAGACTCTGGTGTCCTCAAAAAGGATGGTACAATAATACAAAATGGTAAAAAAGAATCAAGGCATATCAATAAATGTATATCAATGGTGAAAATAAAGTAATCCATAGTTGCTCAAACATATTTTCTTGATCCAAAGATAGATAAAATTGAAACAAAGTATTCCTATAATGTTTATAATATGTGAATAAGAAGGAAGTATAGAATAAGGGAAAATAGATTTAGAATCACATGTGCTTGTCAAGGGGCAATGAAATGGGTGGAGGGGAGAATTAAGGAAAAACCAAGGTAGAATAACTCTTTATCAAAGTCAAGAAAATCAAATTAGGTTTCTCAAAATAAGATGACTTTCAACCCTAAGGAATCTAAAGAACTTACCTTAGTCACACAAGTCTTAGGTCAACAAATGAAGTATGTAGATCATCCTATCAAGGCTATATGTATGAAAATTAAAATGGACTTACCTTCCCACAATGTGTTCCCAATTCTTTAGGACCCCTTATATAGTTATTGGTCTACTTCTAATATTGGGTACTTGCATGAGAAATTAGGTAGCATCATAGAGTTTAATGAATTCTCCTATTCCAATCTACTGGATTACTACATCCCAATGAATTGTAGCTCTATTATGAAGCCAACTACAGAGTTTGAGCTTTGATTGGAGATAAGAGATGTGCTTGTAATCACATATTTTAGTGTGATTTTGAATTTTAATATTTTTATGTTTCCTTTTGTATATTACTGCCTTTTGTTTCAAATGATTAGGCTTTTAACTTTCTTGATGTATTTTTTCTATTCCTCCTCCATATGGATTTGGAAAGCCAATCATGGGTGCTAAAGATGACTTTCATTTGAATACTTAGGACTTGGTTTCTAAGAGAGAGAACTTAGAGAGAATGGTTTCATGTTATATTGACTTTGACCTTGTTTTATCCAATGTGGAGTGAAAGGAAAGGAAATCAATAGGAATGAAAACATGAAACAATTTGAATTACTTCAAATTGCAAAAAATGTGAAAAAGGGTGAAAAAGGGATACAATGATAGAAAAGTGTGATTCCTTATCATAATAATGAGGTAATTTTAGGATAACATGCTAACATAAGTTGTTATGCAAATATTATCTATCAAAATAAGCAAAAGCCAAAGCTGAGAACAAAGATAGAAAAACTTATAACCATTGTAAAACACATTCTAGATAGAAATAATGAAAAAATGGTGATTTTATGAGGAAGTATAGGTCCTATCCATGGTCTTACATTGTAACTCATAAAAGAGAAACTCACAAGGGTGTACAAAAGATGTGAAAAATAAATGGGATAAAAAATAGGTGGTATTTGTGACGAAGGCCAGGTCCTATCCATGGTCGTACACTATAACTCATAAATAAAAACCCAAGGGGTGATAAAATATGTTTGGAAAGTGAAAAAATAAAGAGGATAAAATTATATTATGAGGAAGACTAATTCCTATCCATGGTTTTACAATTCAACTCATGAGAAAAAGGGAAACCAAAAGACCAAAAGAAAGGACTAAGGTTTGTGAAAATAGAGAACTGCTACAGAGGGTGAGACCTATCTAAGTATCCTAAAAAAAGTGTTAGATAGATAGAATAAAGACATCATAAAAACAAGGGAAGTATTTCAGCAAAATACTTCTTGAGGAATTATCCATTGTTGGTTTCTTTAAAAATATGGCCTTCATTGGTATGAAGGCAATAGGTACTTAGACCAATAATATCTTTGAATAAATAATGGCCCCACAATTTTTGGGCATATTTACCTTCTTTTTAATGAGTGTGGTCTAATTTAAAGACAAGATCACCAACATTTTATGTGTGAACTTTAACTCATTTGTTATGTTGTTTGGTAATACGGGTCTTGTATTAATGATTGTGTTACAAAGCAATAAGATGGTGCTCATCAAAGAGATCAAGAGCATGGAGAGATTCACTTAATTCTTCATTGGGTATGATACCATGAAGAGATAAATAGAGATAAATAATCTCAAATTATAGTGGGAGGACTGATTCAGAACCATAGACCAAAGATAATGGCATTGCCCCAGTGATAGTGCATATGCTAGTGTAAAAGGCCCAAAGGTCAAAATTAAATGATATCTTTGTACCATGGGATTTTTCAAATGGTGACGAAATCAATGTGGTAGATAAGTGAATATTGTGGTTGAGTAGAAGGTGAATATTTTATTATTTGTATAATAAAATTGGGATTGGTAATAACTTGGTATGGATGAAAAAGAGATGTTGAAGAAGCAAGGGAATTGACAATAGAATTTTAATCTCGAGGGATAGGATCGATGGTGAAATAAATGAAATATTTAGAGAGAGTGGTTATTATTTGATGATAAGAAATGATATTATTGATTTTTCATTAGAAATCACCATTGAATTGGCATTAAATGAGCTGGGAATTACCTAAAGCATGCAAGTATTGGATATCTAAATCAAGGGAAACTCTTATGCCTAAGATTAAATCTTTGTACTCTACCATGTTGTTAATGACATTGAATGTTAGGAAAAAAGATAATGGGATGATTTTTTAAAGAGGACATTGAATGTTAGGAAAAAAACATAAAGTGTAAACTTCAATAACATTTCATAACTAGTTATGGAATTGATAATGGCATCTATTAAAGGTAGAGGGAAATGGTCTTTGGACAAGCAAGATTAAGATTATGTAAATTAATGCAAATATGAATGACCATGGTGATATTTTTATGAATAGGGACTATGTTAGAAACCCACTCAGAGTATTCCACATGTTTGATAAACTTGGCATTAATAAGTTTGATAATTTCTTTATGGCATAAGGTGGAAACTTTAATAACATTTCATAACTAGTTATGGAATCGATAATGGCATCTATTAAAGGTAGAGGGAAATTATCTTTAGAAAACAAAGATTAAGATTATGTAAATTAATGTAAATACGAATGACCATGGTGATATTTTTATGAACAGGGACTATGTTAGAAACCCATTTAGAGTATTCCACATGTTTGATAAACTTGGCATTAATAAGTTTGATAATTTCTTTATGGCATAAGGTGGAAAGTTTAGGTGTAAATTTTTGTTACTTTTGGTGCACAAGTTTGGCATCATGATAAGTGATGATATTGTGCACCATGATGCTAGTTTTAATACTAGGCATGTATTTTTACGACCAATCAAAGATCTCATGATATTTATCAAAAAATAAGCTAAAGTTATCATGTTCAATAGGTGTGAGTTAGTTAGAAACTATAATTGGTCGAAGGCATAATGGAGTACCATATTCAATGTGAGTAGATTCTTCAATAAGTATAGCATTACCATATTATAATTGGTATGGTTCTTTTGGTAAAGAATAAATTAGTTTAGCTTTAAGGTCAATGATAGTGATGAATTTATTCAAATAAGTGGCTTTATTTTTTAAATTCCTAATTTTGTTGTGTTGCTAAGGAATTTGAGGTTTTTAGGCATGAAGTGATTCAAGAATGGATTCATCACTAGGACAAGAGGGAAGAGGACCATAATACTCAACATCTACTTTGAGATCAAGAATTTGATTACCATGGTGATTATATTCATAATGTATCTAACAAATATCTATGGCATTGGCATCTAATGTAATCTCAAGAGTAAGAAAAGTAGATTGATCAGATGAGATTGGTATATCATCATTTTTTATGATAGGGGAATAATCGATTGTAATGATGGGATCTATACATGGTAGAGAAGATGCAAAAATATTTGGAGGTTCATAAGGTAAGAGTTGTTTTACCACCCAAGGAGTATCAAAAAGTGAAGAATTAATAGGATGTACACAAACATTGGGAGTTAATTCAAAATATGTGAAAATCATGTGAACATCTCGATTGAAAGCATGTATTTGAGCTAAAATGTTAAACATCCAAGTATTGAGATTGAGCTTGGGCCATGATGTAGTTATCATCATAAGTTGGAGAGATGGTACATGCTTGAGATTTAGGGAGAGTTTTAATAGGTGAAATTTTGAGGTCACTAAATTTGTGTGGAGACATGATCAGAGGATCTTGGAATAATTTTTCCACTCCATAATCAGTGCATGTGAAGGCATCTTATGAATAAGAAGGTTTTTGAGCATTGCATGGAGGGGGAAATTGATGATCTCATCAAGGAGAGGAATAATGTGATCATGAGTTAATAAAGGAGGAAGCCAATCTAAGATATATGGAGGTAGCTTAGTAGTGTTACAAGTATCTTTTAGGTCATAAGGTTCATCATCATCTGAATCAATAAGAGTGACCTATAAGTCTGGGTTGTTGTTGATGAATTCAAGAAAGGGAGCACTATTGATGGTAGGAATGTGATATTGAGATTTTGGATTGGGAAGTTGAATACTCCAAGGGTTGGGATTAGAATCATGATTATACCATTTGGTATTATGTAGGAATTTGATGCATTAGCTACTGGAAGAAGTGATAGTCCTCATTCTATGAGTCCAAGGGTGATTGAGGAGTCTGTTATAAGATAGGGGCAAATCGAGGACCATAATTTTAGTTCAAACAAACTTAGGTATGATTTTTAGGGGAATCCAAACATAACCAAGTGGCTTTTGATTAGTTTTATCAAATCCACAATAGGTCAGGTAGGTTTGCTTGAAATGATCCTTGTTATAGCCAAGTTGTTGGATAAGCCACAAAGATGTCACATTAATGCTTGACCCTTCATCAACTAACATTTTATAAAAAAAGTTAGTATTAATGGCTATTTTAATGAATAGTGATGGATCATAGATGCAAAAAAGGATCTCATAATTAATCATGTCCTCTTCAATAAATTCAATGGATGGTTTAGAATAAGGATAGATGGATTCAATGATATGCACATTGGTAGGTTGTGACTTAATAGAGGGTGGTTCTTCATTTATAGGGGATAGATTTTTAATTTCTTGTAATTATTACATGAGGAACTTGCAATGATAAGGGGAGGTATGGACTAATTACATAACGGGAAACTTGTAAGGCATAGAGTTAAGATCTTTGAGAAAGTTCCAATGGGATTTAAAAGAAGAAACAATGTGAGGTTTAGAAGATAAGGTAGATTTTATAGGAGGGGAAGTTGTTGTAAGCTCGTAAGAAGGAGGTGGTTCCTCATGGGCTTCTGAAGATAAATGAGTGGTTGTAGTATCTTTGAGAAGTTGTTCCTCCAAAGATAGTTTTTTAGGTTTTGTGATAGGATCTTTATGAGTTTGTTTGTGATGTTATTTGACCTTAGCTACATTAAAATACTGAGATATATTATAATATTGGTCATATTTGGCATAAACATCATAAACATCCTTGGTATTTTTTTGATGATTAGATGTGGGAAAATAATTTTGGGTATTAGAAGATGTTTTGGGAGCTTGTCATTTTTGAAAAGTGGTGTTATACTCTTGATGACAGATTTAGATCATGGCTTTTTGATTGAATGAATCACCAAGCATGTAGGAGACAATAAATTTAGTAAGCCATCGACAAGTTTCATGGTAATGACTAATGTAAATGTGGAACCAACAAAATTAATCAGGGTCATATAATTTGGGAGGGTTATTAGGATAAGTAAAGGGTTTAGAGGGCAATAAGAATTGTTTCATTTGATGTTAGTTAGTGGTATGTGACAATATGGGGGAGTATTAGCTTTGGCAACTCCTACTTTGGTTTGAGGAGTATTTATAATGATGGTATTGGTCGAGGTTTGAAAATATCTTTTAAGGAATTCAATATTAGGTTTGAATTACTTCATGAGGAAATCTTGACATTTAGCTTGGTCAAGAGCTTCATTAGGCATTTAAGGAGCAAAATTTCAAACCTTATATTGAAGTGAATTTCAATCATTTATAAAGAGTTTGAACAAATTGTCATCATTCATGTTATGTTCAGACTTATGGGCCATAAATTTCCATTGTTAGATAATATCATGAGCTGATTCGATGGGAGATTGCTTAGCATTGATGAAATGGATAAGGTAATTTTTGGGAAGGTCATTATGTTGAAAATATTTAACTAGAGGATTGACTAAATCCTCAATTTTCCAAATGGAATGTTGGGGAAGTTGGTTTTACAATTCTAAAACATCACTAATGAAGGTTTTAACTTAAGTTTAGTTGTGGTGAAAGTATTAGTTTGGATCCACTCTTTATAAATATTGTCAAACGCTTTGGGAAAGGATGCAGGGTCTTTATTCCCATCATATTTGATAGTTGGAGATATATTATCAATATCAATGGACACGATGAAAGGATCTAAAGGCTCACTTTGCAATTTTTTAAGAATTTTTTATTCATGATCGGTTGAGGAATAACATTTCTTGAGGCATCTCTAAGAGGTGAAGGAATAAAATTTGGATTAGATTGCGTATTGAGAGCTAGAGGTTGATTGGCCATATTGATAAAATGATGTTGTAACTGCATCATTTGAGAGGTGTTAAAATTTTTCATTATGTTCATTTGTTGTATGACTTATGCAAAGAAGTTGAGTCATACCAAATAGCGGGTTGGTGTTTGTATAACTCCACAAATTGGTATTAGGGGGAGGGTTGTTGGAATATGCATTACCAGTGGGATTGTTAGATATACTTGTGTCAATGGCTCCCACATTATGTAGAAAGGATTGAAGATGAGAATTGTCTTGATAGGTATAAAATGGATTGGATCCATGTAATTCATCATGAGGTGTGATTTAAACCATGTTACAATCCATAGATGAAGGAGGGGAAGAGGTGTTCCAAGAGTAAGGGTTCTCTTGGGAGGTAAAGAGAGGAAGAAAAGGAGAGACATAAATATGATGAGAAAAGTGTCTAAATGGATTTAAGTTGTGTTGGCCAATTTTGGCCTACATATAAATCTTCTACCTAGAAAAAGAAGCTGAGCAGAGTTCTTGACCCATAGATGGTCAAAATATGGCAAATGCAAGATTTAAAGAGCCAAACTATGATCAAATGTCATGAATAAATAGACAAGCTAGCTTGATTATGCATTTTATAAGTATGCTCAAGAAGACTTTCAAGCCCAAAAGATGATGTAGACTTGATGTATTTCATGTTGAGAAGGTCCCATGAAAATTTGATGTCTTGATGAGCTTGCTATCTCAAGATATAATGATTCAAAGTTAACTTATTAGAGCAAGATATACATGGGGACATCAAGTTTAGGCTTTATCAAAAATCCATTTTAATTTAAGAGTTCCCAGGTTGAATGTAGATCCAATAAGTGTCAAAATCATGGAATCTCAAAGGAGATCTAACAACGAGTGGAAAACTATCAAAGTCAGAGGGTCCCAAAGATCTAATGGAGCATGTTTGATCATGTACTCAAAGATTGATGATGAGCATCAAGTCAAAAGGTCAACATGAATGCATATTTGATAAGTGTCAATATCTCAAGTACCTGAATGAAGATCCAATGGTATTTAATGGCTGACAAGGTCATTAGATCCAAGTAGATCAATGGCGTACGGTCAATCAAACAAAGTCGATCTAATGGAAAATGATGGGTCAAAAGGTCAGGTAATCTCAAAGATAAATACATGGGTGACAAGTTTCTCAACCGTTTTAAATGAGTATAAGATCTATGGCTCATATCCATTCATACAGAAGAGAATCAATAGTGTGCATGTAAGCTAAGAAAATAGATCCAATGATGTGCAAGCAAGCTGATTGATAGGCAATATTAAAAGTTCAAAGCTAAGGGACTTCAAATAGAGGTTGAATTTGACTTAGGTAAAAAAAAAGAAAATTATTTAAAGAGCTATATCACCATTAGAGCTCAATGGAATGTCACAAGCAAACACAGTCATATATTTAGGGTCATTAATTGTGAATTTCCATCACCATTAAAGTTCAATCTCAACCTTTGGTTCAAAGATTTATAATGTACAGAGCCCATCTTTTGGGGTTGTAGTATTGTTTCATGACTTTGATCATTGCTCTTTAAATAAGATCTATGCATATAATGAGTTCTTAGCTTCCTTAATGCTCAGAGGTATAAATAGGTCTCTCTAGGCCTAATATGGGTCTAATATGGGTAGCTAGCTATTGAAATGAGATCAAGCAACCTACATATCTCCATTACAATTATATCTATATGAAAACCAATAGATGATATTAGTTTTTATATATATTAAACCTATGTTCAAGTTTGGAGTATGTGTAGATATAAACAAGATATGAACAAGTGTATCATCTTCTAATATGGTTATTTCCTTGATAAAATAGGTACTTACATCACTCAAAGTAGACATGGTGATGGATTTATCAGACCCAAGGATATAGGGACCTTGCCCTCATAATGAAGCAAGTGGAGATGGCATGGAGGATTAAAACATAGAGAACTGGTGGTTGGAAAAGTAGTTGGAACATTGATTCTATTCAGAACCATGAAGATCTTTTCTCCAATAGACTTAGTCATGACTCATCATGCAAAACAAACCCTTGTCTTCTAGTGGATCTCTTAGCCAATGAAAAATCTTGAAAATTATTGGGGAAAATGAAGGTTAGCTTGTTGATAAATTATTAGACTTGTTTGGATGAAAGCATGCATATAAAAAAATCAATGAACTACCACCACATTTCTTGGTCATTGATGACTCCTTATCCATTCTCCCATAGATGTTCCCCATCTCTCTCATTCCCATTCTATTATATATACAAGCTTCTAAGCCTTTAAATGGATATCCCTCTTTGGCATGACTATACTTTACCAAGATTTGTACTATAACACCTATTTGATGCAATAAAAGACTAAATTCCTCCATTTGTAAGCTAAGTGAAGTGTGTCTTATGAATTCATTAATCTGGTCAAGTGAATGTATGTTTTCCTTACCTCTATCTGAGTCTTCTCACTTTCATGCAATGTTTTGTTAGTTTTCACAGGCCATTCTAAGAACATATATAGTATGTTGGTCAGTTTGGAAGTGGACAAATACCCCCCCCCATGCCATGTCAATAGCTAGCCAATGCCTTGTTATGAAATAATTATGTTAAATCTGCTCAAAGAGTGAATGAAGTGATCTTTTGAAGTATTGAAAGCATCTTATAGTGTCTCTTGTGAAAGTATAAGGATCAAAAAATTTGGTGCATCACCTCATTTTTATATGATTTTATGCATTATTTTCAATCCCTCTCCCTTTCCCAAGCAAGAATATAGCTTAGGTCTAGTTTAGGTGATAGATCCAAAAGGAATCCAACCTTATCTGGAGGTCTGACCTAGTTTAGGTGACCCAAATCCTAGGTTCAGTCCCATGTTGGGCTAGGTTTGAGTAGGAGGACCTGAATAATCCCCTTGCTCAACTAAGGTTCAACCTAAGATGCCAATAGTTATGGCATGCCCGATGGGACCAAGATCCAAAAGAGTGGAAATATTGTTGGTGTGTTTTTCCTCTAATCAAATTTTGTAATCAAGCAAGTTAACATCAATGGTGACTCTGTATCAAAGCTTATGGTTGTAAGTAGCCTAAGTATATCTCATTGAATATTTTAGTCAGTTCTTATATCTTAATTGACATATGAGATTGATATGAACAACTATGGTGGATACCCCTATCATTCACCTTCTTATTAGTAGTTCTAACATGATCCATATGAGCCTAATCATCCTTACCAATATTTCTATCAAATCTATGACGAGCCTTATCAAGTTTCTCATGATCCTTATTATCAAGGGCATAGCTCTTACCTTCACTATGATCCCTATCAGCCTTATGGTGACCATTACCAACCATGTACAAAGCCTTAATAGTAGTATAGTGACCCATATCAATCCTATAATATCCCTCATGAATCTTTTTATCCTTCTGATCAACCCATTCAAATCTAAAATCAATCCATCTTAAGTTTCAAGAAAGCTCTATTTGGATATGAGAAAGAGATTATAAACATAAAAACTAGGAAGGGTTATAGAGAGGATATCTCCAACCATGAAATTCAAAGCATGCAAGATAATTTGCATCAAGTTAAAGAGGTATGTTATTCTTTCATAAGGCAAGGCCACTCAAATTTTAGTGTTGATATTCTAGACATAAGTGGTCTAATAGTAAGCATTGAAGAGAGGCTAGCAGTTTATGAAGAACCCTAGGGTCATCATAATCATCATCATGTTCCCATAGAGCTAACCTTTTCTCTTCATGACTTCCAAAAAAATGTTTATCACAGCCCTCAAGAGTTAATTCAAACCTTGCCTAGCTTTCTGACCTAGAAGTCTATCCAAAAGAGGCCTCAGAAGGCTGAAAAAACATGTTTTGAGGAGACTAATCTCCATGTTTCTTAGTAGAACATACAAAATAATCCATCTTCAATTTTTTAGGGAGACATATCTAACGAACTAGTCCATGATTTTGAGGCTAATTTAGCCAAGCAAATTAAGTTTGTCAATCAACATCTCCAACATTTAATAATAGCTATAAAAGCAACACAACAACAAACTCCTTTCTCACCCATTAAAAAAACAAGTACATAAGCAGAGGTTTTTAAACATAAATTGATGACTTAGAATTAGATTTAATAATCAATAAAGAAGAAAGAACAATTAAACATAAGCCAAGATGCTGAAGTCAATATCAAGTAGGAGACCATTCATCCTCCACTCCTTTCCCCTCAAAAGTCTAGAGCCTTTGCTTCGTAGAGAGCCATTCAAAAATCAAAGCAATAGAGAGAGGAGGTGAAGGTGATCCAAGAAGAGTAATTCTATGATCAAAATCAATTATCTATGGTAACTTCTTTGGACCTTTCTCATCTTACTAAATATTTTCAAGGGTCTACTATGCCACTTTTTGAGAAAGAGCCTCTCTTTTATGAGGTAAATCAAGAAGATGTAGCTAAGGAAATAAAAAATTAAAGTGAACTGAGTGACCAAGAAGAAGAAACCAAATAAGAATTTCATCCTCATGATTGTGGTCAATAAATTGATATGTTTGCTTCTGACATTCAATTTGAAAAAACTTTAAATTTTAAGAAAGAGCCTCTCTTTTATGAGGTAAATCAAGAAGATGTAGCTAAGTAAATAGAAAATGAAGGTGTCTTTAGTGACTAGAAAGGATAAATCATGATTGGGACACTTCTTGGTAAGGACAAACATGTTTCAGTCATCCATAGTGATGAAAAGATGGAACAAGTGTAAGAGAAAGATGAGGTAGAGGTTGAGATGCAAGTGCAAGGACAAGTACATGAACAGGAGGTTGCTAATGTTCAAGAGGAAGACACTCCAATTATAAAAATTGAAGGTGTTTCTCATGAATTATTTGATGACTCAAGAGCCACCATTTATCATGAAGAACAAGCTAACTTTGAGAGCATGCTCAGTCATCAGCTTGATGTTGAAGTGAAGCAATTTTGATTACCCAATCTGAGGTATCAAAAGAAGACTTGTAGCCGCATGATTGTGGTCAAGAAATTGATATGATAAAAATTAGGTATCTATGGTGACTTATTTTTACCTTACTCATATAATTGAATATTTTCAAGGGTCTAATGTGCCACTTTCTTGGAAAGAGCCTCTCTTTTATGAGGCAAATCAAGAAGATGCAGCTAAGGAAATAGAAAATGAAGGTGACTTGAGTGACCAAGAAGAATAAATCATGATTAGGACACTTCTTGGCAAGGAAAAACATGTTTCAGTCATCCATAGTGATGAAAAGATGGAACAAGTGTAAGATAAAGCTAAGGTAGAGTTTGAGATGCAAGTGCAAGGACAAGTACATGAAGAGGAGGTTGTTGATGTTCAAGAGGAAGACACTCCAATTGTATAAATTGAAGGTGTTTCTCATGAATTATTTGATGACTCAAGAACTACCATTCATCATGAAGAAAAATCTAACTTTGAGAGTATGCTCACTCATCATCTTGATGTTGAATATGAAGTAATTTTGATTACCCAATTTGAGGTATCAAAAGAAGACTTGTAGCCTCATGATTGTGGTCAAGAAATTGATATGATAAAAATTAGGTATCTATGGTGACTTATTTTGACCTTACTCATATAATTGAATATTTTCAAGGGTCTAATGTGCCACTTTCTTGGAAAGAGCCTCTCTTTTATGAGGCAAATCAAGAAGATGCAGCTAAGGAAATAGAAAATGAAGGTGACTTGAGTGACCAAGAAGAATAAATCATGATTAGGACACTTCTTGGCAAGGAAAAACATGTTTCAGTCATCCATAGTGATGAAAAGATGGAACAAGTGTAAGATAAAGCTAAGGTAGAGTTTGAGATGCAAGTGCAAGGAAAATTACATGAAGAGGAGGTCGTTGATGTTCAAGAGGAAGACACTCTAATTATATAAATTGAAGGTGTTTCTCATGAATTATTTGATGACTCAAGAACTACCATTCATCATGAAGAAAAATCTAACTTTGAGAGTATGCTCACTCATATACTTGATGTTGAATATGAAGTAATTTTGATTGCCCAATTTGAGGTATCAAAAGAAGACTTGTAGCCTCATGATTGTGGTCAAGAAATTGATATGATAAAAATTAGGTATCTATGGTGACTTATTTTGACCTTACTCATATAATTGAATATTTTCAAGGGTCTATTGTGCCACTTTCTTGGAAAGAGCCTCTCTTTTATGAGGCAAATCAAGAAGATGCAGCTAAGGAAATAGAAAATGAAGGTGACTTGAGTGACCAAGAAGAATAAATCATGATTAGGACACTTCTTGGCAAGGAAAAACATGTTTCAGTCATCCATAGTGATGAAAAGATGGAACAAGTGTAAGAGAAAGCTAAGGTAGAGTTTGAGATGCAAGTGCAAGGAAAAGTACATGAAGAGGAGGTTGTTGATGTTCAAGAGGAAGACACTCCAATTATATAAATTGAAGGTGTTTCTCATGAATTATTTGATGACTCAAGAACTACCATTCATCATGAATAAAAATCTAACTTTGAGAGTATGCTCACTCATCATCTTGATGTTGAATATGAAGTAATTTTGATTGCCCAATTTGAGGTATCAAAAGAAGACTTGTAGCCTCATGATTGTGGTCAATAAATTGATATGTTTGCTTCTAACATTCAATCTGAAAAAGCACCAATTGGACTATATCCTTATGAGAAAAAATCTTTAGATTTGTTTGATATATTTCTTTTAGGTGATTAGTATTAATAAGGATGGACACATTCATTTTTGGGTGGACTATTGAGTGTTTAATGCATCTTGTGTAACTGATCCCTTCCTAATTCCATTCATGGAGGAGATCCTTGAGGTTGTTGTTGGATGTGAGCTATATACCTTCACATATGGATTCTCGGGGTACCATCAGGTCCAAATAGCTAAAGAATACCAACCCAAGACAACATTCACCACCAAATGGGGATCCTTTACATATAATTTCATGCCCTTTAGGTTAAAAAATGCCCTAAAAGTGTTTTCACGAATAGAAATTGAAGCCTTCAAGGACTTCATCCATAAGTTACTTCAATTCTATTTGGATGATTAGATAATCTATGGTTTGGTCAAGTACCATTGTTCTAACCTAATGCTTATGCTTGAGCATTGTCAAGTCTTACAAATCTCATTGAACTTAAATAAGTGCCTATTTTTTACACCTTTTTGTGTTCTCTTAGGACATATTATTTATAAGGAAGGACTTTTGGTAGACTCGATGAAGGTATCTATTATTCTTTGCCTCCCAGTACCCAAAATTAAGCGTGAGGTTCGTGCCTTTCTGGGCTAATAGGTTACTATAGAAATTTCATCCATAGATATGCAAATTTTGCCACACCCCTAGTGAAACTTATAAATCATAATGAGTATTTCATATGGACTTTCTCTTATAAAGAGGATTTTGAAACAATAATGGAAATTTTGGTCATTTCTCCTATCCTCCAGTTTCCTGATTGGATAAAACCATTCCATGTCCATCTTGATGTAGCTAGCATGGCCATTGGTGCAATCCTTTCATAACTAGGTGAAGGTCAAATGGATCATCCAATCTACTTTTCCATTAGGAAGCTCACACTAGCTAAAAGAAAATATACCACTATGGAGCATGAAGCATTAATGATGGTCTATGCTTTGCAAAAATTTAGATAATACCTATTAACCACTCCTTTTATTTTCTATATAAATCATGAGGCTTTGGATTACCTTGTTAATAAAACCATACTACATGGATAGATCTATCACTGGATTGTATTATTCCAAGAGTTCCAATTTTTTGTTATGGTAAAACTTGGGAAAGCCAATTATGGACCTAACCACCTATCCTGGATCAAGACTGGAGAACCACTGTGTGGCATAGAAGATGATCTACTAGATGTATAGCTCTTTTTCATTACACACATACCTAAAGAGTTGGAAGACATTATAGAATTATTGACCACTAGATTCACACCTAACTGTCTCACCTCATAGGAAAAAAATCAACTCACGATTTGCACCACACCCTTTTAGCTTACAGGAGGTGATCTTTACAAAATGGGCCACGACAAAGTTCTTTGATGGTGTGTAATGCAACATGAGCAACCAGAGGTACTCTAAAAAGTTCATGAGGATACTATGCTAGAGAGGCTACCATGTAAAAGGTTCTACTAGTTGGATTATGGTGGCCAACTCTTTTCTAAGATGCAAAAGTGTATGTTAGACAATGTGACATATGTCAGTGCATAGGTAAACCTAACCAAAAGTATGTCATGATTTTATGACCCATTCCTTCTCAATAACCTATTGAGAAGTGGGATATTTATTTTATTGGCCCCATCACTCCAATATGATGATGAATAGATTCTCAATACATCATTGAAGTAATTGACAACCTTATGTGCTAGGCTAAAGTTGTGTTGACAAAGGATTATACCATCGCTACTACTACGTGGCTCATTTGGGAGAATATCATAACTCAGTTTGGATGTCCCTTGAGTTTAATTAGTGATCATAAAACCCACATTTTTAATAAAATAATTTGCATCTTATTGGTTGCGTTCACGATCACACACAATAAAACAACACCATATCATCTGCAAGCTAATGGAACTGATGAGGCTTTCAACAAGATCTTAGGTACTGTACTAAAAAAGATATATAATATCAGCCAAATTGATTGGGATGATAGGGTGTTTGTAGTACTATGAGCTTAACACAAAACCTACAAGTACCTAAATAAAAGCATGTCATTTAACTTGGTGTATGGTAAAGAGGTAATCCTACCGATGAATTTTTTGGTACCATCTTTGTGTATAGTACAAGTAAGACAATTGGATGAAGAGTCATCCTTGAAAGTGTACCTAAACACTTTAATACAACTAGACAAAGCTGATTTTATAACTCATTAGAGCCAAGATGTGGAAAAGTGCAAGCAAAAGGCATGGCATGATCACCATCTAAAGAACAAAACATTTTCTCTAGGAATGAAGGTCTTGTTATACTATTCCAAGTTTGTGTTCCACCCTAGAAAGTTTTGAATCCACTGGGATGGTCCTTTTATAATTCATAGAATTTGACCTATTAAAGTATTTCAGTTAGAAAGGATGGATGGGTAGTGCCTTCCTAGGCACTATAATGGAAGCTGACTCTGACTATATTTCACTTATAAATAGCTAAAGTATTATAATCAATAAGGCTTGTGCCATTAGTTTAGGATTTCCTATTTTTAATAAAAGTGTTACCTTTTTTGCATGTAACTTCTCTTTATGTAGTTTCCTTTCAAATTTTTGGTTGGCATTTCTTGGATGACCATGACTCATTTTAGTGGGGTAATAAGCCTTATTTAGTAATTAAAGAACACAAGTTACCTAGGAATATAGGGTTAGATAGGTGTGCAAGGTTCATGGGCACATAAGGTTCTTAGGGCACACAAATGTCAAGTTTAAGCCTCATAAAATAGCCGTTTGAATTCAAATGATACAAGATCAATGTTTGGCATTCAATCATACCATGAATATCCAACAATAATCAAGTGAGGATAGTGTCAATGGGTCCCAAATATCTAATGAAGCATGTCTAATCATGCATCAAATATCAATGATGAGCATCAAGTCAAAAGTTAGAGGATCCTAAAATTGAATGTGTTAATGACAAGTGGTGTGATATCAAGAGCAAAATCCAAATCTAACACCATAAAAATGAGCTTGGGTTAGTGGGTCCAGGTAGATCTATGGCTTGTGTTTACTCATACAAAATAGATCCAATGGTGAGCTCAAGGTCAAAAGGTCAGTGAATCCTAAAATCAAGCAAGAGGTTTCTAAGTGTCATGACCATAGAAGTTGTCAGCTAAATCAATCGTATACATTTGATCCATGCAAAAGTAGATTAATGTCCACATTTGATATGGTAGAATCAAATCTAACGGTGCATGTTTAAGTGTGGGATATAGTTGTCATATACTTTGAATTAAGTTGCGAGATGGAATGAGCCATTAATATAGAAAGAATAGTTATGGCAATAAATGGGCCAACAACATGATGTGATAAATACCATTAAATGCATTAATTGATAAAAGTGAGGATCCAAGCATGGAAGCCATTAAAGATTTGCATTAATGACATGAAGTGATGGGTGATGGGAAAGTGTTAAATGATAGATAACCCCCCCTTTGATCTTATAAATAGGCAAGTTAAACTCTTTTTACACTTTACCTTTATGATTACTTTGAGATTAATAGAACCAAAGGACAAGTAATTACCAGAGCTAAGTCAAGAAAATTCATTTCCATAGAAACCTACATAGGGCATTACAAAGTTAAAGATAGGTATTACAAGTCTGGTTTCATAAGAGAAACATAAGGTAGTACTAAAAGTTTTAGGTTGCAGGTATATCATTAGGGGGTGCTCAAGCTTGAAAATTCAAATTAGTCATCCATAACCATGTATTCTTTTGTAAATTTTGGATGATTGTGCATCAACCTTTGGGCTCCTTGAAGGGTAATGTGGCCTATGAAAAAGGCCAAAAGGATTGAACCCTTGCCAAGAATACCAAAGGAAGAGAGGTGAGTGGAGGAGAATAGGTTCCTTTTAGGGAAGAAACACTAGAAGAACAAGTTTAGTACATGGAAGAAGAGAAAAGTATGGTGTGTAAAGCAAATAAGGCTTAATCATCCTTGGCATATAAATCTCAAATGTCCCTACCCCATCTCTATTGATTGAAGAAATTCAATATCTATAATTAGTGTTATGTGTGAAAAAATAGGCCTCCAAGGTTTCCACTTACACCATCTTTGATTACAGCCATCATCAACCTGGGAATGAGGTTGAGCTTCAAAATGACTATCAGGTCAAGACTAAGAACACTAGGAACCAAGTGGTATTTGATCTTATGATCTTCAACTAGCTAGACTCTACAAGGTTGTTCTAGCTCTTTAATTTACCATACTTTGGTAAAACCATAAAGGTGGTCTAGTTCCTTCTCTCACATGTCCATGAAGACTACATATACTTCACCAAGTGTAGTATGAAGATCATACTTGAGAGGATCATCAAGGTCATCAAACTATAGTGCTCAAGATTGACCATGATTATTCACTTGGAAGATACTGAGGAGGTCCAAAAGACCACCACAGTGCTTATGTACTAGAAGTAGGGCTATGCCATGTATATTAAGAACCTACAACATCCCTCCTTATGGGTATCAACATGGATTGTTATGACCAAGATTGGTGGGATTTAATGATGGAAATAGGTCGATATGACACACCTCCATATTTCCCACCAAGTCACACAGGGTCTAAAGTACAATTATGTTATATACTTCACCTAGAATATTATTAAATATGCATAGAAGACTCATCAAATGCCTAAATATAGGCTCCCATGGGGGGTATTCATCCTCTTAATGGTGTTTGATGAGATCAATGTGTTGCATTATAGCTTGATAATGTTGAAGCAGGTATACCCTCCCATGAACAAGTCCCCTACTAAATGATATAAGCCATTCACATACCCCTAGAACATCAACCCCTCATACAAGATCAAGATAAGGTGCTGGTTTGATGTGATGAAAGCAACATTTAGGAATGACTGATTCATCTTAAAAGACTTGGCCCCTTTGGATATGTAGCAAGTGTAGTTTTCTATAAAGCAGTACTTCTCCTAGGTGTGCATTAGAATGAACCCCTCTGGAGAGCTCTCTACATGGTTTAAGTTATTATACACCTTCTCAGTACTTTGTAGAATTCATAAACTAGATTTATGATGCACAACCCATTATCTTTAAGGCTAAGAGAATAGACTTAAAGATTCACACTCTCCATAAATTCTTTGTCTATCCAAGCAAGAAGGCTTATACAAAAAGGAGGTAAATGGACTTGATTGACATCAAGGTCAGGAAAACCATGGTGGGAGAAAAAATTCATAACTTTTTCTACATGTTACACCCATAAAGGGATCTAAAGGGAGGGGACCCTAAGGAAAATATTTCATTAGTGTCACCCTTGAATAAGAAGAAGTGGTCAGATCTTGGTGCCAGCACAAGTAGACAACATGCACCATAAAAGAAGCAAAGGATGGACTAAGCCCCTCCACCACACCCATATCCTCCATGCCCATTTCCACCTCACCCTTCTCCATCTCCACCCTGTACCTCTCCATCACCACCACAGCCTTTGCCACTACACCCTTCTTCTCCCTAGCCTTTTCCTCTAATTTCACCTCCACCTCCACCGACACCTTCTCCTCCATCTCCAACCTCTCCCCCTAAAGTAACTCCACCACCATCTCCCCAAGGGATTCTCCTATAGGGACTACATACTAATTATCCTTGAGGACAATGCCCATATAAGAAGTCCCTACTATGTAATTAGAAGCATCAAAATCCAATTTTGAGAAGACCCCCTCTCTGGTATAGGAGGAAAAGGCCACTTTTGATGACTCATTAATTGATTCTAAACAAATCTATGGAAAAAGGGAGGATGGTGAGGAAGATGAAATGAGTGAGATGGTTATTGGTATCCATAAGGAGGCTAAACTAGAATGTGACCCTAGTAAAGGGAAGAGACCGGCCAGGACCATTGAAGAGCTAGGTGATGATGCAACTTGCAATGCACATGAGTGATATCAATTTGGCATCCCTGATAGGATGTTATATCTTTGGTCATACTTCATTTTCAATGATTTAACCTTAGAAATAAGGAAACAAGTTTCCTTCCTAATAGATATGTAAAACAAGGAGCATGAGTTTGAACTCCCCCAATACAACTTTTCCTTGGGACTAAATGCTCCAACACAACCAAAACCACTCTTGGTGGATCCTCAAAAGATCTCTGCTCTTGTAGCAAGCACAACCTTTTTAAATTTGGTCATAGAGGTCATGCACTATAATATTTTAGCATATTTTGATGCATATGTTACCAAGAGAAAACATGCAAAATTTTTGGGTATGTATAACAAAGAGGTTGCAAAAAAATAAGTGCTCATCAAGGAAGTGGCCACTTTGAAGCAATAGATCTAAGAGGCCATAGAGGAAAAATAAAGGGCCTTGAACCTTTGTAAAATAAGTTTGAAATAAGAATCAATGTTAGTATATGGTGTACCTATTAATGGGGATGCCATAGGAAATCTAGAGACTTTGGTGAACTTTCTACTCAAATCTTGTAAGGAGAAACCCACTCTTAAAGATTAGGGATTGGAGTTAGCAGAGTAGTTCACCATGGCAACCAAAGTTTTCATGCATGGCCCAAAGAGGGTTGGGGAGTTATCCCTATTTTGGATGGCATAAAGTCTTAGAGGCTCACCTCTAAGATAAATAAGCTTAGAGGTAGAAGTTGGTTGATGCTACACTATTAATAGTGGATTACACAGAGTGAACCAAGGCATTCAAAGATGTGGAAATAATGGAAGATACAATAAACACATATTTTTAACAGTTGAATGCAAGTTTTGTATCCCTCTGAGGATAGGTTGATAAAGAGGTCTCCACACTTAAAGATGTCTAGAAGGATGCTACCACATCCCTAGATGAACTAGTCAAGAAAACCAATGAGACCTCTAGCCAACCTAAGGAGATGAAGAAATCAAAGAGGGCCATAGAGGAAATAACTACTTAGGTACTCAAATCATTGTCATATTGGGATAATGTGAAGGAGATAGAGTAGATAGGACCCAAATTTTTGATAGAGTATACTAGCACAACTTAGTCTAGGATGGAATAAGAGTGTAGTGTGGGGTGATGTTGGACCCAAATTTTGGCTAAGTATTATCCATGTTTTTTTGAAAGATTGGCACTACATAGAAGGAACATAGCATGAAAGGACCATGGCATGTAGTTGTATAGGTATAAAAGTACCGTGGCATGTAACCTATAGGGCACAATAGGATAATGGCATGGAAGGACTAGTGTGAGAGGACCTAGTCAAAGGAGAATGAGTCACGAGAAACCCAAGGACATAGGACTTGGAAAAAAATATAAGACTAGGGGATCATGTGGGAAGTGGGAAAAGTTAAAATAATGATTCATATGGGTCACCATAACCTTATTAATAGAGATTTTTTCACCATCATGCAAGTAGAGGAACACATGGCATCAAAGATCTAGCATAGAGTGAGGACATAGGGTCATAGAGGCTCAAATATTTAGGAAAAAATAGTTGTTGATCACCACAACTCTCAGTCTATTGAGAGTTTATTGATATATTATTATTTCCATTAATATTTGTAAACACTTGGTCAGGGCAAAACAAGTATAAATACCCCTATTGTAAAGTATTGTGGGGATGGATTTTTGCCTCTTTGATGTTTAAGCATAATATATGAAGTATTTGGTTTTATTGAACTTATTGTGTTCATAATGAATGGTGTCATGTGAGTTAAGTAAATTTATTAGACTTAATATGGGTTCTATCTGTATATACTTTTCTAAGAATTAGATTTAAACTACAAATGGAACTAATCTGCATAATTATAGTAATCAATCTTATAATTCAAAGGATTTAAATAGTCTATCCATACTTGTATAGGGTATCTAATTAAAATCATGTTTAACATAAATAATATGGGTAAGTAATGTTATGAAATAAAAACCTACAAGAACCAATACCATGTTGCAATAATTAAATCTTGCATGAAAGGGCCAGTACACTAGCTCATTGGGCTAGACTTTAGTGTTGTAGCTATATTTACCAAAGAAAACCCAACACAATTTCAATTCAAAAGTTCCTGAGTTAAACTTAGATGTGATAAGTGTCAAAATCATGAAATATTGGTGCATATCTAATAATGAGTGATAACTAACAAAGTTAATAGATCTCAAAGATCCAATGGAGTGAATTTTCTTATGCATTCAAAGATCAATGGTGAGCATCAAGTCAAAAGGTCAACATAAATGCATAACTAATAAGTGTCAAGATCTTAGGTACTTGAATGAAGATCTAATGATATGAGGTAACTGACAAGGTCAGTGGGTCCAAGTCATACAAAGCAAATCTAACTATGAATGATGGGTCAAAAGGTTAGTGAATCTCAAAGATAAATACATAAGTGAAAAGTGTCTCAACTACATTAAACTAGTAGAATATCTATGGCTCGTATCTATTCATACATAAGAGAATCAATGGTGCACATGTAAGCTAAGAAAATAGATCCAATGGTGTGCAAGTAAGCTAATCAATGGTCAATATTAAAATTTCAAAACTAAGTGACTTCAAATAGAGGTCAAATTTGACTTAGGTCAAACAAAATTAAATGTTTCAAAGAGATATGTTACCATTAGAGCTTGGTTGAATGTCACAAGAAGACACAATCGTGTAGTCAATATTATCAATGTTAAAGTTCGATCACCATTAAAGTTCAATCTCAACCTCTGGTTTAAAGATTTAGAACATATAGAGCCCATATTTTGGGGTTGTAGGATTATTTCATGAATATGATCATTATGCTTTAAATAAGATCAATGCATATAATGAGTTCTTGGCTTTGTTAATGCTCAAAGGCAAATATAGGTCTCTATAGGCCTAATATATGTCTAAGATGGGTAGTTATCTATTGAAATGAGATCAATAAACCTACATATCTCCATTGAAATTATGGCTTTATGAAAACCAATAAATGAAATTGGTTTTCACTTATAGTAAACCTATGTTCATGTTTGGAGTATGTGTAGATATAAACAAGATATGAACAAGTGTCTCATATTCCAATATGCCTATTTCCTTGACAAAGCAAGTACTTAATGCCACTCAAAGCAGACATCATGATGGATTTGTCAGGCCCAAGGATATAGGGGCCTTTCCCTCATAATAAATTAAGTGAAGATGGCATGGAGGATAAAAAAAAAGAGAGATAGTGGTTGGAGAAGTAGTTGGAGCATTTATTCTATTTAGAATTATAAAGATCTTTTCTCTAACAGACTTAGTCATGACTCATCATGTAAAACAAACTATTATCTTCTAATGTATCTCTCATCCAATGAGAAAGCTTGAAGATTATTGGGGCAAATGAAGGTTAGATTGTTAATAAAGGATTAGTCCTTATTGGAAAAAAGCATGCATATAAAAAATAATCAATGAACTGCCACCACATTTCTTGATAATTGATGACTCCTTATCCATTCTCCCACACATGTTCCCCATCTCTCTCTTTCCAATTATTATATATATATATATATATATATATATATATATATATATATATATATAGGATTATAATCATTTAAATGGATCCCTCTCTTTGGCATGACTATACTCTGCCAAGATTTGTAATGTAACACCTATTTGATGCAATAAAAGATTGAATTCTTTCATTTGAAAGCTAAGTGAAGTGTGTCTTATAAATTCATTGATGTGGTCAAGTTAATGTATGTTTTCCTTGCCTTTATCTGAGTCTTCTCACCTTCATGTAGTGTTTTGGTAGTTCTCATAAGTCATTCTATGTGCATATATAATCTGTTGGTCAATTTAGAAGTGGATAGTTGCCCTAACATGCTAGATCAATAGCTAGTCAATGCCTTATTGTGAAATACTTATGTGAAAGATGCGTAAAGAGTGAATGAAGTGATCTTATTTAGTCTTGAAATCATTTTGTATTGTATCTTGTACAAGTATAAGGATCAAAACATTTGGTGCATCACCTCATTTTTATATGTTTTTATGCATTATTGTCAATCCCTCTTCCCTTCCCAAGCAAGAATATAACTTAGGTCTAGTTTAGGTGATAGATACAAAAGGAAGTTTGTTTTCTCTAGATTTATAACCCAATTTTAGGTGACATAAATCCCAAGGTTAGTCCCATGTTGGACTAAGTTTTAGCAAGAGGACCTGAACAATCCCCTTGCTCAATTAGGGTGCAACCTAGGATGCCAACAAGTTGTCCAAGAAGATTCAAATAGGGGACTTCATTATATTTTGAGGAAATTAATAGAATTCTAAGGAATGAGAAATAGGGAACTAAGTCATCCATGTAGGAGAGCAAGGTTAGCAGCCAGATATAGGGTTGATTGGGTTGAATGTGTATTATTGAAAAGGGAGCTAAGAAGAGTATAGAATCAACTAGGTTGTCTTAATACTACTGAATAGAAGGAAAATAAGGATACAAAGTTAACAAGGTCAACTTATTACTACAGGAAGAGAAAATGATAGTCTATTAAGGATACAAATTTGACCAGGTTAACTTATTACTATGAATCGACTTAAAAAAAGAGTATAGGGTCAACCAATCAAGTTAGTAATTTGAGTAGGGAAAAAGACAATCTGATAAGGATAAAGAGTCAACCAGGTTGACTTAGTAATGTAACCTAACTGATAAAAAAGAGTATAAGGTTGACCAAGTTGACTTAGGACTATAGGCAGGGAAAAGATAGTTTGTAAGAGACTATGTCAAATAGAATGATAATGTGCTAAAAACAAAAAAAAAATTACAATGTAAGTGAAGAAATAAATGGAAGAAAACACAAAAACAATTGGATTAATGAGAATGATACAATTAGAGCACACATCACAAAACCTTATACCAATGTTAGTCAATGTTAATACAACACACAATTATCAGAGAGCAAGTAGTCAACTAAAAAGAAAGTGATAAGTGGTCATCTTAAGTGTTGTTATATTATTATAAAGTGTTATTTGAAGTGTGTGGGGAAGTTGGTTGAAAATAGGGAACTAAAAAGCAACCTATGGATGGTTTCAGGATGTTTAGGCTAAAAGGGATTTGTATTGGCAATGGTACTAGCTTGGTATTAGGACCTACCCCCTCAATTCACAATCCCTTAGTGGTAAGGGTGTCAGGTGTTTTGTCAATATATACCATTAATCATGTGTTTATACTTGACCATAAAACCAAGTCAACTTCCTCCATGGTGATGAAATCCAAGTAGGTAGGCCTTGGGAAGACAAATCTTAAATGCATTTTGAGTATTATGTGATTTGGGAGTGTGTGCAAAAAGAGAAAAATAGTGAAACTAAATGGTAATTTCAAAAACCACCTAATTAGACTATGTGAGCTACTCTAAGCATAAAAATAGATAAAATTGAAAGTATGAATTAATTACTAGCATATAGTTGTTAATTCCAAAATTATAAATGGTATAGGGTTAGTTTAGACAAAATTGTATATAAATAGTACATAATAGAGTTGATTGGTAATAGGCTAAAAGGGATTTGTATTGGCAATGGTACTATCTTGGTATTAGGACCTACCCCCTCAATTCACACTCCCTTAGTGATAAGGGTGTCAGGTGTTTTGTCAATATATACCATTAATCATGTGTTTATACTTGACCATAAAACCAAGTCAACTTCCTCCATGGTGATGAAATCCAAGTAGGTAGGCCTTGGGAAGACAAATCTTAAATGCATTTTGAGTATTATGTGATTTTGGAGTGTGTGCAAAAAGAGAAAAATAGTGAAACTAAATGGTAATTTCAAAAACCACCTAATTAGACTATGTGAGCTACTCTAAGCATAAAAATAGCTAAAAGTGAAAGTATGAATTAATTACTAGCATATAGTTGTTAATTCCCAAATTATAAATGGTATAGGGTTAGTTTAGACAAAATTGTATATAAATAGTACATAATAGAGTTGATTGGGTAACTAATGTTTTGTAGAAGCAAGAGTCTTTAAGAACTAAGTTGACTAGGTTAAATTATTCTTTTAGATAGAAGACAAGCTATAGAACTAATTCAACTAGGTTAACTTAATTTTTTTTAGGATTACAGTTTTGAAGGCTACAAACTTGCACAAAATAGAACTATAATGAAGTACTAAATTGATAAAGAGAGAAAGAGAGGAACCTTGGTGGGTTGGAGGATCATGAGGATTGCAAATTTTATACTATAATTCCTTGAATGTTGCTTTCAAGTTTTGAAAACTAAGTCAACTAGTTTAACCTAGTTATGTGAAACCATATTTGCTGAACCCTGATAAGATAACTAAGTTGACCTACCTGACTTAGTTTGTTGATCTAGATGTTGACTACAAGACTAAGTTGACTTGTTTGACTTAGTTTATTGTTATGTATACTGACTGAAAGACTAAGTTGACCTTTTCAAATTAGTTTTTTATTAGGGACTAAAGAATAATATTGTGCCGATGTGTCTGATCTAGTAACTTGTATCTGATGAATACACACACAAAAAGAACATAGTCATTCTGATACAAATATGTGTTAAACTTATACACAAAAGTTAGAACTATACCATCCTAATTGATATAATATCAAAAATATAGAAGAATAATAAAATGATAAAAATGAAAGTGTGAAAGGAAACCTATAAGCATTAGATTCATGTCAGGTTCACCAAAATGTATGCAGTGGAAAATGTAACAGATTCTATAAATCAATCTTAGCTTGGAGAATATAGATCCTACTTACACTTATGATTGGGGATACATTAGATAATTAGGGTGATGACCAATATGGATCCATTAGACCTAATAAATGGATATCTTACCACAATAATTTCACTAGGGAGGGTTCCAAAGCCTCCAATCAAGCAAAACTATGCAATAACCCTAACTAGTTCATCTGTTTTCATATTCACTAAACTAATAACAAGTAAAAGTCTAATCTAGTGCTCACCAAAATATTGTGGCACAACATGGGGTTAGTAAACAATAAAATTAAAAATTCATAAGAGAATCCTATTTAATTTATGTATAGGTAAAACCCTAATGCATGGAGAGAGCAATATATTCAAAAGCCATTAATTATGCTACTTCTATCTACTAAAGAGAAGAGTAAAGTTAGAGATGTTTACCTTGAAGATGAACCTGTAGAGACTCAATATCTCCCTTGGCCAAATTTACTTCATAAGGGGTTGTTGTGGGTTGCAAGGATCACTAAGAAAGACCAAAGCATCCAAACCTTATCCACAAGACTAGATTCTTCTCCAAATAGAAACCCTAAGCTAAGACTCTTTGAGTAGAATGGCAGAAGAGTAGATTGTAAAGAAATGAAAATGAATAATAAACTCTTTTTATATCTCTAAGAATGTCAAAATGGATGTGTTTATATATGAAAATTTAACCCTAAACCCTTCTGAAATTTTTGGCCAATAAGGTCGACCTGATTGACCTAGTATTGAAATTGAGAAAAAAACTAACTAGATAATGAACTATGTTGGCCATGGCTGACTTAGTTCTTAGTAAGCTTTGTCAATAATAATATAGGGTCAATGTGGCTGACATAGTCATATAAACTACCAAAAAGGGGTCTAAGTTAAGGAAAGGGCTAATAAAGGTGATTAATGACTAGTAGACGGTTCAAAAGAGGAGGCAAAGCTTAGGAGAATGTTTTTAAGATCTAGTTGGATTGATAACAAGTGGTAATAAGGGAAAATAATCCTATGAAGAACTAATGGTATTCCCACCCCTTTCATGATGTACCCCTTAAGGCATGCACTCAAAGAGATTTAAACTTAATGGGTTCCTGAAAGATAAAAAGCATTAGTATTTGATAAAGTTTGAAAATATTACATGTATACATAGTTTACTATGAGATGATAATTCATCTAATTAAATATTATGGTGTTGAAAATGTAGTAGAACATGTTCATAAGTGTGAAATCATTTGGTGGGCACGAGGCATTACTTCTACTAAATGGAAGGCAACCTAGTTTACCACTACCCTTTTGGACTTTGTCCATAAATGGTACCATAAGTTTGATCTACAACAAGAAATGATAAACTTTGAGTAATCAAAGGCATCTTTTCTTAAATAATTTGACATTCTAGAGTTTGAACAATAGAGTATTATTTCCTTAAAGGATATTAACTAGAAACTCATTGAGAATGTGTACGAGTATGATGTATGTTTTATAACACTAATTTCCAAGTTATCAATTGGGATAAATGTAACACATCATACCTAGAGGCTTGTATGAGGCTTGTTACTTCCTTTATAATGTACCTTATTCTAGAAGACCTTCATTGACCCATGTGAGGAATTGAAATATACCTTTCACACTAAATCCATTAGAAATATAGATACATGGATTAGTTCATTTATGTAATCCTAGATTACTACTATGGCATCTCAATTGGATAATATCACTATGAATAGTTCTCAAGACACTCAAAGTAGTTCATGGTGTGTTAAATATGAATTAAAAGGTCATAAAAAAAATTATCCTAGGAGGAGTATTCATGCAGTGGTAAATCAGCCCTATGAGATCTATTAAGAATAAAGAATATAATGAGAAGGGCACTAGGATGATATGGATTGAAAAAACTCCAACTACTCAATGGAGACCATGCCTTACCACTCTAACTGGTCCTAAGGTAAATATTAATGCATGAAGTGGTGATCCTTCCTAGTTAGTTTTAAATCCACCCACTAACAAGGTTTAATGGGAAGAGCCTCATGTGAAATCCTAGTTAGATGCTCAGTAGCATAAAGAAGTATTACAAGACACAATGAATTTGGTTCAAGAATTGTAAGGTAAATTGAGTTTCTTAAGAATAAATATGTTGATATGCATGTTGAAATGAAAAAAGCCTTGGTACTCATAAAATCAGCATGTGATGAGTTTCATGAATTATGAAAATAGATTCTTGATGAAGACATCATTCCCATTTTAAGGAACTAGCTAAGTGATCAAACATCAAAGCCTATGAAAGATTATCAATTAAACCATACATGATGACAAGAGGATAATGTCTAATCTAGTATAGAGTGTGATAAATAAATCCTAGTAAACACAACTATTGATGGTTAGATCATTCAGGATATACTATTAGACACTAGCATAGAGGTGAATGTACTAACCAAGGATGCTTGGAGAAATACGGTGATCCCTCCTCTACAGCGTTCTCCACACGTATTCTTCATGGCTAATGAGATTTGTGCTTTGACCATAGAAGTTCTTAAGGATGTTGTCATTAATATTTTGGGTGTTAATTTCATGGCTAACTTTGAAGTAATTGAGCTAGCTAAAGTTGATGATTTTTAGATTTTTTGGGTCATCTATGGTGCTAGGCAAATAACATAGACTTAAGCTTCAAAAAGTGTTACATCAATTTTGAAATTGATGACAAGTGTGTCATGTTTCCCATTGATGATGCTCAAGGACCTCCTTTTCTTGAACTGATTAACATTGATAAGTATTTCAATCATATCTATAATGTCGCAGCTCAAAGAATTGAATACATTGATCGTAGTCTGGATGGTATATTATAATAGGTAGATGCACAGTCTATTTTTGACACTACCAATACTACCTATGAACATTGAGCTCATAGATAATATGGTATTATGAGCTGAATTTATGGTGTAGTTGGTATTCTAAAGGATGTTTCACATAAGCTACATAAGTGCCATAATTTTTTTTCACCTCATTGGTGGATGTTTGATGGCTATACTACCCCTACAGATAGATCAAGAACCTAGGTTTCATGGTAAAATGGAGGTCCAAGAGTATGTCCAATAGTTGGAAACTTTTTATGTGTTTGAATATGAATGGATGTGCTTACTTATTCATGTTATTCAAATGCCATATACTCAATGGTGTACAAATCACCATCATAATTTTCTCACCTAGGATTGAGTACATGTTTCCATGCACTACCATTTCCATCATGATAAATGCATTTGTGATACTCTAAGTTATGATGGTTTTAACACCCTAAAATCTCAACTCAAGGCCTATGAAAACATTTAAATTTTTTTTGAAACATATTTACCTAAATATTTGTGGGTCTATGAATTTTATGGTACTCTATGCACCTGGGCTCGAGCATGGTACATTCCTACAGAATGATGCCTAGAAATATCTTTCTAGAGAAACATTAGAAGTAATATGATTTTATCACTACCCTAATCATCCCCTAATGTATTTATGCCTATCCCTACACATGATCTATCAAACTATTATAGGTGATCCAACATCATTTAAATACTACATATGATATATACATGGAGTGTATGAAGATATCTTATCCATCTTTCAATAACCCAATACTCCTACCCCAACCTCACTATATATTTAATCTCAACCAAACCATGCACTATGGGAATATATATGGAAGGTCAACCAGAGGGTTATGTACCAAGTTGATTAAGGTACTAGTTCTTACCCATATGATTCATTCCTTGACCACTTAGCTTTATATACTGAATATGGGGCACATAATTTTAGAGACACTGTATAGACTAAATAGAAATTGTATTCTGATCTACTCTAGATATTTTAGTGTAATATTAGAATGAAGGACACACCTAAGATGCCACTTATGGGGAATTATTGGTATGATACTGAGGTCACCAAGATCTTTGAACTTTAATAGGAGTATCAAGTTTTCTTCCCATGTAATTACACTTATATGAAGGGAGTACATCCTTCATTGGGCAAGATGTACATCAATTTAGCTGAAGGCATTTGACCAATCATAAAAATACCATATTAAATAAATCATAATCTACACACCTAGGTTAAAGAGGAGATCGATAATATGGTTTGCATTGGAGTTATCACTCCTATTGATGAATCTAAATGGGTGAGTCCCATGGTGATTAGTATCAAGAAGGATGGTCGTATTCAAATTTATGTAGACTATAGATTACTCAATGATACTTTCATAACTAACCCTTTTCCAATGCCGTTCACAGAGGAAATTTTAAGAATTACTAGGTGCAAAATTTACACCTTCACTAATGGTTTTTCTAGCTATCATCAAGTCCAGATAGTATAAGAAGATAAATCAAAGAACACCTTTGTAACTTAATGGGGTTCATTCACCTACAATGTGATGAATTTCAATCTGAAGAATTCCCTAACCATGTTCTCACATATTGTGGTATCATCTTTTAAGGATTTTATTCATAAGTTCATTCAAGTATACTTGGATGAATGAACCATATATAGTTTAATACATGATCATTGTGTTAATCTTCACCTCATGATTGAGTGCTAATATCAACTTCAAATTTATTTTAATCTAAATAAGTGTGTCTTTGATAATCCTTTTATAATTTTTTTTGGTCACACTATTTATCATGATGGACTACTAGTAGATTCGACTATGATTATAGTCATTGTTTGCCTTCTCGTGTTAACCACCCAATGTGAGGTCCACATTTTCCTAAGACACATAGGGTATTATGAAAAATTCATTCAAGGTATACTAATCACATAGTGCCATTGGTAAATTCTTACAAATAAATGCTCACCAGTAGGCATTCATAGTACTCAAAGATAAACTAATCACTATACCCATTCTCTAGTTTTTGGACTAGATAAATCCATTTCATGTGTTGGGTGAATATTTTGTCAACCAGCTAACTAGTGAGTAAAATAGGTCTCTTCAACCACAACATAGGGAGATTGGTCATCCAAAGTTGCAGGTTTACCACATCTAAAGGGGACTAATTTATCCTCTCATCAAGGGGAGGTTCCATATTAAATATGCAGCGCTATATACTATATATATAAGCAAAAAATAACACACGGGGGTAGGGTATCACCATCCATCTCTATTTTTTTATAGATGATGCTCACAGATCAAAGGAGAAATCATGGGTGATTGGTGAAGATACTTCTCTTCTTTCAAAAATAACATTCAACCAAGAGCTAGATCCCTTCCTGGATAGTAGAAATCTTGGTGAAATGACAAAAGGCACTTCTCTTCTTTTAGAAGTGCTTGTTCTTGCAAACAAAAATAATCTTTCTGGTAAGTAACTGGTAACCAAAGGTGCAGAGTAACCAAAAATCTAATATGTAGCACAAATTCTCCACCTTGACTTCCCAAGAGTGAAATATGAAGAACAATGGGGGCACAAAGTCATCCCAAGGTCCTTTACATAGAAAGAAACTAAAAACACACACTAAAAACAATTATATTAGCACAAAGTTTGAAAGTAAGTAGTTTCAGGACACCTTCCTAATTACTTCCACTAGTTCTACTTGTTAGATCAAATAAACAAGAATGCTTCTAGGAAACATACATAAGAACAATTTCCTAAAGTAGCACAAGCGATAATAACACAAAGTTTACAAGTAACTTGCTTTCTCATTCAATCAAAGAAATATGAATAACAATCTGAGCTCAAATTCTCAGTAATGCCTTTCAATTTAGGCAGAGTTTTTCTTCTATTAATGAGAAGATCTCCTTCAACTAATAAAAGAGATTACAATATATATACACCAAGTAAGGCTTGGTGCTCTTTCCCATGGGATGGCCCATGCTGCAGTCAACACCTTCAATGCACCTTTAGTTCTGTCTGGAGGGACCATGCTGGGAACAATGCATTGCCATAACTATGGTGTTTCCATTCCTCTAATATGTATCTTCCTAGTATGGACTATCTGGTCCTTTTCCTAATGTCTGTGCAGCTGTCTAATTTGTCTTTACTTCATGGAAGAAAAATAGGCCACGTCCTTGATTTGGTGCACTCAGAAGTCTACTTGATCCACTGTTTCACCTACTAGAAATAACTCTTTTGAAGATATTTTTGGTCCTTTGGTCTCGTTCCTCTCTCCCCTGTAGCAATTTGAAGTCTTTGAGCTCTCTTTTCAGCCAGTCATTTGGTTCTTCCCTTTGGCATTTTGGCCTTTAAATGTATTTGAGTCTGTCATCCTCTTTAGCAATTCCTTCGTGTCTTTCCTGCTTGCTTTGGCCACTTTCTGCTGATCTCAACAAGTGACACATGGCGTGTTCAACTTACTTTATCAACTCACCTGGGACCCACCACAGTCTTTATGAAACAAAAGGGAGAGACTGCAGATGTTAACACTTGGCGGCTTCCATCAAGTTTTTCAAGGGACACATGGCATGTTATGTGTAATCTAGCAATCACATGGATGATGATACTTGGAGTGATCCACTCTTAGGCTTTTTCCTTTTGGGCATTCCTTTGGTCAGGCTTATTTCCTTTAGACAAAAGTTTGAAGGAATTCCTTTGGGATTTGCCTTGGTTATTTTCTTGTGGAAAATACTTCCGAAAGAATTCTAACGGCTCTTTCACTTAATAATTTCCTTTAGACAAAAAGTCTGAAGGAAATGTTCCCTATCGGCCTTTGAAAAAATCTAAAGGAATTCTATCTTTTCTATCTTCTCTTTGACACTTGAACCAATGTTGCCTGCACTCTGTAAGGGCACTTGCTTCTAATTCATTGCCCTCCACAAGGGCATTTGTTCCTTTGGCTTTGGGGCAGCCCCTTAAACCTGTCGATTGAACCAACTTTGGTTCAATGATTCAATGGTTCAATCAGTTCATTATTCATTATTTGGCCAAGTCTTTTTTGATCTTTTGAACCAAGTGCATTGAACCAATTGGTCATTGAACCTATTGAACCAAAATGGTTCAAGGTTCAACGTTTCAAGCCTTTGTTTTTTTCCCAAGTGTTGAGAGCTTGTTTCTTTCCTATAGAGTCCGTAGAAGCCAACCAGCAGAGTCTATAGAAATGAGTTCATAGATCTGGGGGAGTTTGTAGATGTGAGAAACTGGCCTATAGAGTCCATAGATTTGAGCTTGCCTGCAGAGTTTGTAGAAGCCAAGTCTGTAGTTTTATCTAACTTTGAAAGAATCCATAGAAATCTAGCTTGTGGAGTTTGTAGAAACCACTTGTGAAGTTAGTAGTTCCAAGCCTACAAATTTCATAGATCCAAGCCTGCAGAGTCCATAGATTCAAGCCTGCAGAGTCTGTATGTTTCTAGAAAAGCTTTGAAAAATGAGGGATTTGAATGCTCAGAACAATTCTTGAAAAGGGGAGAGAGGATTTTGGTCTATTGAACCAAAATAGTTCATAGGTTTTTCCCAAAAAGAGTGATATTTTTGGGGGACAACATCGTGTACATGTCAAAATTTTAGGTATGGTAGTGGGTGTTGTACTTGCACAACCTAGTAAGGGTAGTCTTGATCATCTCATCTATTTTACCAGTCAAAATCTCAGTTCAGCTGAAAAAAATTACTCAACTATAGAATACAAAGCCTTGTCCATGGTATATACACTCCATAAGTTTCACCAATATTTATTGACCACCCATTCACTTTCTTTATAGATCATGAATTACTTAAGTACTTTGTGAATAATCTAGTGTTGCATAGATTCATTTATCAATGGATTATTCTCTTTTAGGAATTTTAATTTTCTATAATGGTGAGATAAAGTAAGAGAAATTATGGACCAAATCACTTATCATGCATTGAATTGGTGAATAGGTGTATGCCATAGATGATAACTTACTTGATGTATAAATTTTTCAAGTCATGCACATACCTGATGAATTAGAAGATATCATAGCTTTACTTAACATAGGTTTAACACTAGCCCACCTAGCACTATAGATAAAAATTAATCAGTTGTCGGCATTTCTCATCTCTATCTAATTAGAGATTACCTCTATAAACTTGGATGGGATGAATTATTATGAAGATGCATGATGTAACACAAGCATGTTGAATTTATTCAAGAGGTTCATGAAGGTTTCATCATAGGACATTATTTTGGTGATGTTACATCATGAAAGGTTCTATTATCATGGTTGTGGTGGCCCACATTATTTTAGGATTCCAAAGTTTATGCATGCCAATGTGATATCAATTAGTGCATGTGTAAACTAAACCAAAGTGATGTTATGTTGCTTCATCTCATACTTGCTCAAAAACCCTTTAATATATTTGATGTTAACTTTTTTGGGTCCATTAATCCTATAATGACGCATACTGGCACACACTATATCATTATCACCATTGATTACCTCACCCATTAGGATGAAGTAGTGCACACACAAGATTTTACTTTTATAACTACCACCATGTTTCTTTGGAAGAATATCATCATAAGGTATGTATGTCCTTTAAGTTTAACTAGTGACTATGTAACTCATTTCTTTAATGAGATAATATGCATCCTTTTATCTGATTTCATGATTGTGTACCACAAGACTACACCATATCACCCTCAAGCCAATGGTATAATTGAATATTTAAATAAAATATTAGGTCATACATTGAAGAAGATTTGTAATATTAGTCTCACTGACTGGGATGATCATGTTTTTGTAGTATTATGGGAATATCATACCACGTATAAATGATTAAACAAGAGCACTCCTTTTAACCTTGTCTTTGATGCTAAATCAATTCTCCCAATTGAGTTCCTTGTACCTTATTTAAATATTGTGCATGTTGGTTGGTTAGACAACAAGGAATATATGAAAACACACCTCAATGATTTACTACAATTGGATGAAACATGTTTTCTCATGTATTACAGTCAAGGAGTGGAAAAATAAAAATAAAAATCTTGGCATGATAGACATCTTAAGAATAAGACTTTTTCTCCCAGTATGCATGTGTTAGTCTATGACACTAAGTTCATGCACCATTCAAGAAAAATTTGTATCCATTCGGATGGTCCATTCATCATTCATCCCATAGGTACATGCAAGTTGAATAGGTTATATGTCTAGTTCCTTCTAGGCCATTTCAATGGTAACTAGCTTCAACCCTACCATTCTGAGTGATACTTCCCTTTTGTTAATAAGGCCTATGCCTCTAGATTAGTTTAGGATTTTGGTTTATTTTTGAATAAAGCATGGTATTGATTATGTGCCTTTTACTTAGGTTTATATCAACATTTGGTTCTCTCTTATTTTTTGTGTCATGTTGTGGAGGACCACAAACATCTTTTAGTATGGGGTAAGTGTGAATGAAGTAAAGCTAGAGAGAGTAAAGGAAATGGTGTAACTATATGTGAAACATGTAACTTTGTTACTATAATTGTTTCACATATGGTTTTTCATATGCATTTAAGTATGTATGATTATGTACTTAGGTATTTGAAAATTTGATGCATATTCATGTCATATGCCCCCATAATCTGTGTCAATGTGAAAATATTTTTCATGTGCTTGATTTCCAAATTACTTTGCATCTTTAAAAACCTATATTATGTTCTAAATCTTTTTTTTTAATTAATTTTAATCTTTGAAAACATGTTTTCTATCTTTGGTATAATTAAGTTCATTTTTATGACATGTGCCCCCAACATTTGTACCTATGTGTATAATTTGTCATAAATTTGTAAGACTCCTATCACAAATCTATAGCATGTGGATGTTTTGAACCATTATGAATACTTTATAATGTGATAAAATGTTATCATGTTAGATTTATTTCTTGTAATAACCTTGATGTATGCACCCCCCCTTTCAATTTAGGTAATGAGAGTATCAAATGCATCATATCAAAATGAAATGTGTATATTTTTAAAATAAGTTTGATCAAATTGTAATGTTTTGATTAAATAACATTTGACTTTTGACCATTTTAACATACTATAATTTTGACCATTTAAATATATGATGAATATATTTGATGGACTTTGTACAAATATTTTTAAAGGCAATAGTTATAGCAAATGATTTTCGATACAGAAATAAATATGTTGAAAAATCTATGTATAATCAAATAAGCATTGATCTTGGTATTTTTAAAATGGTTGGTAGGCATGATGGAACTATTGTCATCTAGAAGAACACATTGTATCACTCAATATATCAGACATGCAAGTTTGAGAAAGATCAATTTCAAAGTTTTGAAAAGAAAACTCAACCCATATAAATAGGTTGTTTGAAAAAAAAATTTTAATTCATAAGCATATCTCTAAGTTGTGATTTTTGAGCTCTGATTGAGAGAAAATATGGTAGAAGAGAGATATTTGAATTAATATATTTGAGTAGGCGGAAGCTGCCCTATATAGTCCAAGGCCTCTTTGGCATTGGTATGCCACAAAACCCTCTTTTTTATTTTTTATTTTTTTGAATCATTATGATTTTTTATGCAATTTATTGTTATTTTCTATGTCTATCGAACTTGTCTAGTCTACAATGGTCTTTTATAAACCATATGTGGACCTACCCAAAACTACCATGAAATTGTATGTTTGACCAAAGACCTATCTTTTTTAGTGTGTAATTGTCATTAGCAAAATTTAACACTAGAATTTTTCATCAATTCATTTTGGCCATATTTGTACTAATTTACTATTTATTTTATTTTATTTTTTGTTATCACAAGATGATATGCTAACATGATAATTTTAGATGTGGGAACATGATTGATACCATGTGAGTATTGCATTTAAATTATTCAAAAAGGGCCACCCTTTATGTGGTTAAGCTTTGTCATGTTGGGTGGTTGGATGTGGTGCCCTACAATATGCACGTGATGATAACATTGTTGGAGTGATAAGATTTTGATACTTATAATTTTTGGCTCCCCATGTGGGAGATGGTTGTGAATATTTTAGATGTTCATAGGATCTTGATATTTCCTATTTTTAGTGCATGTGTGGCCTTTTGGAGTGGTGATGGTCCAACATTAATAAAATATGCACACTGAATATGGCTAGTTGTGTGAGGAGTTCATGATATGGTGCTAGTGACACTACAATTTTTTTGTCAAATATTGTATTTCAAATGTTCCACATGTGTGTGAATTCATATATGAATTATTGGAATCATTTATTACTATGTATTATGGTGGTGTATCTATTTCCTATAAGATGCATCAATTTTTTCATGATATACAAGATCGTGGTACTATGTACTTTTGGGGGTGGACTATGTTAGCTCACTTTTATGGAGATTTACATCATTTTACTTAAGATGGATTTGGTGGAGTATTGGGTTAAACTATATAATTACATTAGATTTACATCATTTTACTTAAGATGGATTTGGTGGAGTATTGGATTTAACTATATAATTACAATATTAGGCTTATGAACATATTACTGTGATTTATCATATAAGTGTGCCTCATAATGGATGGGTGCATCCATAAATGTATACAAATATATGGGTTAATACTTAGCATATTTTATGGAGTGGATTGATGGACTATCACCATATTCTTGATTGATTAATAGTAGATTCATTTATGTGGATACCCTAAATAGGTTTTATAGGGTGGCCTAAGAATGGGTTACAATTGAGAAGATTCATGTTAGCTATTGGTTTCATGATCATTGTTTGGATATATATGATCACTTTCAGTTTGAGCACATTACATGTTATTTTGGTATTAGACAAGATGTACCCCTGACACTTATTATATGTAGCCAATCTATGAGAGCACCAAGACATCAGGTAACTAAGGCCAACTCGATGAAACTAATTTTGCACCAATTCTATTGACTGAGGTGGACCTTATGATCCATATTCTAGATGTATATGGTATTGGGTGTACACCAACATATGCATTATGGTGGATGGCACACAAATGGCCCATATTATTTCCTATTGTAGTAGAGGATGACCTCAAAGCAATGGGTGGAGGAGATGTAGATGGAGGAATATATACTTAGCCTCATGCTCCTCTTGTAAGTATATGTATATATTTTAAGTGTATTTCTAAATTTATTTAGTCATTTTGATAGCTCTTACATTGATATCATGTATTGTTTATTTTTTATGGGATGATGAGTATTGGATTACTATTATAGAGGCATTCCTTAAATTTTTGATGTGACATGTGCCAAGTGAGGTAGTTCCTAGTGGGATATTTTATCATTCCAAGGATATCATAGGCCAACATTCCTATTTTGTGATAGAGAGGGTGATAACTACCACTGCATATGTGGTTCCCACATTAAAGCATGATTATTTGAGAGCCATGCAAGATGTAATGATCATTGAGTGAGACCAACTAGGGGTGAAATTGATGAGACATCATTTAACCCATCTTAATCTAGTAGTACACATGGGTTATAACCTATTGTCTGAGTGTGTATAGCTATAGTGTGAGCATGTAATTTTACATGCATGAGTGGTTGTATACAATGATAACAAAAGGAGGATTTAGTCTTGATTATGGTCATGATAAGATGATAGTGAGGCCTCATATTTAAGATCCCCTTTATTGACTGAGAGAGTGTAGACACTAAAATTTAATAATTAGTTCTTGAAAATGTCTACTCTTGACATCCTTACCGTACTTGTCCTATTCACCATTTCATTAACTTACAATCTATATGGTAAATTCACCATTAAAAAAAATATCTTTCAACCACTCAGAATATCTTTCAAACATCTCAATTTTTATTTCAAACTCTTTTCAAATTAGTTCTAATATTATATGTCCTTATGGGACATTACCACACTAAGTCAAATAGGGTTGCACTATGACCTTGTACACTAGTTTGGACTTGTCCCCCATGCTCAAAAGAGAACCTCTTAAATTTGAGATGTTACATTTCACCCCTTCCTTTATTTTATTAAGGTCAGTTAGCTTAAATATTCAAAATATTCCTCTATATAGTCACATCAAGGCCTCTCCAAACACATCTAGCAATCACTTGGAAATTCTACTACACATTGAGCAAAAGAGCACCATTTATTGCAATTCTAATTCCACTTTATTCCAATAGGCATAATACAAGTTTGAATTTATTTTTTTGTATGTCAAGGGAACTCATTATCAAACATTAAAAATAATCTAGTTTGTTGCATTCATATATAAAAGTCAATAATCACACACTCACTCTACAATGGAGAATTACTTTGGCTGGAGGCCCTTTTGGGATATATAGACAACACTTAGATTATGTTGGGTTTTTTTAGGATAGTTTGGTGATTCCCATTGTTTGAATCCTCTTTTTGAATTTTATCTCTATTTGTTTATTATGCATGAGATATGGTTTGTATATTATAGGTCATCTGCATAGTAGCTCAAAACATACAATAAAATAATAAACCCTCATAGGTAAGCACACATACCTGGATAAAAAAAATGCATGCAGTCAACCAAGACATGGCTATAGTCAACAAAAAATGTTAAATTTATTCCATGGCCTTCTAATTCGGCCTTATCCTAACATAATTTTAAATCCTATTTTTGGTTAGGACATAATTCATAGGTATTTTTAAGTAGTTTTCAACCATAGTTAGCCTGCACAGTCGACAATCAATCAGATCCAAGCTATTTTTACATGTCTTGTGTTAATTTACTATTTTTAACTCATTTAAAATTTCATGAATTCTATTTTTTACATTCAAATCTATATATTCATGTAGATATAAAACAATTTTTAATAATTTATAATTTATTAACAATTCCTTGTTAAATAAAAAATAACATTAAATATTTTGGTGAACTTGTATTTTATTTTAGAAATTGCTTGTTATTTGCTTGATTTTTATCTTATAATTTCATATAAATTCTCATAAATTATTGGCACTAAAAGAAAACAACCTTCAACCTTGGATATACATCTAAAACTAGGAGTCATTTTTATTTGACCTTAGATTTAATCAAACATTGAATAAATTATCTTTTCATCTTAGAGAGACATCTGACATAGAAGCTCTTTCTTTCAACCTCAAGTTGAAATTTGTTAATCTCTATACACAAAAATATTTTTGTTTTATTTTCTCTTTATTTTCTATTTACTTGTGTTTGTTTTTAGAAACTATGTTCTGACAATTTTAAAACTACTTAGTGACTATCAAAATGAGCTATTCAGTGATCTATTTTATCAACATCATGGTGTTAGGGGTACTACCCCAATACTCATAGCCATTATAAAAAAATTAAATATATATTTTATTTTCCACGTACCCTAATATATTAATAAATTCTTAGGGTACCTTGTTTATACCACAAGAAGCCTCTTTTAACCATTTGATTTATGGTGCACCTAAGAGGAGTGTATCACCATATAATTTAATCTCACCATGCCCTTAGAGATAAAATAGTGGGATAAAATCATGTTCTATCCTCTGTATTTATTTTTTTTAAATATTTTGCTGACACTCATCTACGAACAAGCATTTATATTCAAGATCCCACACAATCATTCAAACCCTTGCCTAGATCACTATTATACCTTAATTTTTATTGTATTATATTTATAATGGGATTAATTAATGGAATTTTATCCCATATGCTACATAGGATAATGAAATTCATTGTTACATATTTTATTCAATTTCAACATTTTATTCATTATTTTAAATCATGGATAAAAGATCAATCAAATCAAGAAGATAAAATGTATAATATAAACCATCAAACACTCTTCAATTCTTATTGGTACAATATTACATCCTATAATAAATCTCTCGATAGAATTTTGGGGCAAGAGTGCATTTACATTTTACCTAATTTTTAAATAATATGTATTGGATATAAATAAGAGTCTACCCTTTGTGGAAAAAGTAACATATGGCATATCCTAAGATCATACCTATTTCTAATACGTATTATTATAATAACTTATCCAAGTTTCTTCCTATCATAAATAGACACCAAAGATTGCATCAAAAAAATTATATGCTTCCTCTTCTTCACCCTCAACCTATTTTTATTCATCAATCTATCATTATTATTCATCCAATGTCCATATTATATTCCCATGTTCATGTTGTTCAAACTAGAAGAAGATGACCACCTTTACCTTCCCAACCAAATCTTACTAATCATAGTGTTCCTATTCCTCCACCTCTTTCAAGTCAATTTTATCATCCCAAGTGATATTATATTATTGACCAATTGTGTAATAATCTAGCCAAAATTTCTATTCTATATCTATTATAAAAATTACCAGCTTACAAGGATATTTTATATGCAATGTTGCAAGATACCACCTTCTTATGGATATAAAATGAAATTAGTTTGATTATGTCATGAATATATTCAAGTATATTGTGCATATTTTTAATTTTTTTAAGGAATATTTACCTTCCAAACATTTCCCTTGAATAAATCTTCCACTAGTCATTCAAATTCAAATACATGGCAAGCTAGTCAAGATTGGTCGATAATAGTTTTAGGATAAATTTTTGAAGACATGAATTACTATATAAATGTTAATTCAATAATGTTGATCTTCAAAAATCTAAGCAAACTATACATGAATTTGATATCACTCAAAAATATTTAGAACTATCAAATTGGATTTACATCTAGGCCTCAAAATGGTATATATTATTCTTCCAAGTCATTCTTAAATAATTACAATATAATATACTCTTAGGTCAACCTTGGATTCATGAAATAGAATCTATACCTTATAAATTTCATATATGTCACTAATTTTTACATGATATACATGAGTATCTAACTCCAATTAATGATTCACCTTTTTGATATTGTAAAATGACATAATTGCAATCCCATAATGTCTCTATCATACCACCTGAGCAACCAATTCCAATGGTAAAAATGCATACTTACGATGTTGGTGAATTAAGTAACATCAATGATACTCCATAGGTTATAAAATTACTAATAAAATAGAGGAGCCTATCAAGGAAAATACACAAAAAGTACACATTTTAAAACAAAGAGAAAAGCCTCTCAAAGAATAGAAATAACACTCATCAATTCATACAATAGTAGAAGAACCTATTATATAATTTCAATTATTAGTCAACTCTAAAGATTCATTTTTTCAAATTAAAGACTACTATATCAATGATGAGGAAGATATATAAGAACTAATATATGATCAATTATACAAGCCAAATTTCAATCCCATAGATGAATATGAATACTTATCTCATTCTTTGTTTACATCTTTTGGAGTGGTAAAATATAGAGATATTTCTTGTCTACAAAATAAGGTCAAGGAACCCATTTCAAATCAAGTGATGTTAAAAATTACTTTAAATGTTTACAATACTATATCACAATTGGTTGACTCCACTATAATGATAACATATCCCAAGGAAAAGGTGCAAAAAAAGTAATTAAAGTCAAAAATAGAGTAACATTTAGAGGTACAACTACCTAAAAAAGAGCACAATATTTTCAAAAAAGGATTTATTATTTAAGGCATTTCAAGACAACATTAAAAGATCACTCCTCAAACTATGGTTAAAAAAGAGGCAACAAAGTAATAATCTCCTTATGTAGAGCTTCTCATTATTAATCCACTTATGGATGGTAAACAATGCAATAATATTGCATGACTCACTTACAAGAAGGTAATATATGTACACTATATCCTCTCAAATATCTTGGGTATGATACACAAAACTTAAATAAATATACAAAACCAAAGTATTGCATATGATCTTATATACCCCCTCAATTATTCCTCGTCCTCAAGCATGTTCAACATTATTTTACCCCCGATTTAGGATAACTACATACTTGAGAAATAGAAATCCTATTCTATTATTAATTTGTTTTAATGATCTTATATACCACATTACAAATGGAAATTGGTATAAAACCTTCAAAGTAATTTACTCTTATTTTCCTTGGTATAAAAATAAACAATGTGTTATTAATACCAAAGATCATGGATTGACATATCATAAATTATTGAACCACCTTAAGAAGTCATATATAATAATATCCATATATTTTGAAAAAAATCAAAGGAATATCCTTTGGTACTAAGGGTCTCACCCTTGCTCATCCTACCATTGCAATTGGTTTAAGGAGGTGATAATTATGTTTGGAGGATTCTAATTTGGGAATACAAGATTTTATAACTTTATAATTATATTTATTTCCATGTTTGTCATTTGTTCAAAGAAAATTATAATAATAAAAATTGGCTTCATTCTTAACATAATCCAATTTAGTAAGTATTTGATTTTATGGTGTTATCATATAAAATTCCAGGTAGTTGAACTTTTAACAAGAACTATTTGATGGAAAAATGTAGTATTCTTGTCTCGCTCTTGAAGTCATTTAGTTTAGGATTTATGTTTCTAATAGATCTCTTCTTATCAATCAAGACTTACCAATTCATTTTATAGATTATCTAACTCTTAAAAAATCAATGATTTATTATGTGGGTTATAATGGATGTCATGAGCTTTTGGTACTTCGTTTCCAAGTCATTTTTTTATTGAAAAATGTTACTAAAGGATTAATTATTCCTCTCCTTCAAATTTTAATTTCAAACTTATCAATAGATATCTAATTAACTTTTAGTTTGTTCCAAAAAATTTATATATTGTCATGTAGATGATGATCATTAAGCCACATATGTTTAAATATAAAAGGATCCCCTTAGTTGAATTCAAGCTTATTTATACAAGGTTGTATTTGGAAATGATTAAAATGTGATCATGGATAATATTATTGTCCACCAAGTTACCCTATTACATTATTTATTGATCAAGAAGCTCAATAATATAATCATTTCTCTTTATTATATGAGTTAAATATGAAAAAACCATTCTTCAAACATATATCAATTACTTAATTCAATTGATTCACTTGATTGAGTATAAAACTAGACCTATCTAAATGATAGTTAGTTCAATGTCATTTAGAGCCCACCCTATAATTAAGTATGACAAAGAAATATTTATTAATAGATTATTTATACCTACCCAAAAATCTTCATGTATTTGAGTGTATAGAGGATCATAGATATTCATCTTCCCAACTTGATTATTAGTTATCTAATGAAGCCAAAAACTCAAAACCCAATGGGAATTCCCTATCAATGAAAAATTTGATTTAGATTGCATAAAATAACAATACATCTAGACTTACCACTAGCATCGATGTTGATAGAAATTCAACTTTTTATAATGTCATTAGTCATGTGATCCCTAGCTTTAGACAAAAGTATAATATACTGAATAAAATAATATAATGATTTTTTTGGAGGATATAATGTTTAAGAATACCTTGATGAATGGTAGTGTTAAGGCCCCGAGTGTTTCATGAAAATAATTTAGTTGATATTTTAAATTATGGGTATGGGAATTAACCCCTAAGTGATAGTTCTTATGTTAGGCCCCCTTTTTTATTTTTTTCACACGTGATTCTTGTTCCTTATTCCATTTCATTTGAGAAAAATATTGTTGTGTTAATAGACTTAAACCATTATTAGGAGCTATATTGATTATATTATTTCTTGTAGTTGAACTTAGGCCTCTATAATAATTTAATATGTTAAGCAACATTTGTATCAAGTCAAATCAGCTTCTCATTATGTACACTTTCATTACAACTATGACTCTCCATATCATTGGCCATATATCAAGGCATATCCAAATAAAATCATTTTTATAGGTTGTGTTCCAATCATTTGCTCAACTCTTTGTTTGTTAAGATTTACAACTTTTGTAAGAGTTTTTTCTCTTGATAGTCTATGGGGATGGCCTTGTCATCACTATTCTTCTATTAAGGAGAGACATGATTAGCCAAATCCATTAGATCCTTCCATTTTTCCATATAATGTGTTTAATATTATATCTTGTCTTTCCTTTGTTACATGCTTTAAAACTTTTTTTATCCATCCTTGTTGATATCCCTTTGAATTCAAATCTTGTTTTTGCTTAATATAGCCTTTGGTGATGTATTCTAAAGTTGGTCCTTTATGATATTTGGGAAATTTCTATAGTAAATATGACTAAGTTGATGGCATCTATGACATCAAAATAAGATATTCTAAAATTCAATCTCATTCTCAATGGTGTTCTTCTCTTTTAATTATAATGGATTTTGGTAGGGGTTGACTTATATTGACTTTGACACATATACAAGTAAATGTTATATATGACTAAGACTTCATGTCTTCAATCATTAATACATATTCACCTATAGAATTAACAATTCTTGGAAGTTGTTTTTTGTGCCAAAATTCAAGGAGAAGAGCATTAGGTAAAGATAAATAAGGGCACAATCTAAATGATTAGTATCTAGATTAAACCCTAGGGTTAATTGTTTTAAATACAAACCTATCTTAGTGAAATTATAAAAAATAATTATCATTTTCTAGAACTTTATATGGATCTTCCACATTAGGGAAATGAAAATAAATGAACCCTTGGACTAATACTACTTGTGAAATTTTATGTTGTTTTGAAACTGAGGTCATCCATTACTAAATTTGATATTGATGAAGTGAAATTCCATTAATAAACTAGGTTTAGTAATTAATTAACATCCCCTACCTCAATTTGAGCTTCATAAGAACTAGATACAATCCCATTAAAAACATTCCCCCAACATTAGCCAATGAATATAGACCTAAACCTCTTCACAAGCTCATATCTAATATTGTTATGGGTCCAAAATTAATGCAAAAAATGTACTAAAATAAATTTAGGTCATCCAAGGATGAGTGAGGGCACAGATCCATGTCTAAGATATGAGTAGTGTTTATCATTGCTTCACCCATAAGCACAATCCCTTTCCAACATTCTCAAACATTCCATCAACTTATGTTCAAAGAGGCATAACCTCTAACTTTAAATCATCTTGTGTAGAGGTTTAAATCCATTTTAACTAATAAACATAACCACCACCATCATTCAAAGTTCCTAGATATCACTTATCCGTAGACAAGACAGTTATCTCTTCCTCATCCATTATGATAAAAGCTAAATATTAATACATTAATAAAAACTAAAATGAATAGATCTTCTTATTCTCTACCTTGAAAATTTTATTAAAAAAATATCTTATAATAAATTTCTAAAAATACCTTACTATCTTAAGTTAAATACACCTAATATACCCATCTTAAAATCATCATATCATATCTCTCATGATCACCTTACATGTTAAGGTGTAAATAAGTTTAATAATAGAGAAGGAGGTGGGGCCTAAAATAGTTAATGGTAATATATGTGTGAAAGGGGTAATTATGGATTGAGACCTTATAATATTTAATTTACCAGTGACACCACATCTACTTGAGTGGCTTGGGTATAGAAGGTTTGACTAGGTGATCTTACCTTGAAATATATTAAAAGCTTAGAAACATGAGGATTATTTATTATTTCATTCATATTCTCTTGGATAGATTGATTGGACGTGTCTTCTTTCCATCATGTGTCTACAATTTAATTTTTTGGGGGATCAAGTATCTTGTTGACCTCCTATTTACCAAATAAGATATAGATCATAATGGCATATCTTAATTTGACCTATTTTACTATCCCTATTTATAACAAATATATTACCAATTTTTCTAATCAAATAATAATAAATACAAAGGTTATTTTTTTATAGACCAAATAGAAAAGGACAATGGGGGAGAAAGTGTATGAAAGAGACATGGACATAGTTGTTAATTATTTTGTAAGTATATAAAGGACGTGAAATTTGTTTTTGTTATTATTGGTAAAGGGGAGTTTTTTGAAAGGGACATGAAGCTTTTATAAAGTGAAGATAAGGTCCAAACAACTAGATGAAACATTTATGTCCGCAAACAAAATCCAAAACATCTAAGGAATAACAACTACATATAACTAACAAAATTAGAGAAAACACAACATAATCACAACAAACTAACAATAGAGAAATAACGAGTAATTGTGACTACAAATTTCAACATAACAAATAACTAACAAGAAAACCCTGAACAACCACCCTCCCTAAGGTTGAGAAAAGGGTCAAGAAGGCCATAAGAGTAAATAAATAAAAATCCTCATAAACACTAATAAAGGTTAACTCTAACAAGCTTTAAAGATAGACAGAAGAAAAGAAAATTACAACAAAGAACCCACACCACCAACCAAGAAGGAAGACTAACCACAGTTGTATCCATTTTTATTCTTCTCTGACAAATAAGGTCTTCCATTGTCCACTGAATGCCATCAAGCACCAAAGTCTTTGATTCCACTCTCAACAACTAAAATTCTAATTTGTGTCCTTTGTTTTTAGAGGTATAACCCATGTCAACTACATGCTTAGTAAATAAATATAAGGAGAGACCATTGTATTCTCCAACAAAGAAGGAACTATTCCAAAATAGGTGTTGGAACATCTTTAGGCAATTCCTCTAAAGCGGTGGGAATCCCACAAAACAGAGAACCAATAAAAGACAAAGGAGGATGATAGAACTTGCCTTGGTTTCACCAAATAAAATCCTAATTGGGGCTATATATTTTTTCTTCCAAACTAAGTAAGGGATGGACAAAGAGAATCCATAAACCCTATAAGGGAACTTAGTGATCCAATGCCCACTGAGATTATAATGGAAATAGTGAAAGGGGAATCCCTTAATATTGAGGAACTAAGTCCAAGAGCTAAAGGTTTAGTAAACCTTAACCAAGTGAAGGATAGGTTTAGAGATATCCATTATCACACATGCCCTCGTAAATCATCTTCCCATCAATTTATCATCCAACTTCATGAAAAAACCCACCTATTTGACCACCTATTTGATATGCTTTGCTTGCCTCAAGAAGAGATGAAGATTATAAATTATGATCCAAATGGGAGTAGCCATAATATTTGTATTTGATGAATAAAATAAAGTAGACTAAGGGAAAATAAAAATTCCATGGTTTCCAAAACATTAGGGGCCCATTGACCAAACTAAATCTCAATTAGAAGTAGTCTCAAAGACAACTTAGAAGAAACTATGATAAAGCCAAGAAAAAATAGGGGTAGCTGAGAATTTTCACACAAAATTGGCCTAAAGAATGAGCTTAGAAAGAGAAATTAAGGCCCATATACACTTACCAAACAAGGTTCTACTGCCAAGATTTGATTCTAAATCAAAAAATGCTTGTTTAGAAAACTAAACCTCTAGGGTTTCCTCTGAGAAGGGAACTAGGATATCTCCAAGAACAAACAAAAAATGGGAAGAGGAAGAGGGATCCAAAGAACTGATATCCATGACAAAAAATTAAGGAATAGACCCACTTAAACTAGAATCAAGTAGATATTTACAATAGTTTCTACATAAATGGAAAGGGTTAGCAACATTTCTACATTAAACAAAAATCCATCTTTTATTTGAACCTTAAAAAGTAAAAACAACAGGTGGTAATTCAACCCTAGAACTAACCAATGAAGAGAATAAGATCCTATGCTCTACATAGAAAGGAATACTAACCCCAAAAATATCTAACCTGTCCTTTTAAAACACCTCAATGTTATTTTGAAAACCTTTTTAGATGACACCAACTACAGGTCTAAATATGGTGATAAAGATAGAGTTGAGGGAATAGCCCAAATGTGAATAGGATCTATATACTTGGTCAAATGAATGTCAGTACCAAGGGAAGATGGTAGTCTCAAAAATATTTTTTATAGTTTAAAACCACCCTTGGGGAGAGACATTGAAACCATTTTGTCTGAAGATGGAAGAGAAATAGGGTCCATTAAAACAAAATTATTCAAAGGTGGATATTCCTCGACACCAGATAAAAATTCATCTCTGATCTAGAAATGAAATTAAATGCCCTCAATCCTGGTAGGCCCTATAACTGACCATTGGAGGAGCAGGCCAAAGGCTTAAGTTTGAACTTCATTTTCCCTCTCATGTTGGATTTGGATGTTAAAAAATTTATTGGTAATTACATTTTCAAATCATTTCTCATCATAATAAGATAAATTGAAGAATGGTAATTTTTATAATAGGCAAATATCAATTAAAAATAAATACTCTAAGAGTTTTAGTCTAGTAGTATGTCTCAAAGTTTATGGTTAAAAACCTTTTGATTCATTGTGGATAAGATTTATAAACTAACAATTACTTTTAAGTTCTAAAGTATATCTCTAGAGGTGTAAATCATTTTTTGTTTATTATTATTATTATTATTATTATTATTATTATTAAATGTGAAGTACATGTCAATATAACATTTGTGATATAGATAATATTTTATAGAAGGCTCATTAATTTTGGTTGGGTATAAAAATTAGGTTGGCAATAATATCAAGTAAAACATGTAACATGTCTTTAAGATAACATCGCTCCTTCACTTTTTCTATTAATAATTATTTGACTTGTAAGTCATTAATTATGCATTTCATCATTATGTAATCAATAGTCTTAATTTTCTCAAGTGTTTAGATCCCATGACATGTATAATTTTTTAATTTACATTCCTCATTATCAGTAGTTGTTTTCTTTAGTTATGAAAATTATTTTGTAATGTATTGGCAATATAATTTACCACAACATGTTAGCAATACACCAAGTTTTGAGGATGTCCTAAAATTATGTATGTTTAACTTATCGTCATTACAACCAATTTTATAGGCTTAGTGCCTGTATGAATAAAGTAGTCGAGATACATATCTCTCATGCTAGTGTGTAACAACATTTAATGGTGGAACCTTTATTTAATAATAAAAAATATTTAATACATTTGGTTTTGCATTAAAGATGGTTAAATAGTTCCTCATACTCTATATGTGGATTATATGAAAATATATTTGCACTTGGTAATAATCATTGTTTATTAAAAATGGAATAATGGAGTGTGGGGTTTATTTCATGGTTATTTTATTGATTCGAAGATTCTACATATGCATCAAATAAGGCATAAGTTGCCTTGTTTATCTAAGCCAAGTTCTCCATATGAATCAAAGTATATGGGTAGAGCCTTTATTTTGTCATTCTTATATGTGTAAATGAAATGTATGTTAATAAAATTAGGATATATTTACTTATTAATCTAAAGAGTTTGAATAATAATGTTGGACTACCTTGTTGTTTAATCATGTCAATGATTTCACTCATGTAGTTATTACTTGGGTACGATGGTGCATCATAAGATTCAATAAAAGAAAACAAAATATTGGATGCATTTTAAATCTATTGTCATAGCATTACATTAGGTGCAAAGCATAATCTACAATGAGAACTTAGTTGATGATCATTAAAATAAAGACAATGAAACTTAGTTTGGTATTTCTATTTTCAATCTAAATTCTAATTAAATAAATTATCTACACAAGTAAATGAAATTTTAGAAATCAAAGTTCTTTTTTTAAGAAATTGAATGCTGAGAAAATATTTATATCACAATTTTTATTTTATTTATAGACATTGGTTAATTATTTATTATTTTATTATATTTCTAAATTCTCACTTCTTTTCCTAAAAAGAGTCAAACTACAAACTATTTTAATTGAGAAGATTACATGGATGTTAAAATCATGGGAAGATATATTAATAATTAGGTTTAAATAATTAGAAAGGGTGAGAAAGGAAGAGCAATGAATATGTATAATTCAAAATAAAACCCATGCATCAAGCATTGTGTAAATGAAATAATTTAAATAAATTATTGTTAAATACAATGTATTATTATGATACCCATTTTATTGGGGAGTTCCTCACTTAGATTTGTCAGTAACTCTAAAAGTATTTTTTGGGCTCTTTCCTTTAGTCTAACATGACTTTTCCTAGTTGTGTGCTTAAGATAATAAGAGGTCCAATGAGATAGCATGTCATCATATCACACGAGAAAATTTCTCACGCACTCACCCAAAGCAGTCAACTTAAGACCGGGCCACATTGGTTTCATCATGCAGTGGTGTATTCATTCAATTCTTTCTTCTAGGGTGATTGAACAAGCACTTAGTTATAAATATATACATGGTAGCATGACTAACTCTTAATTATTCATTATTTCCTAAAATTATTCATAGAAAAAGATGGACACAAATTGATAATAAAAAGGTATTGATTCCATTATATTCATAACTAGATTACATAAGGTAGTTGATCAACACAAGTGCATTCTATCATTCCAAATATGAGTCACATCCAGAATTATGATGAATCAAGGTTAATATTACCAACCAACCCACTAAGTAAAACTAGAGGGTGTTTATACATGATTCTACCCCAACCATTTAGTTATAGAAATAATTACATAGTGATGACTTGCCAACAGCCATTAACAATGAGTCATGGGAAGCCATTATATTGAATTCCTAATGACCCAGGACTAATTACCCCTATATACTCTCTCTATATTGTATATTTGTTATCGTTCACCTATATTCTGATAGACCAGTGCTAGATTCATAGTCAACTATTATTCTCAGACATTTGAGTGAATCATTCCCTAACTATCTCTATTTTTTGTGCCCTTACCCAAGTCTTTTGCTATTATCTGAGTCCTAAGTTCTCAATTCTTGTGTTTCATGCATCCTTATTATTTGTGAATTGCCTCTTCTGTGTCATGGTCTTCCACATTGTGTCTCTCCTGTACCACCTCTTTTTTATGCCTATTCTTATTTATGTGCCATTATATTCAAAAATTACTTAGGATAAATATATACAAAATTTAGGGCCCAACATCACCCCACACTAATCTAATAGTCCATCTTGGACTATGCACCCTCTTGAGGTCCCTCAGATATCAAAAATTTAGGTCCTATGTGCTTGACTTGGTACTTTACTTCCTCCCAATGATTTAATATAGTTTGGACTTTAGAGGTAATCTCTTCTGCTTCTTTTTTTGAGTCACTTGGTCTCCTTAGGTTATTTTATATAGTCACCCATTTGAGCTATCAAACATTCAAGTGATTTAGTAGCATCCTTTTGAACATCCTAAAGTCTTCTGAACTATGTTAATAACCATCCTTAGAGCACTACAAAACTAGTGTTTAACTCTTATCAATGAGTGCTTATCTTATTCTCAAGGGCCACAAAATCATGAAATGATTTGGCATGCTCATCTTTGTCCTATATTATAAGCACATTGTCATCCAATTATTGGTGTTGAAGTTCTTCTACCTAAATCCTAGCTTCCAAAATTTTAACGGGCCATGATAATTTGAAAAAACACCCATTAAGGATGGGATGGCACCAACTCTAATCAAAAAACTTTTATAGACTTCCATAGCCTCAATGAACTACCCTATGGCCCAAGTCTACTCACATTAGGGATTTACCTAGTCCTTATATTTCTTTAAAAAAGTTTTACAAAGGTCTGTAATTTATCAACAGCTTCTCCTTTGAGGGGAACTCCATCAACAAACAACAACTCTTGTTAAAAATTGTCTTGTAGAGTGTTAGAGTCTTAAATCTAGACACTATTTCTGCTTCCAACTAGCACTTGAGCTCTTCAAATTCAGCTTCAATCTTTATTTGTTTAATGCACTCATGGTGGTATAGAGTAATGACCTATTAATGATTTTGCTTGAGTTGATTCACATCAAAATCTTATAAATAATTATGCCTTATCACCTCAAGATTAAACTTAAAAAGGGTTAGACTTGTCTAGGCTAATGCACACTACTAGGGATCCACCCAAAATGTCTCATGAGGTTCCATCTCTCCTAGTGATAAAATAATAATATCCAAAGGAAGCTCAAAAGGACATTCTTTATTAAATACATCTATATAAAAGGAAATCTCATATCGAGTCTGACCGTTTGAGTCCTCCTTGGGGAAATACTGCCACATATAAAGGTCCTTCTCTAGGATATTCTATTAGAATTAGGCATGAATGGAAAGGTTTACATTAGTATCTAGTATATTTTGTTGTTTATATTCATCAATAAGTTCTTTCCCTATATTAGGGTCACACTCATGTACTTCAATAAATGGCTCATCTTGTTGGTGAATTGTGCTAGTATCTAGGTCACTAGTGTCCAAAGTTGTGCCTATACTATCCCCCTCTTCACCAATGGGACTCCCAATATCCACTTGTATGTCATCAAGGGTAGACTCTTCTTGGTGCACTAGGGAGGGTTCCTTCTCTGGTTTTGGTGTGGATTCCTTTTGATCCTTAGGGGAAGGTCCCCTCTCAGGTAGTGTTTTAGAAGTCACCATTCTCCATTTAGATTCCCTAAATTTTGGTGCAGAAAGATCTCATTCTAAAGGAATAGATGTTTGTGTGGTAGAATCAGGGCCTTATTATTTTTAACCTACAGGCACCCATCAAACCCTTGATGGTGATGGGGAAGTCCTTTATCATTTTAGTTATTCTTATTGGGTATTCGAACTAGATTCATTCTTTAGCCTCTTCTCCTTCTGATTTCTTCCAAGTTATGGTGGGGGGAATGAATTATTTTCTTACCTAACTACTCCTTGAAATCTTCTTCATGGGATTTAACATATAGTACAAAAAGTGAAATTTATCCCCAACTAAGATCTAAGGTGATTTAATATCAATGTTATTTTATTCCTACTTCCCTCAATAGGATTTATTTACTGGATATACATATAATTAGTGAAGAGTGTGAGACTCAATGTCAACCAAGTGTGCATTAAATATCTAATTCATAGAATTCATGAAATACATGGTCATAAAAGCATAAGGTAGTTTGAGCCACATAGATAAGTTATTTATAGGGTCCATCTAAATGTATACTCATGAATAATGTTGCTTCACCATAAATTGATCTTGATCCCCTATCTGTGTAGGTAATTCCTTAAGAATGTGTCATTCATTCCTAAAGGCTTCCTTCATCCCTTCAAACCATCCCTTCATTCTTTGTTTGTGGGAGGGGTAATGACATTATGGAAGGTGTATAGTTTAAACTGCTTAGTTGGGGACTTGTTTTTAGGTAGGTAGGCCCACTTTAATTCGCCAATGATGTATTTAGATACACCAATCTTATCAAATACTAAAAAAACAAGAATCATTCCCCAAAATTTTGATTTGGTAGGTGATGGGCCTTTTCTATATCTACAATGATTCACTCAGCAAAGTACTGAGAATAATCATAATTATGCCTCTGGGACTTTTGATTATCTATGTAAAGGTGTGCCATATCAACTTCCTTTCATTTGTCAACTCCTCTAAGCTTGGTCATGGCCAAGTGTATAGCTACCTAAAGGACGAGATCCACATACATGACATGGCCTTACTTCTTATATTCTAGTGTCACCACCATTTTCTGAATTTCATATTGGTCCTCCAAGTCCCTATTAAATTTAGTGTTTGAATGTTGTAACCTTGTGACCTTATTGGTTCATTGGGTAGTGATCCATATTTTGTGCCCTATGAAGTAAAAGTAATATCCATAGATGCATAAGATAATAAATGTCATGACTTCCATAGGATCCCAAAATAAGGTAAGTTGAAGAGTTATAACACTCTAGTGTCATTAAGAAGATTGAAAAGCATGAGATCATAACTGATCCGATTCCTAGTGTTCTAGTGCTCAACCCTATAATCACATTGTAAGTATATATCATTCATAGTTTTTGGTGATTATAATCAAACACTTAACAAGTTAACACCTTAGATTCCTAGTTATTAGTGCACAAAATTAACTTAGGGTATTGAAATTATTTGATCAACACTAGGGGTGGAGGAGGTGTTTTAGTTTTCTTATTTGCTTCATGCATCATATTTGGTTCCTTCTTAATGTATGTTTCATTTGATTTTTGTACTAATATTTATACTTAGAAGCTAAATTCACTAGTAACTTCCTCTCTAATCAAAACTAGTCATCCTTTCATGCCCTTGAACTCTTCATCTTTATAGATCACTAGTAAAGGCTCACTTCTCTTGGCCTTCTTTTTTGGCCACATCACCCTCTGAGGAGCTTGAAGGTTGAGTCAAAACTACCTAATTTTCTTAAAATAATATGTGTTTATTTTTTCACATTCCCTTAACTTTCCTACTTCAGCATCCTCTAATCATAGACACCAACACCTACAACCTACAACTCTTTCAACCATGCTCCTACAATCATAATTTCACTAATCTCTTTGTTCATGATAATTGTCTCACTTCACAATTACAATTTTTTTGCTAAAATTTGATGAATAATCCTTTTGATATCTTGAAAATACTTTGTTTATCTTTGTAAATTCAAGAATTTTCAATAGTAAAATATTAAAATGAAGAATTTTTAACATTTTATAGATTTGAGGGTTAGCCCACATTTACTTCTCCATGACTTCATCTGTCATTTCACTCATTAGTGCCTCTAATGGTTTTCCACAATGTCCATTTGGCATACTTGTAATTACACTTACTATTTTATCACATTTAACACATTTTTCCTACCCCACACTTTTCTTGTAGTGTATGACAATTGTAAAAAGAATTTAAATGTTTCTATTTCAAAAGTGGGAACTTACTTTTTCCATATTGATACCTTCATAGTGGTTACATGTCATATCTTTCTTATCTTCTTTTCCTTATGTGATTTCACTTTTGTACCCCTTTTTCATGTGTATGTCTTTCCACTATTTCCTTTGTGCTAATTAGCTTTACTTCATTCACACTTACCCCACACTAAAAGATGTCCATGGTCCTCCATAACATGATAATAAAAATAAAAGAGAACCAAGTTCTAATATAAACCTAATCAAAAGGTGCACAAATAATTCCATGCTTTATTAAAAAATGAACCAAAATCCTAAACTAATCTAGTGGCATATGACTTATTAACAAAAGGAAAGTATCACTTAGAAAGGTAGGGTTGGAGATAACTACCATTGAAATGGCATGGAAGGAACTAACCATATAACATCTTTAAATTATATGTTCTTATGGGATAGATTATATGAATGATTAGTGGACCATCACAATGGATGCAAAGTTTACCAAAGTGGCATGAAAATTTGGAGTCATAGACTAACACATGCATACCAGGAGAAAAAAGTCTTATTTTTTAGATGTCTATCATGCCAAGGTTTATGTTTCTATTTCTCCACTCCTTGACTTTGAGAAAATGTGTTTCATCTAACTACAACAAAGCATCCAGGCACACTTTTAGATATTTTTCATTATCCAAGTGAATAATGTGTGTAATACATAAATAAGGTACAAAGAACTAGATTGGGAGAATGACTTTAGTGCCAAATACAAGGATAAAATGTGTTCTCTTGTTCAACCTTTTATACATGGTCTAATATGCCCATTATACTATAAAACATGATCATCCTAGTCAATGCAACCAATATTACAAATCTTTGTCAATGTATGACATAATATTTTATTGAAAGTTTCAATTTTACCATTGGCCTAATGGTTATATGGTGTAGTCTTGTGATGCACAATTATGAACTCAACTAAAAGGATGCATATTGTCTCATTAAGGAAATGAGTTCCATGATAACTATTTAGAATAAAAGGACATCCATACCTTGTGATGATATTATCCTAATGAAACTTAGCAATAGTTATAATAGTAAAATCTCATGTGGGTGTTCCTTCAACCTAATAGGTGAGGTAGCCAGTGATAGTGATGATATAGTGTGCACCAATATGCTTTGAAATAGGAGTAATGGACCCAATAAATTAAACATCCCATTTCTCAAAGGGTTAATGAGCAAGTATCTAATAAAGGGGCATAACATCCCTCTGGTTTGGTTTACCCATGCACTGAAAAATATCACATTGGTGTGCATAAGATTTGGCATCCTTAACTAAAGTGGGACACCAAAAACCTACTAATAAAACCTTCCACACAATAGCATCACTTCCATAATGTCCTCCACTGATACCTTCATGAACCTCATAAAAAAATTTAGCACACTTGTGTTACATCACGCATCTTCACAATACTTTATCCCATCCAAGTTTATAGAGGTCACCTCAAATTAGATGGAAAGGAGTAACACAAACAACCAATTACTTTTCCTCTTGAGTGTTGAGGTGGCATGGTGTTGATCTTGTGCTAAGGAAAGATGTGATATATTATAATTCCTCAAGTACGTGCGTGACTTTAAAAAGTTATACATCAGGTAAGTCATCCTCTATGGTTCATGCCTATTCACTAAATTCAATATACGATAAGTGATTTGGTCCATAATTAGTCTTACCCAATCTCACCATCATAAAAAATTAAAATTATTAAAAGATAACAATCTATCAACAAATCTATTTATGCAACACCAGTTTATTCATGATATACTTAGGTTCTTCATGATATTTAAATAAAGTGAATGGGGTGGCCAATAAATACTAGATAAACTTCTAGAGTGCACACACCATGTATAAGGCTTCTCTTTCTATATTTGATTAATTCCATTCAACTGGAGTGAGCTTATGACTAGAAAAGTAGATGGGATGATCAATATTGACCTCACCAAGTTATGCAAAGATAGTGCCCATTGCCATACTTGAGGCATCAACATGTACATGAAATGGTTTTGTCCAGTCTAGAAATTAGGGAATGGGCGTAGTAATTAGTTTTTCCATGAGTACTAAAATTGCCTATTATAGAGAATTTGTCCCTAATAATTGACCATTATATTTAAATAGTTCCTATAGTAGCACTATGATATTAGCATATCCCTAAATGAATTTATAATAATTCCCTAGGTGTCCTATGAGGGCACGAACCTCATGTTGGGTGGTCAACATTGGAAGATGAACAATAATTGCAACCTTATCTAGATCTAACAATAGTCCATCATGATAAACAATGTGACCCAACAAAATTCTAAAAAGAGTAGTAAAGACACACTTATTTAGATTCAAATAAATCTAAATTTGATGGTAGTGATCAATCATGAGGTGAAGATTAACATAATGATCACACACTAAATATCATCTATTCATCCAAGTAAACTTGAAGGAAATTTTGAATAAAATACTTAAAATATTCTACCAAAATATGTGAAAACATAGCTAGAGCATTCTTTAGATCAAAAGGCATCACATTGTAGGTGAATGAACCCCATTTAGTTGTAAAAGTGGTCTTTGGTTTATCTTCTTCTACAATTTAGACCTGATGATAGTTGGAAAAACCATTGGTGAAGGTGTAGATATCACACCCAACAACTCCTTCCAAAATTTCATTTATGAAAGGCATTGGAAAAGGGTCAATAATGCAAGAAACATTGACTACTTTATAATCTACACAAATATGAATATAATTATCCTCATTGAAATTGATCACTATGGGGCTCACCCATTTATATTCATCAATATGAGTGATGACTTCAATGAGCAACATACTATCAATCTCCTATTTAACCCAAGTGTGCAGATTAGGATTCATTTAGTATGGTATTTTTCTTACTAGTTAAGCACCTTCAACTAACTTGGTGCGAATCTTTCCTAATGAAGAATGCACACATTTTCCTAGAATGTAGTATGACTCCACTTACTACATTTTTTTGTTTTAGAATGGAAACATGTGTAATTTTTGGTTGCTAATAGGAGAAATCAGTGTCACATTATAGGATGTATGGTGCATCCTTAGGTTTTTCAATGAGAAGAAGACAAGTTATAGTGATTATGCCCAAGGGGGAAGAGGATGACATGATTCTTGAGTATCACCTTTGAAAAGATGGGGTTATAATAGAGTACGAAAGACTTAGGTTCAGGGTGGTTCTATAGGGTGAGAAATCATGATTATACATAAATATCCTTATATTTCTTGGCTCAATCATGGTGTTTGACAAGATCAACATGTACTTCTCATACAATGTCTTCAACATATAGTTTAGGTGATAGAAGATAGACATAATATATACTCATGGGTGAATTATATGTCCAACTAATAGTATCGAGGCATCCATAAAATTATGTATGAGTCACACAAGGAATCTATTAGTTAGGTCCACTATTGTATTGTTGGGATTACAATCTCTTTGAAGTGACTAGGATGATAGGCATACACATATCCCTAAAGGGGTTCAACATCAGTGCCTAAAAATTCTCATCATGATGTACCAAGGTTGTAGTCTATTTAATTTACTCCACATTTTATAATAAAATGTATATCTAAAAAATGTATTCACAAGAAATAGAGACTAAACCATGTAATCAACATGAAAAAATTAGATTCATCATTCATTACAATATGAGATTAAAGTGAGAACATGAATGATAAATATGCTTTCCCTAAAGGTAATACACAGTATTGGAATTCTAAACTATCTTCATATACTTGAAAGCAAAGAATATATGCCAAGGGAAATCTTTCTTAGAAACTATAGAAAAAAACATGACTAATCATAATCATATCTTCATTTGGTCCTTATATTTTGGTGCAAAAGCAAAATGTTAATAATAATAAAATAAAAATATGAATAATATCTAATAATAACATTTTAATCCCATCCTTTAGTAGGAGTTTTTGGTGACAAGGTGAAATAGGAAGCTAGTAGTGGATCATTTCAAAGTCTTTGATAGTATAACATGGGCTCATAAACCTGCTAAAAAGCATCATGCTTTAGAAAAACAAAGTTGAAATTGCATATTTGTGGGATATCTTGATGGTGTTAAGGGATATCATCTCATTGATCTAGATTCACATGAGATTATTATAGTAAGAAGTATTTACTTTGAAGAAAGTCCTTTAGATTTGTCTTTTAACATTTCTCATTCTTCTTTCTTAGAAGAATCAGATAACAGTGATGATGATACTCTACTTCATCTACTCCTAGGGATGATGAGGTAATACCTTCCTAGCAGGGTTTAGCAGGTCATGTTCCTCCATATTCTTGCTCATTGATGCCTTTGTGAGGGGTGAGAAGGTAATAAATGCATAAAATGTTGTAGTTACTTTAAATGAAAGTGAACAGGCAATAAATCACAATAAAAAGAAGAAACATTTGAAGATGCATTGAATGAAATGGATACAACATTCAGTTTCAACCAAGACATTTTAAGTCTGCCTACCCATGTAAGCCCACTAGAATGGTTGAATGAAGGCACAACAAATATTGGCCTTGTGAAATAATTATATTATATGTGTTTATGTCAATCCTATCACCACCACCTTCTATCCCACCTGATATATTTAATTACTATGAAATAATTAAATAATGAGACTTTGATTATGTGATGATTGATTTAGATGTTGATGGGGAAATATCAAAAAATGCAGTCAAAGATCTTGATTGTGGCCAACCAGAATTGATTGAAAAAAATTCAATATCAACATTTCTAAAATTACTAACATAAATGGTTGTAAATAAATTAGGAAATAATGCACTCAAGCTGAGTAGACAATATCAAATACTCACATCAAATGACTATAGGCAATTTTTAATACAATAGGAGTTTCACAAGAAGAATATTGAAGAATTGAAGGCAAGGAAGAAAAAACACACTAATGAGAGGAAAGCCCTTAGGTAGGGTGAGAGAGAAAGAAGGGAACAATAGAAAGTTCAAAATGAAATAAAATGGAAAAAAGAGTAGGAGAAGATACAAGAAAGGTAACAAAAGGAGAAAAAGAAAGAGCATGATAGAAGGGAGAGAGAATTCAAGAAGGTCAAAAAATAATTAGAGAGGCAAAGGTGTTTAAGCAGTGAATTCAATCCTCTACTCAAACAACATCACATAATGAAAGACATAATAAACATTCTATCCCCAATTGGTTCATGTTGGATCCCTCCTCCTAAATGTGTTAACATGGAAACAAATTCCACTAAGGCCACACCCCTTGAAGGACCAACTAAAACTCCACTTTCTTCAAATATAGCCAGTGAACGACATAGCTTTCCTTTCTCACCTTGGATGGTGTAAATTTTGTTTTACTTATTATCTAATGTAACCAAATGTATTAATTTATTTATGAAATGCAATTAAGTGTATTAATTAGTTTAATGATTATATATTGCATTAGTTTTGATTATGTAATGTAATGACATTTAATTGTTATCTACCATTCAACATGGAAATGGATCATAAGCATAATGAATGTTTAAAAACCTTCACCTAAAATCGAGTTCCCCATTATTATTCACCCCAATTTACTTCAAAAAAATTCATCATTACCCACTTAAAACAAACATCAAAAACACATTTAAATGATACAAGGAATAAAAATATTAGAATCACAATAATTGTGTTAAGAATCAGAATGTAGTCAATGTAAGAGCATAAAAATAGTACAATCTCTATAAATATATCTTGTGTTAAGAAACATAATTTAAATAGAATCTCTACAAACATAAAAAGTGTCAAGAAACACAATGTTTATAAAACTGTCACGAGCAGGCCAACAAACATTCACCCTTTACAACAATTAAACTTCTATAAAAAACATTCAAAAATGAATAAAATAATTGATAATAAAATGGAAAACATTTCAATGATAGCAATGGAAAATAATAGTTTTAATGCTCAAAATGTGAATGAATAACACAATGACATGACTTCACAACAACATATCAATAGCACAACAACATGCATTCACAAAATGATTTGGTTTGATGCATTTAACTCAATATTGACTGGTATGTGAATGAAAATCTTAATTTTGATACAAAAACAATTACATTTACTGGTATGTGAATGAAAACATTTAGGACTTCCATACACATATTAATGAATGTTAAATCGTACTCACACTCGTATTCTAACATGGCCCTTTGTTTTCTATTAATGACCCATATTAACTAGACAACGTACCTAAGTGCACAAATTTTTAAGGCAATGTAAGAAAAATATGTTTATTTGTATATTAATATTTTTCAAATTTATAAAAATCATTTGAAATCAATCCTCATTATACTTGTATGTCAATGAAAACCTTAATTTTGATACAAAGACAATAGCAATTACTAGTCTGATAATGCAAACCTTCATTTTGATACAAAGACAATAACATTTATTGGTTTGTGAATGAAAACATTTAGGGCTTCCATCCACATAAGCATGTATGGGTGGAGCCATGTCTAATATTCACATATTTAATTATGCCACTACCAGAGAGTGTGTTGTGAAAAAGGAATATGTATAGGGGAGGTTAGTATAGTGTTATTCCAATAAAAAATCAAAATAACACACTAAAATCCTAACACCTCTAGCGTAAACACTAAGGAGAGCATAGGTAACAAGCATACAAGTGAAAACACAACTAGAACATAATTACGAGGGGAAATGTCTTGATATTCCTAAAAGAGTTCAAAAATCTTGGTGACCTCAGTATCATACCAATAATTCCCCACATGGCCATTTTAGGTGCATCCTCATTCCAATATTGTTTTGAACTATCTGGAGTGGCTTAAACTATGGTTTTTTATCAATCTATGTCTCTAACATTTTGCACCCCTTATTCATTATGTAAAACTATGTGGTCAAGTGATGAATCTTGTGGGTCAGAACTGGTACCTTCCTTAAGTTGGCACACAACCTTCTACTTGCCCTTTCGTATATGTTCCCTCAGTTGATGTCTCATTGAGAGTCAATCTATAAAGAGGATGGGGTAGGAATATCAGGTTCTTGAAATATGGACAATCTATCTTCACATACACCATGTATATGTCATATGTGGCCTTTAACTAGTGTTGGATCACCTATAATAGCTTGACAGATCATTTGTAGGGATAGGCATAAATCCATGTGAGGAGATGAATAGGATAGTGATAAAATCATATTAATTATAATAATACTCTAGGAAGATGTGTCTAGGAATCATTCTTGATGAATATACCATGCTCTATCCTAGGTGCATAGAGTACCATAAAACACATGAACCCACAAATATTCAGGCAAAGATGTCTCATTAGCATTCCAAGGATTTAAATAGGGTTCGAGATGAGATTTTGGAGCATTAACACCATCATAAATTAGATTATTTCAAACATGATTATCATTATGTAAAAAATAGTGCACGGCAATGATCACTCATTACCAAGTGAGTAAATTATGATTGTGAGTTTCCCACCATCAATAAGTTATCCCTTGAAAAACATGGATAAACAAGTGCATAAGTTCATATTCAATCACATAAAAAGTTTCCAACTACTGCACATACTCCGAGACCTCCATTTAACCATAAAACCTAGGTGTTTGATCTATATTCAGGGGTGTTCTAACCATCAAATGTCCATCAATGAGGTGAAAAAACTTATGGTGATTAATTAGCTTGCATAAAACATCCTCTTGATGACCAACTATGCCATAAATTCATCCAGTAAGATCATATTCTATGTGATCCCAATGTTCATAGGCATGGATGGTAGTGTTAAAAATGCACTATGTATCCACCCACTATAATATACCATCCAGACTAGGATCAAGATGCTTAGTTCCCTGAGCTATGACATTATATATATGATTGAGATCCTCTCCAATGTCAATTGGTTCGATAAAAGGAGGTCCCTAAGCATTCTCTATGGGAATCATGATGTGATGATCATCATTTTAAAAATTAATTTAACACTTTTTTAAGCTCAAGTTAGCATTTTTTACATAACACCATGGATGACCCAAAAGAGCTAGGAAATCATCAGCTTCAGCCAATCTAATTACTTCAAAGTTAGCCTTGAAAGTGACACCCCAAATCTTGATGGTGGCATCCTTAAGAAATCCTATGGGTAGTACACAAGTATTATTGGCCATGAACAACACATGTTGGGAAGGATGTGAAGAAGGTCTCACCATCTATCCCCAATTATACTTGGTTAGTATATTTACCTCCATGCCAGTGTCTACTAGTATATCCTGAATGATCCAACCATCAATAGCTATGTTTACTAGGATTTATTTATCACACTCTATACTAGGTTGGACATGATCCTTTTGTCATGATGCATGGTTCAATCGATGATCCTCCATAGTATTTGGTGCTTGATAACTTAGCTAGTTCTTTAAAAGGGGAATGATGTCTTCATCAAGAAGTTGTTTACATAATTCATGAAACTCATCACACATTGATTTTATAATTATCAAGGCTTTCTACATTTTAGCATGCATAGCATCATCTCTATCCTTAAATAACTCAATTTCACCTTGGAGTTCTCAAAACATAGTTATTATGTCCTACAATACTTCTTTATGCTATTGAGCATCTGAATAATGCTTCACATGAGGCTCTTCATGTTGAACCTTGTTAGTGGGTGGATTTGAAACTGACTAGGAAGGAACACCATTTCATGTAGTAAAATTTAAATTAGGTCCAATCAGAGTGGTAGGGAATGGTCTCCATTAAGTATTTTGAGTTTATTCACTTTGTATCATCCTCATGCCATTCTCATTCCTCTATTTTTTGATGGAAGTATACAAGTATAAGCATTCTTCAAAATGATGTTCATTATTACCAAAGGCATAGGTTAGATATACTATGTAGTCACACTAGTAATACTCTAGAGAACCATACTTATAGTAGGTTCTAGGTGGAAAATGACCACCTATGCATCCATGATTGTGACCTCTATAGGACCAGCCTCCACCATTTTCTTGGTTATTAACTATATAGGTCTGACAAGTACCTTGCACATGTGCTTCATGAATCTCACTGATGACTTGATAATCCTTTGTATCATGTGTATATTCATTGCATATTTTACGTTATGATGATACTTTAGCTTGAGAAGCATGTTGAAATAAGTGTAATATCTCACATCATGGTCTTCTTGGCAGATCTTGTAGGGGTGGGAAATCCAAGAACAAACACACCTGTTCTGATTCCTCTTGTTAGGATCTTGCTCCTCAGAAAGAGCACAGTATGATTACCAAATATAAGCTATTAAATATGTGGAAATAACCAGAAACACAAGTAACTAGAATTCACCAATAGCACAGAATATGAGAGACAATACACTATATTGTATTAACACTTTACAGAAAAGAATACTACAAAGAGCTGCCACACTCTTCCACCTTACAGAGGTTTCCCACACCTCAAGTGTATAGTAATTCTTCTACACAACACTCTCCTACACAAAAAATGGTCCCAACAACCAACTCACACACAGAATTGGTGTTCACCTCTCCAACCAGTCAGTAATAACCCTACCGGTACACTAAGCACTCTATAGCACTTCAAGTTGATCTCCCATGAACCTGCAACCTGCAATTCAACAGACCAAACTTACATGTAGATCCCCTATGAGCTTGAAACAACCTGAAACTCAATGATCTTACAATAGAAGGAACTCTTCCTTTCTATCTCATACTTATACAATACATGCCAATGTGTCTAAGTAGATCCCTAACTTAAACAATAACTTAGACTCTTAATTTAGACAATTATCCTCATAGCTCAAGACTCTAACTGGTCTTAACATGCAAACTCTTTGTTCACTTAACTAACTGTCCGTGCAATGAACAGTTCTGGAACACACAGGCGATCGACGCCGGTCCCTGCTTGCCTGGTTCTGCCGACATCGATCGACTTCCTGTCGTCGCCGGTGGCCTTCTGCACTGGTCACGACCAACGTCAGTCCTAATGCCGACGCCGGTGCTCCTGGATCTCAGCAACCTTCTGTTCCTACTGTTTGCAAAGAGTTGAAGCTTTTAGCTCCACAACCTAACAAATCTCATAGGACTTTTTTACCATTGCACGAATACTCCTCCTAGGATAATTATTTATATTATGACCTTCCACTTTCACATCCAACACTCTATAAACTATTGCAAGTGTCTTGAGCATTGTTTGAAGTGAGCTTCTCCAACTAAGATGTCATAACAACAATCTTGGATTCCATAAAGGGACTAATTCTTGCATCTATACTTCTAATATATTTAATGCAAAGATTATCATTCAATGCCTCATATGGGATAGTGAAGGTCTTCTAAGATAAGGTGCATTGAAAATGAAGTAACAAGCCTCCTATAAACTACTCATCATGTTGTGTTTCATTTATCTCAAATGATAACTTGGAAAGAAGCATTCTAAAATGTGTATCATACTCAAACATAATCTTAGTGAGTTATTTAATATCCTTCAGGTCATCAATACTCTATTTTTCAAACTCTAGAATACCATATTCTTGAAGAAAAACCACCTTAATCTGGTCATAATTTACCACTACTTGCTTTGGATCAAACTTCTAGTATCATTTATGCACATGGTATAAAAGGGTAGTGGTAAATTAGGTTGTCTTATGTTTAATATAAGTAATGTATCATGCCTACAAAATGAGTTCACACTTATGAACATGTTCCATTATGTTTTCAACACCATGATATTCATGTAAATGAAGCATCATCTCATAGTTGAGCGGCAGGCTGGGCATTAGCAATGTATCTTGTTGTGATGCCCATTTAGTTCCTATTGGACCCTAAGGGGAAGATCCACCCATGCCTCCTGCATCACCTCTGGATCCTCTAGTAGAACCACTATCTCTACTACCTCCCACACCTCTTGTAGGAATATAAGCATATGATGTGTTAGGAACATAAATAGGTTGATTAACTATTGATGGACCTATACTCTACCTAGTAGCTATATTTAGTCCACCAAGCATTCCAAAGTAAACCATAGGATTTACTTGTAATGGAAAATAAATTAATGATAAACTATTATATTGATTATGTACTTCAAAATTTTCTTATACATGTTTAGACTCTAACTCCACACTATCTATATCCCAATTTCTTACAAGAACTTAGTCCAACTCAAATGCATTAGCATGTCCCATGGGTGGGGAATTGGGCCTATCTAGATTGGGTTCTATAGTCACCAATGCTTGAGTTGCTTCTTCTGCACATACCTGTACTGACTTAGGGTGTTGTCCTATGGTTAGGGAGTCCTCATTATGCCTTTCCACCTCCCTAAAAATCCTCACTACTTTAGAGTTCTCTTGTTCCCTCCATATATTACTTCAAACCATATCCATTTGCCTAGCCTCATCATACTTGCACTTATGAAACTCCCACTAAATAGTTTCCATGTTGAACCAAAAATATCATGTCGATATGTGCCCCTTCATTTCCCCACTAATTATGCTACTCATGCGATGGAGAATTTAGCCATCCATGTGAAATTTTTCAAGTCCTGAGTCAATTATAACCTTCTTAATTTATAGCAAAAATTTCATGAGGTACATATTGACTAATTTGACCATAATTCAAATTAGCTCAATGTTGTATATATTCAAACATGTTATATGGGTATACTAGGGTGTAAAATGTGTACCATGGTCTATAATGAGGTCAAACTTATGTTTTATCCTAGTCATATTTATCTTAGTTGGTCCTATGTCATTCTAAGGTCACATTTTAAGTCATTTAATAAAGTGGTATGGTTTGTATAGGAATAAAAGTATTTCAAAAGCATATTTAACATCCCCCATGTTAGAATATGTTAGAGGAACTATTGTAAAACTAAAAAATTATAGGTGTAACATCCTTTCAATAAGATCAAGCAGTTGTACAGCTTATATAAAAGTTATGGAAAGTTGAAAGACTTCAAAAGTGTCTCTTGATATCCCCACAACTCATTTCCATGCTCAAGCATCTTTGACAGGTCTAAAAATGAGCAAACTTGACCTCTCTTTCTCATTACTCTCCTAGACAAGGTAAATGACTCATAGTAAATGATTTTGGTGGGTGATATTAATCTATGTGTACTAAAAATTCATGGTCATAATCAAAAGTTTGGTTATTTGTGTTTCATGAACCATTGTTAATAAGGTTGGCTTCTCAAAATTGCTTGCACATCCCCATCACCTCATTTTTCCTTCTTTTTTTGTATTGGTCTAAGCAAGCCAAGTAGTGTACGTGATCTTGAAGAGTGTGACCATCCTTCGCATATGATTCTCAATCTATTTTTCACATGTGGAGGTCAAGGAATGAGCATAAATATCTCATTTTACTTGAAGAAGACACCTTTAAAGTTACAAATAGTGTTTTAACTATAGCAAAGTTTCACTTTCTTGTATTGATCTTCAGAACAAGGGTAACATGTTATTTCATATCCTTTTTATCATGGTAATTAGTTATTCTTTGAAGGTTTAGTCTCAATACTAGCCATGGTTAAAATTACAAGGCCTAAAATACACACATAGTCAGATATCTTTGTGACTATCACCTACAGTCAAGTGAAGCTAAGTCCTTGGTCAGTCATGTTGATGACACATGAAGCTTTAAAGGTTTTGAGATATCTCCAAAGGTGAAAATAATAAGACTAAGCTATTCAAAGAGCTAAAGATTGGTTGTGAGAAAAAATCCACCACACAGTCCTCTATGCAGTAGTAGCTATAAGCAATATCCATCAATGGTCTATGTTCAATCCACAAAGGTATAAATACCATTTAATGATAGGTGTTTGAGCTTATTTGAAACCTTAAATTAGGATGAGGAGCATAGAGAAGATCAAGATGACAATGGTGAGGCCAATGTATGAAAATAGACCTAGAACCTTGTTCCTAGATTGGGAAAGTTGCTTAGAGGAGATTGTTACCTTAACTTCTCCAAATAAGGGTTTTGTCCATATTTAGTGTCATCTTATGATGAGGAATTTGAGGTATGTGTGAGTGTAATTGTCTTCTTTCCTATATCCCAAGCCTAGAGGTTACATTTGAACATGAGAAGGTGGTTTCTTTATCAAGAGAGAATTTATTTGAGTTGTTTCTATTTCACTTAAATTTTGACCTAAAACACTCAGTAAACATTATATTGAAATGACTAAAACCAACCCAACTTGCAGTGATCTATAGTGGTGAGTGAGACTATGGTCTTTAGGCATGAGATGATCTCATATAGTTATGGAATGGTCTGATTAACCTTAATAAGGATCAAGGAAGGTGATGTTCAGGGTTAATATATATACCATCACCTTTATAAATCCCATGATTCCCTAAATAGAGCATCTACAGTCTAATTATAAACCCACATAGTTGATGGTAAGAGACAAGAAGTTGAGAGAAGTGTAGACATAGATGTCTATCGACTATTGGAAATGACCAAATGATCTCAAAGAAAGTAGAAATAATTTGACATAGTATTCTCACACAAATATACACCTATAGGAATCTAATTTTCCTAAGAAGTGCCACCTACAGTCTAACTATAGTCTATGGACTAGCTTAGTCAAATGAAATATGTGAGATTGAAAGAGTGGCAGAGATGTAAGAAGGAAAACATGTTGAGACCACTCTCACATTGGTAAGGAAACATTCTAAAGTGATCTTAATAGGTAAATATCTTAACCTATAGTCATATCTAAAGGCTCTCAAGCCAAATAGAATTATGCGCACAGTCCTCATAGTCCCATAAGTCTGTCTCAAAGATTTAAAGTTTTGGGAGTCTTGAAACATGACCAAGTGTGAAACTTGGTATAGAGCATCTTTAAGACCTATTGAATCCATAGATGGCCTTATTTTAGCAAGGTAAATAGGGCATATGCCCTATATTTTGTCTCAGAAAGAGGGTACTCTAGGAGCAAGACCACCCAGCAAGTTTACAATGTGAATGTTGGAAGGATAAAATGAGGAGCCTTGAATCATTGTAGAATGAGTTGAGAGGTTAAGGATGAAGTAATTTTAGGAAGCATATACAAATGTTGGAAATCACTCAGAGGTGGTCATAGGCAATCAAACATAGTTAGGCCTATTAGACCTAGAACTAGACCTAAGCCCTAAAAAATTCTGAATTCATTCACATGACCACATGAACCCTCCAAGATAATTGAGAGCCTTCAAATAGAGGTATAATTTTTATCATAGCCATTGGTTTGCAAAGAGTTACACCAATTTGGTCATTTTGACCCAATTCTATGATAGGGATATCCAAAATGTAGGAGAAAGTTTGGAAGGCCATTTTCAAATGCTTATACCTATATAGATATATTTAATGGTGCCTTAATGAGCTAGGATTAGTTGAAGGGGGTCCTAAACTTGGTCCCAGTTGAATTTTTTCAAAGATTGAGTGTCTGGTTTTTATGAACTATTATTAAGAACTAGAACAACTCAAAACCCTCCTAAAACCCTTGCTAGAACCTGATGGAGATAAAACAAATGGGAATGGATCTATAAGGGTTAATTTGGCATTGGAAGTGTTCTAGACTTTTTGAATACTCTCTCAGGATCTTGGAAATCTATTTGGTTCATACTATCTATTATATGGATAGACCTAATTCAAGGTTTTTTTCAAGTTTTTGGATGTTCTACAAATACAAAAGAGAATGAATAGGTGAAATACATTAAATGATGTCTATAGGGACTTATTATAACTCCATACATTAAATTATCACCATAAATAAGCATGGAAATACCTCTTCTACATAGTTAACTATAGGAAGTCTTAGACAGATGATGAAAATGATAAGTGACTGCCTAGTGAGAAGATGAGACATCTATTTTGGGACATTTTAAAGGTCTAACTTATGGAGTGGAAGGAAAAAGGTTTATAAATAAGTCTCCTAACACCTCTTCCATGCATTTGGCTGAGCAACTTCCAGCCACCTTGATGATATATGTGAAGATTGAAGCCAAAAGGGCTAGTAAGTGATTGTCGATAGTGAATACAAGTGTCATGAGGAAGGCTATCAATTAGGGAAGAATATGATGGTTGTCACACCTTATTTCCAACATCCCTTAGATATTTAATATGTTTCAATACTTCCTAGTTTATTTTTAAGTTGTCAAGTGATGTTTCATCATGAAGGAAATTTTTAAGAAGGCTATTTGAGGTCTCTATGCCAACTTGAAGGAGAATGATGAAATTCTGGTGGACACTTGTCCATGACAACTTTTAGACCTATTTTCTACTTCATCATCCTATAATGTAACTAATTCTCATAACTTGACACTTTTCCTTGTGACCTTTCCACTTCCCTTCTCTCTCTTCTCACATGTTCTATAAATACAAGCCATTTTGGATTTTGTAGAAGAATCCAAACCTTATATGGTGAAGCCATGCTGGTTTAAATACTATGTTTTCCTTTTTAAAAAATTCAATCTAGTTTTAATCTCATAAACTTCTTTAATAATTGTGTGAATTGCTGTGTAGTTCAATTTCAAGTGATAAATATCTATCCTTACCTTCTCTTTACTCTTTTATCTTTGATGCAAGTAGTTCTCCCTCTAATAGGTCACATAAAGTATAGTCAATTATATTTTCTATCTCTACGTGTAAGGAGTAACATTAGTGTCTTCAATCTAACCTTTTGTTCACTCACCTTGAGTAGTGCAATTCATATCACCTCCATGTTTTAAATGCTTATGTTAAGGAAATCTAGGCTGTTGAGATTAGTGTTGTAAGTCATGTTTCATAGTTCAAGAGTATAGTAGTCTAGTGGAGATCATTCTGGTGTATCACCTCATTAGAGTAGTTTATTTCCATGTTTCCTCCTATCCCTTTTCATCCAATCAAGAAAATAGTGTAGGTGATAAGCTATTAAAGATCAATCTAGGAATCTAGCACTTAAACCTAGAGGTTTACCTCTACTATACGCAACCCCTAGGCCTAGAGGTATGCCAATGTTTCACTAAATATAGAGTAGGATTGAGCAACCATATCAAGGGTGAAATATTGAGTGATAATAGTTTTGGCATGCCTAGTGGGACTATTTTCTCAATTACATCTTGTTAAGGTGAATATTGGTCTTGACAACATCACAACTGCATATGGTGTTCTTCTCAACATTTAGAGACTCCATTCAAGATAATTTATAGTTTTAGACCAAGTTTTATCATTTTTTTTTCATACTTAATGGTCCTTAGTAAGTAGAGGTATCAATCCCATAAACCCACTCCTTTAACCTAAATTTATTTTTAAATTTCAACATCCTCGACCTATCTTGAGCTTTGAAGAATAAGAGGACTTTGCAAGCCATGAAAATCAAGAGAGTGAAGAGGAACTTGAGGACAATATGGCTACGTAGAAAGCCTTCCTATATTTTAACACTAAAAATCCCATACACCTCTATGCATATGATGATATACCTCCTAATGCTACCAAGAGTGTTCCCACTTTCAATGGGGAAGGTCATGTCACCCTAAGTTAACACGTTAGGGACATCTTTAATTTCTATAACTTTCATAATGTCACTGAAGTTAGCATTTCCATTAGGTTACTTTTTATGTCTCTTATGGGAAAGGCCTTTCATGGGTATATGACATTATCATAAGGATGTATCACCACTTGGGATGAGTTTGGAGAGTCGTTAACCTAAAGGTTTGAGGATAAGAGTGATCATACATCATTCATTCATTAGCTTAATGTGATTCAAAGAGGTCCAAAAGAGACTATGCATGACTTCAATGAGAGATTTAAAATAACTTGGTATAGGTTACCTCATCCCATGAGATCACTTGTAAGCTTTGTTTTCCCTACATATCTAAGGGCTATTGGAATTGACATAGCCATCATGTTGCAGTTCATGGGTGGTTACACCTTACCAAAAGCTTATGACCTAGCCATTAGAGATGATAATGGCCTATTATAAGCTAGAAAACTCCCTCCAAAGGTCTCCATGCCTCTTTTTCCCAATATTTCTATTTTTACTCCAAATTTTTCTCCATTTCCAAATGCAAACACTTATTCTAGACTTGCCCCTAAGAAAGTAGAAGATACCATTGATTGGGAGGAAAGGTCTAAAGCATTAGAGGCTCAAGTTAGGAAACTAAATATGTAGTATGGAGTTAACCAAAATACCTCCCCCTATCCTCAACAAGTAAATATATTCCCACCTTATCAATATGGTCAAGGGAGAGGGAAAGGATAGCCTAACTTTAATAGGCCACCTGATGCATATAACCCAACTTCTAATTTCAACACAAGAGCTATGGTTTTAGTCCATAGTAACTTGGTCCAAGGAGAAGAATGGCATCAATTACAATACATGGATGAAAATTAAGTTTTGGAACAAGATTTGGTATCTTACGGGGGAGTTGCCCCTCAATTGTTAGTAGAATATGAGAACTTCATGCGATCAAATGAAGAATGGTAACCCCTAAGAGTGAACCTTGAAAACTTCCTAGTGGATGATAAATTTATCCTCAATCAAATACTTCATTTATAGATAATAATATAGTAAATAGGAAGTCCTAGGGAGATTTCCATGGTGTTGATACAGTTTCAAATAGCCTACCTACAAGGTGGCAAGATGTGAGTGCAAGTGTGACAGCGCCTACAAATTTTGCACCTATTTCAAAGTAGAATGTAGGAAGGGTGACTCAAAGTGTTCTAATGCCTCAATATCAAGGCACTTATTTTACTTCAAGAATTCAATAAAAGGTGAGTATTCTTGCTTTTAATATTTTTGATTCTTTGAAGAATGCTAAGACTAGTCTCTCTCTTTAGGAAGTGTTTCACATACCCAGTCAAAAGGAGTTTCTTCAAGAATAGTTATCCCAAATCCACCTCAATCCTTAGACATCAATATATGATGCTTTTTCCCTCACTATAATGTCACTCACATTATTGAACCCTCTTCTAAATATGAAAACCCCCCACCCTTCTACCTCACTCTCATTGTGGGAGATAAGCTTGTTCACAATTGCATTATGGATAGTGGGGAAAGTACCTCAGTGATGCCCAAGATTGTGGTAGATATATTGGGATTAAAATATGAGCCATGCAAAAAGGGAGTGATACAACTTTATGGGATACCAACTAAGTCAGTGGGACTCATCAAAGGTTTGATATTTTTCTTATATGATTGTCCAAGATTCCCTATCCTTCAAGATAGAGTGGTTGTTGATCTACCTACTCACTTTGTTATCTACCTCTCAAGGGATTTCATAGCAAAGATGGGAGGATACCTCTCATCTAATTAGTCTTTATTGGCCTTTAAGACAAGCTATGGAGCAAAGGTAGCTATTATAAATCAACCATTGGCTAAGTTTCATATTGAGCCCTATGTGGAAGTGAGCTCTAATCTCAATTATACAATCAATGATCAAGAAGATTTTGCTATGGATAACAAGACTTCCTCTAAGCTTGAGGGCATATCTAATATTTTCCTAGATGAGTATGGTTTTGATACTTATAGACATGATTCATGCACTTTCATTGAATAAATTGATCTTGGCACATACATCATCCATGAGGAAGGTGATGGATAATCTAAGGTAAGCATTGATAACTCTTTTCCATAAGCTATTGAGGGCAATTACCTTATTCATATGCATGATGATGATGTTATTCAAAGAATTGTAGATCATGATCATGAATAAAATTCCATTCTTCTTGCACAAGATGAAGGAGTTCTTGAATGTGATAGCCACAAAGAGGAAGATTATTTATGGCAAAGGTTTCATGCCATAGTTCAAGAATTTGAATAGTTGAGCAAGCCAACTCCCCTTCTTAAAAATTATGAACCTAGTAGTAATTTCATTGATGAATCTCCTAAGCATGAAGGAGAGTGTCTTTTTAAGTATGAGAATGAGCATCTAGTCACTACCAAGAAGGTTGTAGTCATGGAGGAGCCTAATGAAGTCAAAGCATAAAATCAATTGTTTGAGATGTAGTCTAAACCTTAGTATAAAGTTAAACTACTTTTAGACATGATGGAGTAGTAGGAGGATAAGCTCAATGGTTCCAAGCATTAAGTGCATCATTTTCTAAAAGGGAGTGAATTTGAGACAACTTTGATGATTCCAAAGATTCAGTTTGAAGAGTGCCAATTAGACATGACAAAGGTCATGCAAACCACAAACTCAAACAAGCCTCTTGGAAGGATAGATGGAGTGTTATTGAGAGCTCCAAGTGACACACTTGAAATTAGTATAATATCTAAAGATGGTGAGTTATTTTATTGTCTACATAAGTAAGTGTTTATTGATAAGTATTCTTCACATGATGGATTGATTTTATGGAGCAATAATGATGCAAGAGGCACTATATTTGACCCTAGTTGAAGCAATGGTGAGTTTTCATTCACTTCAAGTGTTTGAGGGCTTGTACATACTAGGATAGGTGTGTTTTTCTTATGTTTTTTATGTTTTCCCTAAGTGATCTTGAGAACACAAGTGTTGTTTTTCTTTTGTGTCTTGTCTTGTGTGTTGTTTCATGTTGTTTGGTGTGTTTTGGTGTTCTTTCAGAGGTAATTCAATGTCAAGTATAGTGTATAGGTGACTCCATAGCCCAATGGATAGGAGAAGGCTATTGGTCTTTGGCATATTTGCCTTAACACCCCTAGGAAATCAATAAAATTTGACTAATTTGACCAAAATTCAATTTAGGTCAACCCCCTATATATTCAAAACTGTTATATGGATTTACTAGGGTGTAAAATGTGTACCATGATCTTTAATGAGGTAAAACTTACATTTTATCCTATCATATTTGTCTTAGTCGGTCTTGTGTCATTCTAAGGTCACATTTTGAGTCATTTAATGAAGTGGTATAGTTTTAATAAAATAAAAAGTGTTTCAAAAGAATATTCAACATCCCCCATGTCAAAATATGTCAGAGGAACTATTGTGAAACTAGAAAATTGTAGGTGCAACATCCTTTCAAGAAGATTAGGTAGTTTTAAGTAGTTATATGACCTATACAATAGTTATGGCATGTGGGAAGATTTTAAAAGTGTCTCTTGAGATCCCCATAACTCATTCACATGTTTAATAAGCTTTGATAGGTCTGAAAATGAGAAAAATGACCTCTCTTTCCCATTGCTCTCATAAATAAGGTCAAACAAGTCAACTGACTTCAACTTGGTATGGATAGGAAGAGATGAGTTAGAGTAAATGATTTTGGTGGGTGATATTAATATCTATTTAATATAACTTCATGTTCATAGTCATATGTTTGGTTGTATGTGTTTCATGAACCATTGTTAAGAAGGTTGGATTCTCAAAATTGCTTGCACATCCCCATCACCTAATTTTTCCTACTTTGTTTGGATTGGTCTAAGTAATCTAAGTGTTGTATGTGATCTTGAAGAGTGTGACCATCCTTATGATTCTTATTCTAGTTTGCACATGTGGAGGTCAAGGAATGAGCAAAAATATCTCATTTTAATTAAAGAAGAAGCATTTAAATTTATAAATAGTGTTTTACCTGGAGCAGAGTTTCACCTATCTGTATTGATCTTCAAAACAAGGATAACATGTTGTTTTCAATACCTATTATCATGGTGATTAGTTATTCTTTAAATGTTTAGTCTCAAGACTAGCCATGGTTAGAAGTAAAAGGCCTAAATTACACACACAATTAGACCTCTTTGTGACTATCACCTACAGTCAAGTGAAGCTAAGTCCTTGGTTAGTCATGTTGATGACACATGAAGGTTTCAAGGTTTTTAGAGGTCTCCCAAGGTGGAAACAATAAGACCAATCTAATCAAAGAGATAAATATTGGTTTTGAGAACCAATCCACCACACATAGTCCTATATGTAATAGCACCTACAAGGACTATCCACCAACGGTCTGAGTTCAATCCATAGAGGTTTGAGTAGTGTTGAATGGTAAGTGTTTGAGATCATTAAAACATTCAACTAGGATGGGGAGCATAGAGAAGTTCAAGGTGACAATGGTGAGGCCATTGTATGCCAACAAACCTAAAACCTTATTCCTATATTTGGAAAGTTGCTTAGAGGAGATTATTACCTTAAATTATTTGAATAAGGGTTTTTCCCATATTTAATTACATCTTATGATGATGAATTTGAGGTCTATGTGATTCTAAATGTCTTATTTCCTATAGCCCAAGCCTAGAGGTTAAATTAAACATGAGAAGTTGGTTGCATGATTAAGAGAGAATATATTTGAGTATTTTCTAATTCAAATAGGTTTTGACCTGAAACACTCAATAAACATTGTGTTGAAATGACTAAAAGCAACCCAACTTTGAGTGATCTATCATGGTGAGTGAGACTATGGTATTTAGGCATGATATGAGCTCATATATATATGGAATGGTATTAGTTACTCAATAAGGATCAAGTAAGGTGAATGTTAGGGTTAAGAGACACACCATCACCTATAAGAATCCCATGATTCCCTAATGGAGCATCTACAATCTGACTGTAAACCCACAGAGTTGATGGTAAGAGATAAGAAGTTGAGAGATTTACAAACATAGATATCTATTCAAGATTTGAAATGACCAAATGATATTATAGATAATTATTATAATCTAACATAGTATTCTCACAAAAATAGACACATACAAGAATCTCATTTACCTAAGAAGTGCCACCTACAGTCTAACTACAGTCTATGGACTAGCTTAGTCAAACGAGAGATGTGAGATTACAAGAGTGGCAAAATGTAAGATGTAAAACATGTTGATAAAACTATCATATTGGTAAGTAAACTTTCAAAAGTGCTATAAATAGGTAAATATCTTAACCTATAGTCATAGCTCAAGGCTCTCAAGCCCAAATAGAATTATGTGCATAGTCCTCATAGTCCCATAAGCATGTCTTAAAGATTTGAAGTTTTGTGGAGTCTTGAAGCATGAATAAGTGGTGAAAATTAGTAAATATCATATTAAATACCTATTTAATCCATCCATGGCCTCATTTTGGAAATAAAAATAGGGAAGATACCTTATGTTTTATCTCAAATAGAAGGCACTCCAAGAGCAAGACCACCCTATAAGTTTACTATGTGAATGTTGGAAGGATAACATGAGGAGCCTTGAAGAAATGTAAAATGAGTTGAGAGGTTTATATGAGGATGAAGGAATTTTAGGAAGCATATGAAAATTCTTGAAACCACTCAAAGGTGGTCATGGGCAATCAAATGTAGTTAGGCCTATTAGGCCTACGACTAGACCTCAGCCCTACAAGGGTCTAAATTCATTCACATGACCACATGAACTATCCAAGTTAATTTATATCATTTAATAGGAAGTATAAGGTTTATCATATCCATTTGTTTATAAAGAGTCACACCAAGTTGGTCATTTTGACCCAATTATATCATAGGGGTATCCGAAATGTAGGAGAAAGCTCGAAGGCCATTTTCAAATTATCATACCTTTATAGACATATTTCATGGTGCCTCAAGGATATAAGAGTATTTTAATGGGTTTCTACACTTTTTCACAATGTCATTTGTTTAGAGATTGAATGGTTGGTTTTTATGAACCATTGTTAAGAACTAGAATGACTCAAAACCCTCCTAAAACCCTTGTTAGAACCTAATGGAGAAGAAACAAATGGGAATGCATATAGAAGGGATAATTTATAATTTTAAGTGTTATATAATTTTTTAATACTCTATCAGGCTCTTGGACATCCATTTGGTATGTATTCTTTATTGTACAAATACACTTAATTTAGGGTTTTTTGCAAGTTTTTGGGTGTTCTATAGGTATAAAAGAGGATGAATAGGTGAAATACATTGAATAAGGTTTGTAGTGACTTATTATAACATCATATATTCATTTCTCACCATAGATAAGCATGTAAATACCTCAACTACATAGTTCACTATAGTCAGTCTTGGACAAATAGTGAAAATGACAAGCAACTGCCTAGTGAGAAGATAAGAGGTCTAATTTGGAACCTTTTTAAGGTCTAAATCATGGAGTGGAAGGAAAAGGGTTTCTAAACAGGTGTCCTAAAACCTCTTCTATGGATTTTGTTGAGCAAATTCCAACCACCTTGATGATAGATGTGAATATTGAAGCTAAGAGGGCTAGTAAGTCATTGTAGACAGTGAATACAAGTGTCATGAGGAAGGCTATCAATTAGAGAAGTATATGATGGTTGTCAAAACTTGTTTCCAACCTCTATAATATATTTCATATTTTTTAATACTTCCTATTTTAGTTTCAAGTGGTCAAGTGATGCTTCATCATGAAGGCAGTTTTCAAGAAGGCTATTTGAGGTCTCTACGCTAACTTGAAGGAGAATGATGAATTGCTGCTAGACACTTATCCATGAAAAATCTTAGACCTATTTTTTAATTCATTCTCCTATAATGTAACTAGTTCTCATAGCTTGACACTTTTCCTTGTGACCTTTCCACTTCCCTTCTTCTCTCTCTTCTCACATGTTATATATATACAAGCCAATTTGGCTTTTGTTAAAGAATCCACACCTGGTATGGTGAAGCCCTACTAGTTTGAATATTGTATTTGCCTTTGAAATAAAAATTTTCAATCTATTTTTTACCTCATAAACTTCTTGTTTAAGTGTGTGAATTGGTGTGTAGTGAAATGTCAAGTGATAAGTATATATCTTTACCTTCTCTTTACTCTTACATGTTTGATGCAAGTAGTTTTCCCTCTAACAGGTCACATGAAGTGTATTCAAGTGTATTTGTCTATCTCTAAGTCTAAGGAGTAGCCTTAGTGTCTACAATCTGACCTTTTATTCACTCACCTTGAGTAGTGTAATGCATATCACCTCCATGTTTAAAATGCTTATGTTAGAGCAATCTAGGATATTGATAATGTTGTAAGTCATGTTTCATAGTGAAAGAGTATATTATTCTAGTGGAGATCATTCTAGTGTATCACCTCATTAGATTATTTTATTTCCTTGTTTCCTTGTATCCATTTTCATCCAAGAAAGCAATTAGTGTAGGTGATAAACTATTAAAGATCAATCTAGGGAGCTAGCCCTTAAACCTAGAGGTTTACCTCTACTATAGGTAACCCATAGGCCTAGAGTTAATCCCATGTTGCCCAAATATTAGAGGCTTGAACTACCTCTCCTAGGGTATAACATTTGGTGATAAAAATACCTTCTATGTAGCTCTTAGAGAAAGTTAAACTAGGCTTCCTCTAGATAAGAGTACATAGAGACCATTTATTCCAAAATATAACTATTAAGTATTTCATACCACCAAATGTCCACCATGTACATCTAGGGCACTCCCAATATTACCAAGGCTAACTGACACTCTACTAACCAGGATATATTTTATCCATAATTCCTTGAGTGATCTTGCACATACACCAAAATCTAAGCATGTAAGTGAATATGCACTTCTATAAAAAAAAGTTTTATAGTCAGTCATGAAGATTTTTTAATACCCATGCACGTGCAAATTCTCTTGGTTCAAGATAATGAAGCACAAAATTCTCTACTATGGTAGTAACCTAATGCTTGACATTTTCTAGAGATAATCATTCAAGTATTTTCCCACTATCATTGAAACAAGTGTAATGGGTCTTCATAATAGAACCAAAATTTTGGGCTCTTTCCTTTAGTCTAGCATGACTTTTCCTAGCTATACACTTAATAAAATAAGATGTCCAATGAACTAGCGTGTTGGAATATCATGTAAGAAAGGTTCTCACACACTCACCTGAAGCATGTAGCATATAACCAGTCCTCATTAGATTCATCATGTGACTACATATTCATTTAGTTCCTTATGCTAGGGTACTTGAATAGGCACTTAGTTCTAAATATATACTTGTTGGTATGACTAACTCTTAATTATTCATTCATTCCCTAAACTAGTTATAGAAAAAGATGGGTAAAAACTAAGAATAAAAGAGTATTGATCCTATTGTATTCATAACTAGATTACATAAGGAAATTCATCAACACAAGTGCATTCCATCATTTCATTTATAAGTCACATATATAATTATGAAGGCTAAATATTAAGATTACTAACCAACCCCTTAATCAAAAATAGGGGTATTTATACATGGTTATACCCCGACCATTCATTTACAAAAATAATTACAGAGTGATGAGCTGCCAACAACCATTAATAGTAATGAGTTATGGGAAGCTATTACATTTAATTCATAATGATATGAGCCTAACTACCCCTATATAACCTCTCTATGTTGGATCTTCATTGTCATACACCTATCTTCTCATGGATTGGTGCTAGATTCTCACTTGACTATTCTTCTCTAACATTTAATTGAACCATTCCTTAACTGTCTCTAATTTATGCACCCTTACCTAAGTCTTTCACTATTTTATAAGTCTTACATTCTTGGTTCCTCCATGTTTCATGTATCCTTTTTATTCATGACTTACCTCTTTTGTGCCACAATATTCCATATTGTGTCTCTTTTGTGTTGCCTCTCTTTCATGTCTATGCTTCCTTTCATGTTGTTATCTTCAAAAGGTACTTAGGATAAATAGATATAAAATTTAGGGCCCAATAATGTTGTTCACATCTAATAATTTTATTAATATTTATTCTTGGTGACAAACACGTTTAATATGAAAAGAGAACAATATTACCATGACAATTCATATCTCCTTTATATAAAATTTTGATGATGGTTTTATATTCAACATTTCTCTTCATATGTAGTGTTTGTGCACTACACGGAGAGAGAATTAGCAATATTAGATACTTGAGTGAAATAATAAATATTGAATAAGTGGAAAAGGAGAGGAATCACTTTATAAATAACTTCATCATAGTGGGGGAAATGTGACAAATGAAGTTGAAGACTTTGAGAAGGATTATTTGGAGTTAAAACATGCATAATAAAATGTGATGAATAAAATAAAGTGTTCATCAACATGCATTATATGTCAAACATGTTTGGATAGATAAAAAACCAACATGGGATAAGGGGAAGGATGTTGCATAGGGTGGGGTAACAAAGAAAATAAATGAGTAAAAGGGTTGAATAGAGAAGAATAAAAATAAATATAGTGTGTGTGACACTGAGTAGAGCAAGAAAAAAATAGAGGAAAATTGTGAGGTTTTTTAATCCAAATTTGAAGAAGGAATGAGTGAGAAATACATTGTATCAATGGAACCAAATAACCCTTTCCCTAATTAAATGATGTTTTGAAAACCTTGAAGAAGAGGAAAATAAGTGGTGGCATGAATAAGAATAAGAAAAATAAAAATAATAAAATTTGATAAGAAAAGCTAAAAAATATCTCCAATGAGCCTTAGAAGGATAAGGAGGAAGATATGTGCATGAAGGTGAGCACATTATATAATGATGATAAGGAATCACCCATAAAAATGGAATTGGACCCTTTAAATCAAGAGGAGATCAATGTGGAGTCCAAGTGTGAAGGTAAATGCCAATAGAAAGTCTTGGAGATAATGATGGAACTAAAGAGAAGTTGAAAATAATGTTGGATGTTCATGGGGAGGATTAAACATTTTATATGCCAACAAAGGGAACATTGATGAAAGGAAAACCTGAGGATATACCAAATGTTGTCACTTATGATCCACACAAGATGAACATCAAACAAGCATTTTTGGGGTTAGTACAAGTCGATCAAAATGTGGTACATGGAAATATGGATATGGAATAATATATTGAAGAGTTTGGAAAGACACTCTAAGAAGAGTAAGAGAAAGCTAAGAAAAATAATAATTAGAATGTGCACATGGTGGGAAATTATATGAAATGATCACCATCATTGAAAAATTGACACTATGGGTTTGGGGAAATTTGGCCACAAAGGGAATGGAGCCAATTGAAAAACTCAGTGAAACTATTCATATGTTTCTCCATGATACTCAAGTGGTTATAATTACCCAAACCTTAGAGGAAAAGATGGCAAATAATAAATTAGAATCAACAAAGACATCATGTGGAAATTAGGTCAAAGAGTTACAAGGACTACTCAAAAAATCAGAAAAGAGAGTAGTGATTGTGACACATTTATTTAAGGAACTATAGAATCCCTTAATTTATGCACAACTTGAAAAATATGATGATAAGATAAAATATTTTGGTACTCTAATTATGGAGGAGACAAACCTAATAGGGAGGTAGAAAAGAATGAGTAAATGGAACACCTAGAAGTCTAAGGTGAAAAATCAACATTAAGATTTAGACGACAAGCTTGTGAAGTTATCCAAAGATGTAGTAAATGAAGAATACATCATGTAGGATGTAGTTGCATGGTTCAAGACAGAGGTGGGAAATTTTGAGAAATCCTACAGTGAAAAGGGAGAAGAGATTAAAAAAAATAGATATAATAATGGGCAATGCACAAAAACCCAAGAGGATTATTACATAAACCATGATTATGTGGGATGAATTAAAGAACAAGGTTAACGTAATAATTCCTAAAATCTTCAAAATCATAACCTTTAAAAAGTCAAAAATAGTTGTTTAAGGACACAAAACATGGTAATATAGGGGAATGTTGACTCTCAATTTTTGATAAAAATTGAAACCCAAATAAATTCTAAGTATGAAGGTGTGATCTTGAGACACACTTATTCATAATAAGAAATCTAGCTAAGTCTTGGAGGGAATGATGCATAGGATAAGTTTAGCATGCATGAAAGACATGTGGATTAGAGAAAGAACAATATTGGTGAAATAATGAAAACATAGAAATAAACACAACATGGATCATAATAAATACATATCCAACAAGTGTAAAACACCAAGGAGATGATCATATGTATGCAACGTGATTAATCTTAGATAGAGGCATATTCAACAAATATGCATAAATAGTTGGTAGAGGATAAAAATGTGTAAGCTGAGTCAATGCTAGTTGGTAGGAGTCAATGAGGTCTAGGAAACCTATAAATAGGACCCTTGACCTATCATTTGAGAGAACATGAAGAGTTACATGCTTGACATCTTGTGAAGTCACATGTTTTTCAGGTCTAAGGCAAAGTGAAGATCAATCTTAGGGTTTGTAGATATATTCAACCATGGAAATATTTGTAATAATCATATATGAAGACTTGAATATAATGAAATGGAATGTTAGTTAGATTTGATGTATTTTTTCCTTTCTTTGAGTGATTTTTAAGGTTTGAAAGATTCTTTCTTCATGTATTCTTATTATCTTAATGTTTTTATCTATATCAATGGGATTCTCAGTGCTCTCATGTTGTGCCTATGGTGAGTGCTTAAGTCTTTGGTATTAAGTGATATATCATCATTGTGAATATGAGTGTCCTTATAATTTTTGTGCATGATCTAACTTGTGCAGGGCTCAAGAAAAAATAAAACATAGACTAAGGGTTATGCCACTAAAACTCTTATTTATGATATTAGGTCATGCTCTAACCCCTTACCCTCTAACTTCTCCCAACTTGGATCTAAAACAATTGACCTTTCCTCATGATTTAACTCAACCCCAAAAAACCATCATGCACATAGTTCCTTCCTCAACCACACATCATTGATAGATGTCACAGCTTTTCCACCATGAATTTAATCTTCCTTCTAAGTTCAAATATCCTAACCCATGATATCCTCACATAATTGGAGGATGCACCTCATCAATGCATTAGATGCATATTGTTAAATGAGTTATTGAATCCTTGGTGGGGGATGTACTTCATTTACTATACAACAACATGTTTCACGTGCAAGCATGTTCTTTTTATGAGTTTAAATTCATGCATGATGAGTATTTTTAATTGAAATTTTGTCTTTTTATTTTTTTTAAGTGTTAAACCATGTCAGTGGTGGTTATGAGGGATAACAATGTCTTTTAATCTTCCTCTCCCCTCCATCCCTCTTATATTTGTGATCCCCCTCCCAACCCTACTCATTTGACACACCCATCCCTAATGCATATGCTCATTATAATCGTAATCCTTCCCCTCCCTTTGGTACCACCAAATGGCCTATGTAATTCTATCTCTCAAACATTAATCAATGCATTGATATTCTCAAAGAAACACATGTGTCTAGGGAGTTGGTCAAGTTTATTAAACTTATTATAAATAACCAACATGCTTTATTTCAAATCCAACAAAATATTTTGGAAAAATGGAAGCTCAAACATTTTATATAGAACAAGGAATATTTATCCATTAATAAGCAACTTTCCCATAACACTCATCATTGTGTTACATAGGATGTGTTACAATTCTTCTTTTCTACAAAAGAAATTTATTTTCCAAACAAATGATGGTGTTAAACTTACAACTTAATCCAAGAACTTTGAAAATATTGAGATTATGGAGATGATCATAGATGAGGAATGATATGTCCATAACCTTCAAACTTTATTGGCATTGCATAATTGTATATTATCAATTATTGCATTAATATCTTTTCTTTTGCAAATTAATATTTGTATTTATTTATTTTGGAGGTGAATTAGTGATTTTATTTTACATTTCTTTGATATGTTTCATGATGATCTATTTACTTATGGAGGATGGTGTTTTTAGGGTTATAAGAACTCAATTCTTAATGTTTATAAATATTTTTATTTAGATTATTATTAAAACTATTAAAACAATATTATTGTAATGAATCTCTTATATTTTACATTTATTTCTAACCAAAAAACTAATAATTATTAAAAACTTTTATTTAATATTTAAAATTATAATATTTTAATTTTATTTATTTAAAATATTTTAGAAACAAAACATATCAATAAAATAATTATGAAATAATAAAAAAATCATAATCATCTTTTTGTTGTTTATAAATTTATTTTATTATTTAATCTTTACCAAAATAAAAATATTCATAAAAATTATTAAATTTTAGATAAATTAATATATCCATAAAAAAGCATAGATTATTTATATTTATTTTCAATCAACTCTAATAAATATTAAGTTTTAAAAAAATACTCTCAGCGTTTATACTTTTATTATTTAAATATTATTTACTATTTTAAATATTATTTACTATGATAGGGATTCCTTGTACATTGTTGACGCTAGAGATTGCACCTGGGGCAAGGAGGCCTAGCTCCTGCCTTCTCCTCGCAACATGGAAACTCTCCTCTCGCCTGTGGGACCGGCGAAGATGGAGGAGAGAGTCTCTAGATAAGGGCTAGCTCCCTTTGATGCATCGTGTTGTTTCCAGCAAAAGTAAAACACATATATATAGATATAAAAAGGGGGGGACATGAAAAGAGAGAGAGAATGCAGGAAAAACAAGCCTACTCTAAAAGAGGTGATGCACCAAAAAAATAAGGGTCGACCTTCACACATCCACTCTCAGAACCAGACAAATACAGACATACACTACACATTTGGCAGAAGGACCAGGCTACTAGAAACTGGCAGGGAGGCCTTAATGGAAGATACAAAAAGAAAGGCATCACCAAAGGTGCTGTGAGATGCACACTTATGTAGAAACTTCCTCTATTTTCACTTCTCAAATACTGCTCTTCTCCTTTCAGCTACAGAGATGGCGCCTTGTAGATGACATGTCTGCTGGTGTTAAACCTATGAGAGCATCAAGAAATGATGACTGGACACAGACAAACATTCAATGCATACTCTAAAACATCTATCCAAATGGAGGTAAAAAATTGCATTTTATTTTATTCAGGTGAGATTTTGCCAAGGCTGCACCTTTGCAAAAGTGAAAGAACCGATCCTTCTCAAAAATGAGAAGTTACAATATATAGAAGAAAAGAGAAAGAAACTTGGCGCTTTTTTTTTTGACAAGTTGGCCTGTCATGTCCCATTTGAAAGAGGAAACACTGTTGTGTTGTCATCATCCTAAAAGAATCCTGCTAGAACCATGCTGTATAATCACCAAATTTGACTTTGGCATTTGAGCTTTAATGTGGAAGCATGGATCGCACCTCTTTTCTGCCAACAAACTAAAATTTGTCCCCTTTTAAAAATGCGTGGTCTACACTATTTGCTATTTGTGCCATTTGGGGACTGTCAGGCAATAAATCGCTTGCACTTTGCCACTTGGACTGCCTTGTCACTTATGTGCCATGTCATTCTCCTTGTCTATCACTTTGTTTTGTCTTCTTCTGCATCCTTGTCTTTTTTGGCTACTTGGCCCTTTAGGTGAACTCCTTGGCGGGTCACTACATTCAGGCCCTTTTCCCTTTTTCAATGTTTTAAAACCTAATGGCTATTCTATTTCATTAAATTTGACAACCTCAGAGACGTCATCGGGCTTGCTGGCTTCTTTTCCTAAACTTTTACGTGGCCTGCTCCTCTGCCTGCTAGTCGGGTCCATGCTGGCTGTTTGACTATTGACAGGCCTTCTCATGTCCTTCATAGACTGCCTTATGTCTTTGCCTTTGTATTAATCCATGGGCTTTTTTTGTATCAAGCTGTGGGCTTTTGGCCTTGAAATGTGCCCAGCTTTGATTAACTTGAACCTCACCCAATTTCCTCCTCAAAGCACCTACCTTAGTGTTAAGTCATGTGCGCTAATGAACCAAGGACGTTGAACTATTGAACCCGAGCATGAAATGAACTCTCTGAACTTGTTGAACCCGAAAATGACTGGCATTTGAACAGCGAGTGAAGAAGGTGACCAAGATTTTGCCTGCGGGCAAAATGGGTCAACATACATCATTAAATGCTACCTTTGCATAAATCCAATCAAATTTAAATTTAATCAGAAAGCTTTCAAAAAAAGAGATGGGTAAACTTTTATGTTTTCAGCCCATAAAAGTTTATTTTATACCTACAACCGCTTTACCTAAACTAAAACTAAAAATAAAAAATCAAAGGTCGCTAGACAATCATTTTTGAGCCTCTCAAAGAATATTTGAGGCGTTTCCCTCACAAATAATTAGGTTGAGTTTTAATAAGATAAAAATACATTTCATCAGGGATCAAGAACAAGGAGGAGGAAGAACCCAGGGTTGTGTTACTAGACCCATTTTATCAAGAGATGATCAATGTCGAGTTTGAGGGTGAAGAGAAAGAACAAGAATAAGGTTCAAGGGATAAGGTTGGAACTATGGATAAGTTACAAACATTGTTGGATATATGTGGGGAGGATCAAACATTCCAGATGTTAATGAAGGGAATATTGATGGAAGGAGAACTTGAGGATTAGTTAGAAGTTGTCATTTGTGATCTACACAAGATAAACATTAAATAAGCACGTTTGGGGTTAGTACAACTTGCTACAAATTTGGTGCAGCATAGTATGGAGAGGAAGAGAATATCAAAGAATTTGGAAAGAGACTCTAGGAGGAGTTAAATAAAGTTAAGAGATAGAAGAATCATGCATGGTGGTAAATCTTGATGAAATGATCACCACCATTGAAACAACAAGACTGCAATTTTGGGAAATTTTGACCATATATGGAATGGAGCCAATTGACAAACTCAATGAAACTATTCATAGGTTTTTACATGAAACTAAAGTGGTTACAACTACTTAACCCTCAAAGGAAGAGCTAAGGAAGAAGAAATTAGAAACGGTTAAGACAATGTGGAAAAAACAGGGTGAGGAATTACAAGGACTCTTCAAGGAAGAAATAATAAATGTTACTATGAATTGTGAGTTATATGTTTAAACAATTATGAAATTGATATAAATGTTAGCTTTCACAACTTTATTTCCATTGTAGCAAGGAAGTGTTCAATTTTATTCATAAACCTTACATCAATTGTAGCATGATGGACAAAGATTTCCTTCTAGCTGCAAAATAATGTACATGAAGAGAAAAATGTTGTTTCATAGCTTATTGTATTCTTATTTGATTACTATTATTTTATCATATAGATTGATTAGTGATTGGATAAATACTTAGACACTGTTATTTTGGTAGCATAAAGTCCCTATAGAGAATCAGTGGAGATTATACATAGTAGAAAATTGATTAAATAGAGATCAAGGTGAATAAATAGAGATTATACTATCTTGCACGCTCTATTATTCTATTTCATTTGTTTCACATTACTATAGACAGACATACAATTATATAAGAGTTTCCTCTCCTAGATAATAGAATAGATACAAATGTTCCTATAACAAATCATCATGATTACATGAGTGGTTTCAACCACCACTATTCGTGTAATATTAATATACACCAAATATAAACAAACTTATTTATGTTGGTGGTTATTACTAACAACTCACCCACACATAATTACATCAACCCAAATAATGTAAACATTAAGCACTATATTCCTAACATTCACCCCCTTAGTGTGAACATTATTAATTTCTAGCATATACCCCCTAATGTGAACATGGGAAGAAAATCATATTCTCAAAAGAATAAATCACCTCTTGAAAGTGTTGCTTAGACCAGGTATAACTCCATAAGTTATCTATTCACCCTCGTGAAGGCATAGCTACAAGCCAAATTATGCAGGACTAATCCCTTCTCTTCTAGTTCTTATGAGTCTTTTCCTTCTTCTTTGGGCACCCAAATTATGAATTTATAAGATTCACAAGCTTAGAATTAGTTGGACAACCATCTAATCTGAGTTTACCTTGAAATCTTCTCTTACTCCCTAAAAGTGAGTTCCTTGAAAACATGGATCTTTTCTAAATTTATGGAAAGGGGTTTATTCATCAAACCAATAATAGACTAAAAATGAAACACATTGTAATAGAAAGTAAAATACTACTAAAAACATGTCACAATATCATGGCACAACCCCATCGCTTATGACTGATGAGAGACTGTTATATGTCCTCCTTCCTCCATTACCTCCATCCTCCAAAATGTTTCTACTTACTTAGCATAATAGAATGTGAAGATCATTTAACAATTATGGGTGTCACGTACAAGTGATATTGATAACTTTATTAACACACTTAATAATGTCATTTTTAATAACCCTACTTTTGACAACTATAATTTGATTTTTATGAAGTCTTTAAACATATAAGGCCTAAAAAGTAGGTATGACCAAACTAAAACTAACATTTGAACTTCATTACCATCAATGAAACTCAATCTTCTCAATTCAAACTTCATCATTCTATTTGACAAGGATGTCCTTAGCTCCTTCATTATATGTGCTATCAATAGAGGGATTTAGCTACTTGTTAGCTAATTACACTTCCAAGGGTTTGATGAAAGGCATTTCCCTCCCTCAGTCTGATCGTCAGCTATTGAATGGCCATTTTGTGGATGATTCCTTTATCACTCTTCAAGAGGAAGAAGAGTTAGTTAAGAATGATATGGGTTGCCTTCATATTTTTTGTTTGGCTTCAAACTCATCTATTCAATGGAGAAAGACTCAATGTTATCACTAATCTATATCTCCCAAACCTCCTTAGCTAGAGGGATATCAGTGGCAATGGCTTATTCTAGGGGTTTAGTTTAAATTCCTTGGCATCCCTTTTGCATTTTGGGCTTCTCCCTATGAGTTATGGTCTTATATGGAGTAAAGGGTCGAGAAATTTTTTTATTTATAGATCACAAAGCCTTTGTCTTTAGCTAGTAAATTTTAGATTTAATCCAAGGTTTTGATAGCTACACATGTTTATTACTCTTCTTGTTGGGCCCCTTCTAATGTTGCTTACAATAAACTAGAAAAACTCCTAAGATATTTTCTACAGGCTAATTTTGAAGGTCACAAGGGCTTTCATAGAGTTGCTTGAAACATATGTTGTTGGCATAAGGAAGCAGGTGGTCTAGGTCTTTTGGATAGTAAAATTTAAGGCCTTGCTCTCGATGTTAAATGGATCGTTAGGGGTCTTGTTGGTGATGAAGCCTAGAATATTCTTCTTTGCCACTATATTTATCAAGGGCTCCCCTATGATAAGAAGGCTTGGCAAGTCCTGGGAATTCATTCTCTTATTATCACCCTAGTGCCAGTTAAAATTAAGGGTATTGTTGTTGTGCAAAGTCTATGTAAGGCATGGGATAAGCTTTAACCCCATCTCACTTGGATAAGTGAGGGTTTCATGAATGGATTCTTTATTAACTCACATTCTCTTTGGTGGTCACCTTGCTTAAATTTTCATAATTTTCCCTTTACATTAGTCTATTGGGTTAAAGGGTTAAGACTATTCAGGAAAGGTGTGAAAAATATAGGTGGCCTCTTTTGCAAGGTGAATCGATCCTACCTCACTTGGTAGTAAATTCAAAATAAATTTCATTTAAGTAATTTAGATACAAAGACTATAACATAAATTCAAGGCTCCATACCTAATGAGTTGCCACAAGATAGGGGTCAACTCCCTTGTTCCTTGGTGGAAGGATTGGAATTAGCCTATGGCCACTCCTTTCACTTGACACTCTCCTCAGATGGGTTATAATTTGTTATCCCTTCAACACATTCCAAATGAAATGTTTAACCTTAGATGGAATATCCATTCCAGTCATGGGGTTTGGGCTAAGCATTTTAGCACTATATGGTCTACTATCATTGAGCCCAAAAAAGCTCATTTTCTCTAGTGTATTCTCTATCAAGGCTTACACATGGGTGATGAACTCAAGCATTTTAGGGTTTCAAATCCCATCTACCCATCTTGTTGGCAAACTAAGACATTTAAGCACCTTTTTTGGTTCTGCTCTCATAGACAATCTGTGTGGCACTGGATTCATTCCCTCTTTCAGCATTTCCAACCTGAGTTCTTTTTGTGTAAAATGGCTCTCTTGGGGGACTCGGCTCTGCTTCCTTCAAAATATAATAGATTTTGTCAAATATTTCATGTTGATTTCTTATTTCAAATATGGAAAGCTAGAAATTATGCTTGTTTTAATCATGAAGAGATGGAATGAGTTTTTTTGTTACTAACAAAGTTATTGTTCTATCTAATGTTACTCTTCAAATTTAAATCTAGACTGATAAAGTACACCTAGAAATTAATCATCTCCAACATTTTTACTGTGGAAATGCCCCATACACAGACAATTGAGAACCTCATGAACCACCACATTTTCATTCACCTCCCTGAGGGCGAGGAGATAGTTCACATTGGCAGTGTTCTAGAATAGACATAGGATTCATTCTCCTCTTCGGTCACCACCTTGATAGTCTTCTCCACAACGTGGTGGTTCAAGTGGCTCTTTCAGAACTAAAGGTGATGGCATGGGTTGGGGCCCTCCTCCCCTAAATCACGATGGTGAGAATAGGGGTTGGATCCTCCCCCCAAGATAAATTTCCATGAATGGATCTAGAAATATCTCATGAAATGCAAAATGATGAAGCTCACCAAACTAATGGTTGGGAGCCCTTACCTTTGGATGATGATCCTCCTACTCTGGGAAAATGAGGTGGGAAGCGTTAGGACCTGTTATCTCCATGGCCTCCCCTGACTTCCATGTTTGTTGTGGTTGCTTAATTGTTCTCTTTATTACTATGTGATATTTTATTCTTTGTGTTTATTTGTTATGAACTATTGACGTGATATTTTTTTGAGTGGTCATTTATTGACCACCTATCGGAACTTTATTGAGGTTTTTTCACTTGGTGTGACTTTGCTCGTGGGGTGTGACTTTTCCACTTTATTTTTGGGTATGATTAGCATTGTACTATACTCTTCTTTTATTAATATATAGATATGCTCTTTAATAAAAACTAACATTTGAGTTCAACAAATAAAATATTATCTAAATGCTAAACTTTAAAAACTCAAACTCTAAACTAAATACAAGCATTTACAATATACCTAAACACTAAACTCAATTAAACTACTAATATTGAACTTAAAATATTCTAGAGACTCTACACGTGACTAAAGACATTTTATGGGTTTAATTCTAAACTTAGCATTTAATAATATACAAATAAACCAAATCTATGGCATGGTATGAACAACTAAGATGAAGGTATGTGGATTGAGCCAAAATTATTACAATATAAATCATTGAGACTTATCTATTGGATAGATAATGAATAACATAATTGAATGTGGGAAATATTCTTATGCAAAAATGGTAAATTGTGAGTAACTGACCAAGGATACATGACAAATTTGTCAAGTGCAGATGTAGATGGAAGAAGATAATTGCATGAGGATACCATAATGGTTGGATATGTTGCTGGCATGAGAAGCTGACAGATCTCCACATGGATAAAATACCACATATGACAATGAAGAACTCTATGTAATAGCTAAACATTTGATCCAAGCTCCAAATGTGAAATATAAAATTACACAATCGATTAACATCTAATATAAGCTAGAAAAACATTGTTAGAGCTAGAAGGAATCAACTTGCTAAACGATGGTGAAATATGGAAGAAGACAATAGACCCCTTGTAAAGGGAGATCCACATGTCACTTTAAATATAAATAAATTTAATCCATGCACATTTAAAATATTCTCTTAAGACTAGTTCAACATGCTAACAATAATACGCATAAGAGTTGTTGTAAATTGAATACTACTAAAACTCACACATAAAATTGTTTATTGAACTAAACTAGTAAACTTAAAAGAATAATAAATTGAGAGAATAAACTAGTATCATGGAGCCATTTTTTAGGGCAACATATTGTTTAACCCTAAAATAAAATAGGTATTTTTTCACTTTATATCATAGGATTAAGAATATAGAAATGAAATGGCACAAGGGTAATAATCAAATCTATAGTAGGCCAATTAAATGCTAAACTTAGATATAAGCATACACTAAATTTATTATGTTGAGATAGTCTAAATATGAAAAAGTACAACTTGGCTAGATATAGAAATGACAAAGAAGAGTACTTAGCTTGTTTTTATGATATTATTGTTATGGATTTAGAATAGGTTGAAAGCATGTAGGAAGATAGTTTTAAAATAGTTATCAAATTCTAGACCTAGTGCCTTTGGCTATATAGATAGTTGTGTCAGCCTTGAATGGTTACATTGATGCTCCTATCTGATTCCAATGATAGTGTCTTATATAGAATATATGGTGAAATATGATGTGACCACTTAGCTACTTCTAGGTTTTACTTCACTTTTGCTCTGGTGCATTCAAATCTAGGTCATGGACAGTTTCTCCTTGTGAAATGGCAAAACCCTAGCTTTCCATCTTCAATGTGACCATGGAGGAAAATGGGTTAGTGGGATCACAGTGTCAAGATGACCCTAATGATTCTGTTGTCAAAGGATGCTACCTATATAGCCAATACTTTAGAAAAGGGCCATAGACTCATGTAGTTTTCCCCTATGTTGTGGCTTGCGTGTGAATCATGCAATGTGTGTAAAGAAGCTAAAATAGTGACCTAGATTGTAACTTGGCAAATCAAGATCTTGGGTTATTCCTTTAGTAATTAAAACCTCTAGATGTGCAGTTCTTATGACAAATTTAGAAATAGGAATAAATAAGAAAGCTTTGTTTAATTGAATGCTCTTTGAGTGCTCTTTGGTCTGAATGTTAGGTGAGGAATGAATGAGGGTTCATATTTTATTTATATCAATCCCTTTGGATTAATAACTCACATTAAATAACTTAGGCCAACCATTGGAATAAGTTTCATTTGAAAATTGGATGACTTTAGGGCACTGGACACTTGTGTCAAGATAGAATAGTAACGTTGACACTATTATATGCCATGGATGTTAGTGTCAATGAAATATCAAAATAGGTATAGGTTCAAAATTTATAGAGGTGTAAGAAGTATAGTTTATGCATTCTAGGCAAGATATAATGTCTGTGTCATCAATATAAGATTGGTTAGACTAAGAGATAGGCCAAGGGGCATAAGATAGAGCAGATGCAAGAAATTTACAAAAGCAAGGAGAGTGTAGAACGAAGAATAATAACCAAGGTCTAATTTTTCCAAATGTATAAGACTAAGGTGCTACATAATCACAAAATATCATCTACATTTCCTCCCCTTTAATCTAGTAATAAAATTACTAGTTTAAAGGAAAAGAATAAGTATGTGGTGTGTATGCACACCTTGTCTTTGATTGAATTGAATTTGATTGATTTATTAGTGACTGACTAACAACCAAAAACATGTTACAGTTTAAAATCAATGCATATAATCTAGGTTAAAATAATTTGAAATAAATTAAAATGAAAGAGCAAGGTTTACAAGTACACCTATGTGTTGATGTAACTGACTTGCTTATTGACAAGTTGTTTTGCAAAAGATGTATCATTGTAAAGCTTGAAAACTAAGATTATGATAAATATAGATAAATATTTAAAGTGCATATATCCAAAGAAATAGATATTAGAAGGCACATACCTCCAACTTTAAAGCAAAAGTGATTTTCCACTTGGCAATTGAGATTAGCTCAATCATGCAACTTAATGATACTTATACCTTGGTGAGGCTAGATGATCAAGTCAAACTTGAAAACTTGGCAAGATTGAGTGATTTGATAACCTCAACCATATCAAAAGGTGAACCAAATATTGTATTAGATTGACTAATATGGGTTGTAAAATTATGTGGGGTATCAGTACGTGTAATGGTTTTAGAGTTTGAAACTGATTTGAATTTTGTAATATTAAGAAAATGTTGCATAATATATGCACTTTATATATGTATCATACTAAAACTATGTATAATTATGGTACCAATGTATTTAATTTTATCACAACTGTGAATCTGAATCATATAACTATGTGCTTTGGCAAATTTGGATAATCATGTAAGTGTGGAGGATATGCTTCTAAAGCATGCCTCCACTATATATGGAGAAATTTGAAAATTTATAAAAGCACCAATTTGGAGGACATGTTTTCAAAACATGCCCCCATTGTAAATTGGAGATGTTGAATACTGAATTGGTGTGAAGAACATGTTTTCAAAGCATGCCCCCACTGAATTTGTGAACTAATATAAGTACATATACTAAATAAATGTGGATAACATGTTTCCAAAGCATGCCCCCACTAAATCTTAAAATCTTGAATTTGTGGAATCCATGCTTATATGACATGCCCACACTGAATCTGCAAACTGATATAAGTACCAAATATTGAATGAGTGTGGATAAAATGCTTCCAAAACATGCCCTCACTAAATCTGAGAACTATTCCAAGCGTGGAGAACATGCTTCCCAAGCATGTCCCCCCTAATATGCCCCCTCCTTGAGGTGAGGAAAAAATAGGAACTAGAATTACCTCAACTCAAAGGGGTAAAATAACTATATAATTTGTGATTGTGACCATGTAGCATATATAAGGAATGTGTCTAGGTAAATGTATCATTGAAGTGCGTAGAACCAATGTGATCACATGTAGGCCTAAGATACATGATAAGTATTATGGAAACATATAGATATTAGTAGTACAAGTTCAACAAGCAAACAATCACACACACAAGAGTACTCAAAATCAATTTAATAAGTAATGGTCCAAAGAGATCACAAATAATAGGCATGTTCAAATATCGTATAACTGAAGGGACATGACTTAGTCAAATGTCCATGAAATAATGAATGACATATTCAAATTTTCACACCTAAAACAATGACATGATGTAAAATTTAAAATAAATCATACATAGGCATGGGGAATGCAAGAAAAGGAACATATTCAAATGCTCAAACAAGCAATATAAGACACTCAAGGAAGTGCATAAAGTAAAGCATAAGCAACCAGCATAAACATGTCATTGTGGCCCATAGATCCAATGTGTTATAAAAGTATGTCAAGTGTATAGCATATGTAGTACCTATTATCACTTGGATATGGACCCTTTGATAAGATCTAAATCTCTCTTCATCCAAGTGGCATAATGGAATCACCTCTAGGCTTGTGGGTAGCCCAAGGAATGAGGTGAGTCTCTAGGTAGGGCTAGTTCCCTTGATGTACCACTTTTGATTACAACTAAGACTAACTTTGGGGGGTTAAAAAGGGAGAAATAAGCTCAAATAAAAGATAAAATAATGGAGGTGATACACCAAATAGATTGATAACATCCAACCATATGCATATGACACTTAAGACCAAATAACAAACTAAACATATACTTTCCCAATCAACAACTTCTTACGTAAATGTTACATTATGAGGTCAAGATGAACATCTAGGATAGGAGGAATAGTTAAGAGGCCTTGAATGACACTGATGAAGAGATAAACCCACTTAATCCTTGACATATCTCAATAACACTTCACATGCCTTGCAAGAAGAAGTTTTCCAACTACAAAAGGTTGTAAGAATGAGCTAACATGCTAAGGGAACAAGAGTGTCACTTAAGAAAAATTGTAAATTTTAATACACACACTAATTATAGTCATAAAATAGGTAACACTTAGTCATTTTATTGATTAAAAGGTGTACAATTGAGTAGGGCTTTACCATACTTAGGTGGAGCATCTATTATAATGCCAAAATAGCCAACTCTTATAGAGTTTGAGAAAGAGATAATTTCAAGGGTCACAAGGACACTTGTCAATCTGATTCAAGGGTTTATTTATGCATGTTATAAGGATATGAGATTAACCATGCAAGTTTTGGAAGTCTAAGTGTTCATTAAAGTCATCAAAGTTATGCAAAGTGGCCTAAAACTCCTTTTCTTGCACAAAAAATTGCCTTCATGATTAGGCCTATTTGAGTGACTTGTAACTAATCCAAGGTAATTCCAATGATTTTAATGGAAGGGGATGGTATACATGCCTCTCCATGCATTGGTTGCATTCCTAGTCCTCTAGAATCACCTGGAAGAGAGCCATCATCACCTGCACTCTAAGAAACCTCTTTCTCATGCACCTATCACACTTGTCTTCAAATTTTGCATCATTTTCCCATGAAAATAAATGTGAGATGTTAAATTACAATTTTCAAGACCCTCTATAGCCTTAGAAACATCAGGCAAGCTTTAAAATTAGTCCAAGTGAAGCTTTTCATCCTTCTCACTAGCTTATGCAATATGTCAGATTTGACTCAATGAGTTGAAAGACCTATTTGAGGTACTTAGAATCTATTTCATGGCATTAAATTAATATGAGGAGTTATTCTAATTTTCAATATTTATCCCAAACTTGGGATCATCTCCTAACTCCTTTTGTAGCCTGCAAAACACATAAAATAGTTAGAAAAAACCTATTTTTGCCCTCATCTATACAATTTCATAAAACTCAAAAGCATGTGGAGTATCTTGAGAGAGTCCTTTATAAGTTCCAAAAGGTTTAATGAGCAAAAAAAATCCATTATATTAGCTATCCAACTCCATTTTCTGAAATTGGTCCTTAGCAAGGGTTTAGGAGGGTTTTAGAGTAGTCTTAGGTCTTAACGATTGTTCATTAAGTTGGGACATCTAAATTGAGAAAAAATTCCAAAAATATGGCCTATAATACCCTTAATAACACCCCATAATTCCTATGGCTCCCATTCAGATCCTCATGAAAGATATAAGCATTGGAATTTGGCTCTCATGCTTGTTTTCATGTTTCATATATGCCTAAGTTGCTTTTAGACCCAAAAATGGTTTCTTTGATGTCTCCTATACAATATGAAGGATTATACACCTCTATATACATTCATTTAACATGTTTCAAATCATGGGAAAGCTTTTCTCAAGCTAGAACTGAGAGTGACCCTCCATTTGGACATTAGGCTTGTCTTAGCAAGTAGGCCTGATTTGACTTTTAGCTCCAAACATGCATTTTGGTGGTTTTCCCTATGTCTATATGGTTCAATAACCTATGAATGCATATCATAAGCATGCTAGAACCTATTATAAATCATACCTATACCTCCAATTGGAAGTGACCCCCTTTTTGGCCTTTTAGTCATATCCTTGCTTAGCAGGCTTGACTACAACTTCGGACACCTATACCATCTAACTTGGTTACATGCTTATGTGAGATGTTTTTCATGTTCACTTAGGTGTCTCATAGCTTCATACACCTTCCTCCAAGGTCTACACCATCCCCAACTCACCCAATCACCCTTTTTTCCAAAAAATGCCTGTGTTTGCATAAAGGAAGTACCCCTATTCTAAGACAAAATAGGGGGTACTTACCTTATCTATCTGATAAAAATAATAATTTGAAAGGATTACCAAAGTTTTAAGTATGTTTTTTACCAAATTTTAGCTTCTTAAAATGTGATTTTACCCCACAACTTGGCAAATTTCAAGACTGGTTCTTCTAGAAGTAGATTGTGTAGGGTTTGCATTTTGGGATGAGTATTACATGGTTGGATCCCTCTTATTCATGATTTTATATCATCAATGCATGATATATATTCTCATGATACTTATGAATATGTATCATACTATTCCATCAAGTTTATAATTTCCTTACTCTGTTTGTGAACCTTGATTTGCAAGCCTAAGCCTTTCTAGGTGTTGACTGAAACACCTTTATTCAGCCCTGTCTGTAGGCTATGTTGCATGTTTAGGAATTAGTGGTAATTTTCAAAACCTCCTTAGTCTCCTCAAGGTCTATTTTTTCTTAATTTTTACTCACGTGTTTCATTATCTTGCATTCCTCACACTCTAAACACTACCATCATTTCAAACTAAGACTTACCCTGAATATGACTATGTTTACTTGTTTGGACCCTGTTATAGGCTTGTTTCACTCCCTTGGAAGAGTCATATGGAATAATTAACACCCCATGAATTTATCATTCAATTTATTCACCATTCCAACCTCCCATTTGGTTCTCACATACACTTGTGATCATAATTAGGTTCCTATTGTCCTATGACTAAGATAACACTATCTTTGATTGTTGCAGGCTACCTTGAATCATCTTAGGTTGATCATGATTTGAAAAGACTTAATTGAATCCACTTCTAGGGCACACCACTTTTATATCACCTTGAGCTCATCTTGAGTTCCTTTAGATGTTCAAATGAGGTCTAAACTATGTTTTCCTTAGGCTGAGATATCTTTCTTTTCTAAGGACTGTAGGTATGTTTTAAAAGTCACCTGTAGATGATTCAAGGTGGACTAAACTTTAAAGTTGATGTATAACCCTCTGGGACCCTAAAATATCTCCTAATAATCAATTTTAAACTAATTGTCCATCTGTTTGAGTCACAATTACCTTGAAAGACCCAAGAAACCTATTCTCTACCCTATTGTAGTTGTTTATTCCATAACAAGGGCAACTGTAGGTATTTTATGAGTTGGAACACATTATAACCTCTTATTTTGTAATTCTTATATGTTCCTTGGTTTTTCCTTCACCTAGAAAGATCATTCAAAACATGAAATAAGCCCTACTTGTTATTTTAGTGCCAAGGTCACTTTTATGGTTCAAATTTGCAGAGTTCACTACTTGACTTTAATGGTTTCAAAGGTATCTTTGAGCTCTCTAAAACCCACTTCTGTTGATCTCCCTTTCTCCCAACTTTACATGGTTGTTGTACATATTAGAGACTCTAAGACAAGGTCATTTATATGCTTGAAAGGAGGAGGTAACCTTGTTTGTATAATTTGAACAAAACATCAAAGGTCACTATTTTGCTCCTTTTGGGATAACAGTCATGAACCCATTCTTTTCAACCTTTGAGTGACTTATAATGCCATTGTCAAGGTAACTTCAAGCATGGACTATTATGAGGATTACATATTTTAGGATTTTTAAGTAATACTTCATCATGTTTTAAATCATCCAAACAAAATACCTTCATGTTTTTGTCAAGCCACCTGTAGGTGGACAAAACCATACACACATGCAGTAAATGAAGAATCTCAAGCAGTGAGCTAACATTTGATATTAATGAATATCAATTCTATCTTTAAACCTTCCAAAATACCTCCAAACATTTCCAAAGGATTAATATCACTATCAAGGTTTATATGTAACATGGCATTATCATAACAGGCTGTGTGTACACTCTAAAAAGCATGGAGGCAGTATGAAATGTATGAGTAGTGAATTGATATATTGGCATTAGACAACTAATATACCTCCTTGAAAGGATAGCATAGTTCCTCTCCAAATTTTGGAAGCTTGGATAAATCTAATAAATATTAATTTCAACAAATCTTTCCTTCCAAAACTCTGTAAAAGTACCTTCTGAGTTGCATTGAACAAGCAAACTATGAACATGTGCACATATGGATGCAAACCATGAGGCATTACTTGGAAAAGGAGGATGAAAGGTGAGGGGAAGAAAAATATAACCTTGCAAACATATACATGGGATTAACACAACCCCTTATAACCATAACAAAGAACAAAACTCTTGCAAATGGTGAAAACTCTTCATAATGTAAAATGGTGTATCCTCTGGTAAATTAAGTCAGTTAGCATATAAAAACTACTTGAAACATGAAACTAAGTGTTTAAATAATTATAGGAGTAATCCAAAAATATCTGGAAGCAATCTTAGCAATTGTTTTGTATGTACTTCTCTAAACAAGACCAAAACCTGAAGGGTGCATAGATGAGCAAGCAATTTTGGAAGTTAAACTCCAAATGGATTGTTCATGAAGCACAGTTGACCAATATCAAACTTACTACTATGAAAATGGAGGTCTCTGATTTTAAAACAACCTCCCAAAATGATTATGCCTGAAACCCCCTATGGTGGTTGTACCAAATGTAAACCTACAAGTCACTCCTTTATGCCAAGAAGGATGAAAGAGAAATAAAATAGTTTTGAGCTAGAAATAAAACTTTCAAGTCATTAAAAGCATGGATTTGAGTTAAATAAGGTGAACGGACATCCCCTGACCCTCTCACATGTGTCACACTTTTGAAGGAACTGTAGAAGTGTCTTTTTCTTCCTTTTTCACTATAAAATTGTCTTTTCTTCTGCATAACCAACAATATTCAGTTAGTAATAGTCACTAAAGACTTATTATGACACATGGCACATGAAATCAGCATTTTTAACTAGCATATTTTGCAATAAACCCATATAAAGCATTAAATGCACTTATTTGACCCCTTAAAATGACTCAAAATGATAAATGGACCTAGAGAACTAATGACCAAAGTTATTATAACATCAACTGACATTAATTGACCTATGAAACCCCTTATAACAAGATATTAGACCTCCTATAGACCTAAAAAACTAAGTTTTTGCCTATAGGTGCCCTAATTTGACTAAAAAGTCAAATTTGGTCAATAGTACCCTATGTAAAAAATAATCATGGATGATAAGCATGTGTAAGTACATATGTAATATCAAAAATAATAATGTAGAGTGATCATTAAATCATATAACTTGTGTGTATCAAGATCGAAGAAGTGGATGCCCTCAATATTGTTACATCATGATTCCTCTCTAATGAAATTTACTTGATTATCCATGGATTTTCTATAGTCACTAATTTGATTTTATTATTACTAACTAAAATATAAGTCATATGTTGTTATGGGATAGTGGTATGTTGCTTTGGTTTCATGATTAGATTGTTATGAGTTAGTTGTAGTAAATATTCTTACATTATGATCATGATGAGTTGTTAATTTAGTTGTATTTTATGATGTATATATGTCATGATATAATAGACTAACTACCTATTTGTCATGAGTTAGACATAGGAGATATTCATCTCTCAAAACTTGATGAAGGGAGAGCATCATCGAAGAGGGTGATGTAGATGGAGTTATTCAGGGATGACAAAAGAACATGGGTAGAACCTTACACACATCACATTAACTAGTACATATTAGATATATGGTTTGAATTTCTAGTATTAGTTTGTTGTTATATTTAGATTATTGTTTATGAAATGGTTATTAGTGTGTTAGCTTAATTTATTATTTGTGTGGAATAAACCTTGTATGATTTATTACTTAATTTATTACTTGGTTAGAATATTAATGACTTACATTAATAGCATTATTACTAAGTCATTAGGATTAATTATTTGTACTAAATAATTAGTTATTATTAAGTTATTTGAAAAATGTTAAAATAGGAAAAGCCTTAAAAGAGAAAGAAAAGAAAAAGAAAAGGGGCAAGATTTAAAGGATAAGGATACTCATAAGAAATCATGGAAAATCAGAATTTTTAGGAAAAAAAAAATAAGAAAAAAAAAATAGGGAATTAAAATAAATAAACAAATTAGAAAAGAGAATATATAAGAAAAAGAGAGCTTTAAGGAAATCTCATAATTTATTCAAAAGGATAAAAGGAAGGAGTATGGCATAGCTCAAGGGAGCACAAGGAAAAAAAAGTTAGAGGAAGATAAAATAATAGGGAAGCGTAGTATAGGAGAAAGAGAGAACAATGGATCATAAAAGGAGAGTCTAGAGGTAACATTTTCCAAGAGGAGCCTTATTAGGTAGGTGATATTGCTCCTATGAAATCTTTAAATTTTGTATGCTTGATTATATAAATGGGCTAAGAGTTTGTTAATTATTAATATGAAAATAAATAATTGTGTAATGAAGCATCTACATACCATTGTTCTAATAAATTATATATTTATGTATACATAGTAAGAGTGATATATATATATATATATATATATATATATATATATATATATATATATATATATATATATATATATATATATACACAGTGATTTTCAATAAGACATATATAGTAGCAAGCTGCCTGAATGAAATCAGTGACTTATAAAACACTAAACTAGTGATTTATGTATATTAAATTACACAATGATTTGCATATTGTAGAGAATTATATAGTTATTGAACTAAATTATTCATTCATATCAACTGTATAATTAGTTAATTATATCAATCTGGTTATATATATTAAATCAAATATACATGGAAATTTAAGATAGGGATCGAACTGCTACTTAGGGAAAAGGAGTGATTAAGTATAGGCATACACATAGTTTGTGGATTTGATATAACTAAATCGGCGACTTGTCATATAGCACTTCCCTAACTAGTATCATAATGATATGATACAACAAACATAGCAATCTAGTAAGGATATCCTCCGTGCACTTTGTGACAGGTTTTCACCAACATGAATAGTAGGTGGGAAATCTGATATCAATGTATGAAATTAGCTTCATTTTTAGCTTGGTTGTTATTACCTTATTTTCTAATAAATGGCCTTGTATTCGAATAAATGGCCTTAGCTTCCAAAATAAATAAATTGAGTTAGTCTTGCCATAATTTATATAACTTTGGGATAGTATTCATATGGGTATTGGATATATATTTTGTGGAGTGCAGTGACTAGTTATACTATTGTGGTGTAAAGTGATCTAAATAGATAAACTATATACATAATGACTATATACATAGAAACTTACTCAACATATGGTGATCTTTATTGATCTGAAAGAAAATATAATGAACTTGTATAAAAGGGAAATTTGTATTAAATCTGAAAAAAAATAGGAAATTGTGTATTTAATATATAGTCAATATTATACCATGTTACAGTGTAATATAGGGAGTGATAGGAGTTTATAGATTTACGATTATATGCAGCGCTATGTTGTTTTAAATAATATTATAATATGCAACGATAGTGTAATAGAGTGCAACGATATTATAATAAAGTGTAGCAATATTATAATATTATAATAGGCAAAAAAATAGTTAAAACATTGTTTATAATATCTTACGAATGGTGTATAATATGAATGTATTTCATTATTGATTAATATGTTTACACAAATATCCCTTGAATGGTTAATATTATGTTTATGTTAACATTACGATTATATTTAATTATTTGTGTAATAAGCAAGGATAATAGAAGGAAAGGCATATCATGAATCACATATTATTCCTTATATCGTCAGTAGGATGACATAGATAGTGATTATGGTAGATAACACATAAAATGATGAATCCTATAAGAATGTTATTACAAAAATAGCTAAGCATATACTCTAGTTATAACCTAGTGTAATCCTTTATCATAGGCAAGGAATGTTTAATGCATAGTTCATATGTTATACAATTTATGTATATTCCTTGATCATCAGTACCCTGTAATCTATGTTAGATAAATTGATGAGTTATTATATAGTTTATCAGTAGATTGAGATGTGATTACCCATCTTTGTGAACCATAGTCATGTGATGACCATGCTTGAAAATGGATGTACATAGACATGGGCGTACTCGGATATGGATGTACATAGATATAGTGAGATAAATAAAATTATATAGCTTATTAATAGGGATATTGCTAATATTTGTATAAATAATAGCGATAGATAGTGAACTAAATTAACATCTTGTTTGCTACCAACATAAGCCCCTAAAATTATATGTTATATAGTGAAATTGTAATGTTACATTGTCACTAAACTTCAGATTGACTAATGTTATATATATATATATATAATTTAAAACTACGTTGAAACATATATATGTAAGTCGTGAGGAGGCTAAGTCTATGTTGTGACTATGTTTCAAGTTCTATGTGGAAATTAAGTAATGTATCTGTAGCACAGTAGTTTTATATAAAATGAGTCGATGAAATCAAACCTGTAGCAACATATAAAAAATACATAGATTTTTGTAGAGCATAAACACATAAAGGAACCTTGCGAATGCCTTATATAATGAATTTGAGTTAGAGGTTGTTTTGTTCTATTTTGAGAACTAATAGTACATAATGAGAGTAGAATATTGATATAGAAAGGTCTACTGATTATATTACTTATTTTATATCTTAATGAATCATCAATGTAATGATTGTGAAAATCATATAAAGACCTTGATTAGAGTTATAAATTACTATTGATATATATATACATACAGTATTGAAAACTTATGTGCAGTTCATATTATGAGAATATTAATATGTACAAGTGTTTAGACATATTTAGCATATATTAGTGCATTGTGATGTATGCCTATAAATTATAATAAATATTAATATGTACAATTTTTTAGACATATTTAACATATATTAGTGCATTGTGATGTGTGCCTATAAGTTATAGTAGTATGCAGTTTAAACATAGGATATACCTGGGTGATATAAACCATACTTAATTATTATTTATGATTATGAGACATTTGATTCTCGAAACGATAAGTTTGGTTGTTCGTGATTATGTAGTTGTTCTCATAAATAATAAACTATGATATTATGGGATGTCTAGAGTGTATTATAGTTAAAACCTATAGTCTAAATGTATGCTGCCACTTGAGTGGTAGCCTGGGCTTCTCCCATTGCTCTTCTCTTGAATCATGTGTTGGCTGCAACACAGTCAGCTTGATTGTCTGCAGTGCCCACATAATTCACTAAATAAAATTCCCCTTCCAAATGACTCATGAGGGTAGAATCCGGCTGGGCCTAATTGCTACTCGTGCTGGGTTGAATTAGAGCCTCAAAAATTTGGGAATGAGCGGTTGCTTGATTGTCTACATTTTGGAAATAACTCATCTCATTTGTGTAAACAACTTATTCTTGACCATATCCCATAGTCGAACAACTTAGCTGCTCCTGTACTAGATTGTTATGAACCGGCACCATGACTTTAGATGATGAAGGGGGGCCTGAGTTGTAGTTTTGAAATGGCCTGGTTTGAGTAAGCTGACCCTGTCCTTGATTATAGTTTTGAAAAGGGGGTCTAGGTGCTTGACCATAATGTTGGTATCCCTGATTCGGTCTGTTGTTTTGAGCTTGTTGTCCTTTAAGAGCTACAAGTTTGTTTGACATGTTCTGCAACAGACTCTTAACTTCATGAAGCTCATTGGATAGAACAGCAGTTGGTTTCTCAATGCTAGGTAGAGGAGCTAATGTGGGAGCAATGGTCTGAATTAGAGGTAGCATTTTTGGGAAAAGTGGCATGTGAGGTCTAGGGGCTATTTTCCTAGCCTGTAATAAGTAATTCTCATATGTTATGGCTATGTCATAAGCAGCTAGCAGTATATGCCCTCCCATGGATTGTATTATCACAACAATATCACTATTTAATGCTCTTAAATAGTACAAGAAACCCTAGCTGGGAGTCGGTCTTACCATGATGGGAATTCTATCCCATGTCTTTTGAAACCACATATTGAAATCCTGCATATACTCATGTGGAGCTCTCTTTATGGTCATCAGCTACTCAGCAAGTGAGAGGCCATCGCTCTTCTCCCCAAAATGATCTATCAATTGAATACCCAATTCATTCCAATAATGTATTGAATTTATAGGCAAAGTTCCATACTAGTCAAGAGCCTTGCCTTTGAGAGACAATGCTATCAATCTGATGCCAATATTTTCCTCTGTTACATTGTGAATATTGCAGAGGTTAGCAATATTCCTAATATGCTCGACGACTGTAATGGGCCCCTCTTCATCGAAAGAAGGCAAATTTTTTAGGGTTGTTCCCAAGATTGGATCATAATGTGGGAGGTTCAAGGGGCTCTGACCATGAAAAGCTACGAAAGGTAATGACATGGCTGGGATGGGATGTAACTGTGGCTCTGTTACGTATGCATCCCTTACAACAGGTCTAGGAGAATGGCTTGTTGGCTAAGGACAGGTCTCTTAAACCTTAGCCTTTTGGCTGAGTTCAAAGGCAACTCAATGAATTCGGAGGGAAACCCTTTAGAAGCAGACCTTGTGGTGACTTTAGGCATAGAAAGTTAAGAAATTGGTCTTAATTGGAAAACTGAAGCTCTTACTAGTGGAGTCACCAGATGTTGGAAATCTTATATTTGTTGTAACAAGACCAACATCAATCCTAAAACCTTTACTAAGTTGTCAAAGTGTGTCCCACCGGGCATGCCAAAACTGTTGATGTCAAAGATTGCACCCTTGGCAAGAGGTCAAGCTCCTACCTTCTCCTCGCAACTATGGAAACTCCCCTCTCACATGTGGGACTGGCGAAGCTAGAGGGGAGAGTCTCTAGGTAAGGGCTAGCTCCCTCTAATGCATTATGTTTGTTCTAGCAAGTGCTAACACATATATATACAGATATATACTAGGGGGGATGAAAAGGGAGAAAGATTACAGGAAAACAAACTACTCTAAGGAGGTGATGCACCAAAATGAAATGACCTTCTCACATCCACTCTTAAAATTAGACAAATACATACATACGCTTCACACTTGGCAGAAGAACCAGACTACAAAAACTTGATAGGGAAGCTTTAATGAAATTACAGAGAATAGAGGTTCACCAAAGGTGCTGTGAGAGGCACTCTGCAAGGTAATTCCTTTTATTTCTGCACCCCCAAATAAAACTCTCCTTACCAACTACAAAAAAGGGCACTTTGTAGACAACAAATACGTTGGTGTTGAACCTATGAAAGCATCAAGAAATAATGGATAAACACAAATTAACACTCAGAACATACACAAAAATATCTAGCCAAGATAGAGGTAAAAATGCGTTTATTGATTTAGGCAAAAATTTTCCAGGGCTACGCCTTACAAATGTGGAAGATCCCTCTTAAAAATGACAAGTCTTCAATACATAGGAGAAGTAAAGGAGGCCTTTTGGCACCCCTTTTTTACAAATGGCTCATTCACGTCCCCTCATTGGGAATAGCAGGCTGGTCAAAACATTAATGAGCTTCACCCTTTGTTTGTTTGTAAGGCCACTTCTTCAAGGTGATTACACGGTTTGTCTACGCATTAATGTGAAATGGAGAAAATTGGTTGCACTGCTAGTTGTTTACATCCTCTAATGGTCAATTTGTTGGCACTATTTCACCTGCTAGAGTCACTTCTTGAATCGGTGCTTCCCTTCACCACTTGGACCATCTGCTTGCTCATTCCATGCTTGTTACTTTGTCTTTTCTCTATTTTGTCTCTTCTAGCTCCTTCGGCCCTCGAGGGTGAACTTCTGGCGGGTCGCTACATTCTGGGCTCTCATGGTTAGCATTCTCTCACTTTGAAAGCAAATAGCTATTTTGTTACGCTAATTTTGACATTCACACAGCTGTCATTAGTTTGAAAACTAACAGCTAATTTGCTTTGTTAATTTTGACGGCCTCCAGGATGTCCTCATCCAGATCAAAATGTCATCGGGTCCTTCGCTGGCTTTCTGCAGCTTTGCTTTTGTCTTAGCACCTTCTTGAAGGGAAGGTGACCCTCTAGACCTTGAAAGTGTCCTTTGTATTTGGCCGAGAGTTACCCACAAGGGCACCTACCCTTTGGGGCCTTCAGTGGGTCGTTCTTTGCCTTTGCATGCCTCTCAAGTTCTCGCAGACTTTGTTCGCAGACAATTTCCCTGGGTCTATCTTTGCCTTGTCTATTTTCCATGGGCTTTTGTCTGTGGAAATTTTTCCGTGGACAAAAAGTCTGTGGAAATTCTCCCTGGGTCTATCTTTGCCTTGAGCTGTGCCTGAATTCCTTCAGATTTTTTGTCTGAAGGAATTCCTTCGGGCAAAAAGTCTGAAGGAATTTAGGTCTTATACAAATTTGAACTTAGACAAATTTTGAACTTACCCAGTCCTTTTCCTTTGAAGTGCCTACCCTTCTCAAGGGCATTTGAACCTTTGGACTGCCCTTCGGCCAACTAGGCATACCCTTGAACCAAGTCGTTGAACCAAAATGGTTCAACGATTCAATGGTTCAACCATTGCACGCCGATGAACTGGCTAATGAGCCAACTGATTGAACTAGGCCGATGAACCAAGTGTTGAACCGATGGCCTTGAACCAAACTCATCGAACCAAAGCTTGAACCATCGATTGAACTGCACATTGAACCACTCGCTTTGCACCAAGCTCGTTGAACCAAGCCATTGAACCGAAATTGGTTCAACGGTTCAAGCGGTTCAACCATGTTGAATTGAGATGTTTGAATCTTGAAGATGGATGAACCAAGTGCCGATTGAACCAAGGGGCTAAAGCAAAGTGTCGAACCAAGCCATGAACTTGTGCAACTTGAAAATGACTGGCATTGAATAGTAAGGGAAGAAGGGGACCAAAATTTTTGCCTGTGGGAAAAATTGGTCAACAATAATTATGTAAAGTTGTTAGGAAGGGATTGGTCTAAAGCAACTAGAGCTTTCATTGGAAAAGATATAACATGAGTTCTTATTAATAATGAGATTACATTCATTAAGAAGGAAGATTTTTCTATTACACTAATTGAATCACCTGCTTCATCTAATATTTATTACATTGAAACTAAAATTGAAACTTATGAATTATTGAATGTAAATGAACCAGAAAACCAACAGGAAGAAATATTTAAAGGGAATATTTTATGATCTCTTTACTTTGATGGAGCTTGCTCTCAACAAGGTAATGGTGTTGAAATTTATCTAATTTTTCATGTTGATAAAATCATTCATCATGTTATAAAATTGTCTTTTAAAAATATTAATAATATAGTAGAATTTGAAGCATTATGTTTAGAGTTAGAAAAGACAAAGAGGTGAATTTAGATATTTAAATGTTTTTGAAGATTCAGAGCTAGTAGTAAGACAAGTTCACAAGATCTATAATACTAATCAAACTTTATTATACAATTATACACAAAAAGTTTGGTCATTACTTGAATATTTTAAAGCTTTCAATATCACACATATACTTAAGAGAGTTTAATGTTGGAGCTGATAAGCTTGTTGTTTATTCTTCCAATCCAAATTTGAGTGAGATTGAACTTACTATAAAAAAAATTGTTGAAATATTTCATATTAAGATTCTTAATTTGAATAATATTTGGCATGTATTCAGTTGTGATGAGCATATAGATTCGTTCCTTAAAGGTAATTATTTTGATCATGATGACCATGTACTAAATTATAATGATTATTTATAATTAAGTACTAACAAATTATCTACTGGTTTGGTAAGCCTTGAATCTATATTTTCACCCAATGATCAGCTAGAAATCTCTAGAACATAAAAGCCATTAATAATAATCATAGGTGAGACCACTCCTATAAATTTAGGCACTGAAGAGGATCCTAAGTATGTTTATTTAGAAATTCAAATGACTGAAAATGAGAAAGTAAAGTTAATTAAATTATTTAAAGATTTTATTGATGTATTTTCATGGTCATACAAGGACCTTAAAGGTTATGATATTAATATTATTAAACATGACATTTTTATTAAGTCTGGTATCAAACCTATTAGGCAGAAAATACTTTTTATTAGATGACACTATTAACAAAGAGGTAGATAAGATGATTGATGTTGGTGTCATTTTTTTTGTAACATATTCAGAATGGGTATTTGATCTAGTTCTAGTTAGAAATAAAAATGATGATATTAAATTACGTGTTGATTTTAGAGATCTAAATAAAGTTAGTGTAAAATATAATTTTCCTCTACCAAGCATAGATTAGATTTTGTTGCGAGTTGTAGGATCTAAAATGATGTATTTATTAGATAGATTTTTGATTTATTATCAAATTTTTTTGAATCCTGATGACAGACATTAAAATACTTTCACCATGCGTAGAGGTAATTTTGGTTATAATAGAATGCCTTTCAGTTTGATGAATGCGGGAGCTAATTTTTAGAGGGCTATGCATGTTGATTTTGATGATTTGATTGGCATTATTATTCAAATCTATTTGGATGATCTCATCGTTCATTATAAAAAGAGAAATAAACATTTAGACCACCTTCATGAAGTATTTACAAGATGTAGAAAGTTTGGTATTTATTTGAATCTAAAGAAGTCTATTTTTGATGTGACTGAGGGTAAGTTATTATGACACAAAATTTTAAAATATGGCATTTATATTGACCCCAAACGTGTTAAAGTAATTAAAGAACTTCCGCCTCCCAAGGATCAATCAAGTTTAAGATCTATTTTTTGGTAAAATTAATTTTATTAGGAAAATCATTTCTAATTTTGTTGACAAATCTAATACATTACAATTGCTACTTAAAAATATAAAACTTATATTTGGGATGAAAGTGTTGAATTAGCTTATAATTCTATTAAAAATACTATTGCAAGTGCTCTTGTTATTCCTAAATTTGATTTGAAAAAAGCATTCATTCTCTATGTTAATGCTACTAAAAAATCTATAGGCACTTTATAGCTCAAGAATTTGAAAATAATGAAGAGAAACCAATCGGGTATATGAGTCAAGTCTTAAAAGATACAAAAACTAGGTACCTCCTTATTGAGAAATTCATTTTCTCACTTATTTTCTCTTTGATTAAATTTTGATATTTATTAATGGGAAATAACTTTTTTGTGTGATATAATGTACTTATTTTGTCTTATCTTTTAAAACAACCAACTATTCAAGGAAGGCTTGCTAAGTGGATCTTATGCATTCAAGAATTAGATCTTGAATTTGAAACTTCTAAAACTATTAAAGGTAATGAAATAGCAAAACACTTAGCTAAAAAAAAAAAATTGGAAATTAATGTATTAGTTTTATCAGTTGATGAAAATATAAATGCTAAGCCACATTTGAAGACCATGAAAGTTGCTAAAAAATTTTAAAATTTTAAAATTGGTTTTAAAATAAATGAATGGGACTGTTTATTGGTTGAAGATGATTGCTATCATGATTTGTTTTATTATTTACAAAATCAATCTTATCCTAATAATTTAGATAATAAATAAAGACATTCCTTAAAAATAAAAGCATTAAATTTTTTTATTAAAAAACTTTTTGTTTTATCGTAATCGAGATGGAGTGTTGTTAAGATGTCTTACGCATAATCAAACTCAGAAAGTTATTAGGGGCTATCATGAAGGAAACTCTAATTGACACTATGATATAAAAAAAATTACTTATAATATTTTAAGGGTGAGTTATTATTGGTCTAATTTGTTTTAAAATGCTTATAAGTTAGTTCATTCTTGTATGCCTTGTCAACTTTTTTTTGAAAGAGATAAACTATCTACAATGCCTTTAAATCCAGTTGTTCTTGAAAAATCTTTTACAAAATAAGGCATTGATTTCATTTCAGATATTCATCCACCTTCATCTGTAATTTATAAATATATTTTGATAGCTATATATTATTTCACCAAGTGGCTTGAGGCCAAAGCACTTAAAAGTTCAGTAATAGATGAAGTAATTTATTTTCTAGAAAATCAAATTTTCTCTATATTTAGAGTTCTATATGAGATTGTTTTAGATAATGGACCTCAATTTATTTCAAATGAATTTTTAGAGTTCTTAGAAAAATACTCTATTATCTCTAGTCATTCATCTAAGTACTAGTCACAAGGAAATGGACAAGCTGAGTCCACTAATAAAAATCTAATTTTTATTATGAAGAAACTAGTTTGTGATAACAAAAGAAATTGACATCTTAAAATTTTTGAATCTTTATGGGCTAATAGAACTATTGTTAAGGTAGCAACTAGTTACTCACTTTTTATGTTAGCATATGGGTTTGAAGCTACTTTACTAATAGAACTTCAAATTTCTTCAGCTAGGACTGCTTTACAATATGTAGTTGAGGATATAAATTTAATTGAACAAAGGTTGCATTATTTAGTAGCTCTTGATGAATCCAAAGTAACAATATTGTAAAAATTAGAAAAAGCTAAGAAAAAGTTAAATAATTTTTTTGATAAAAAGGTTTCTAATAAAAAATATAATGTTGGTGACTTAGTTTTATTGTGAAACAAAGCTCATGAAGACCTTGGAAAACATCATAAATTTGATACATTATGGCTTGGTCCTTACATAATTTTCATAATTCTTGGAAATAATGCATTTTATCTTAAAGATCTTGAAGAAAATTGGTTGCGTTACTTATTTAATAGCCATCACTTAAAATTATTCCATGATTAGTTATCTTTTTATTGTTCTTTTACTTTATTTTCTGCTTTCTTTTTTATTTCTTTTTCATTTTTTTTATTTCATTTTTTTGTTCATTGTTATGTTTTTGTTTTCTATTTTGGTTTTTTTTATTTTTATTTAGAAATGATCAATGATAGGTTATGGATGGATAATATCACATTATGAAGGAAAAATACAAGGAAGATGCGAAGTGTTGTAAGTATCATTCATTTTCAGAAATTACTCTTACAAATTTAATTTTTTGTTATAAATAAGTAATATGGCTAAGTTATATTTATTTAATTTGTACTACTTCATTTTTTATATTTTTTGTTTAAATAATTTATAATTTATTATGTATCTAGCTTGAACTTCCTTATTATTCATTTTCCTTTCTTCATGCCATGTTAACCGAACAATCCATCATTTATCAAAATTCATTATTTAAGGGGTTCATGCTTAGCTACTTGAGAAATGATTTTCCTATATCACACTCTCAAGATAAATTTTTTTTTATATAATAGGCGATTTTTTGCTACTCAAATTTATTACATAAAATAGACTAGCAACGTCACTAGTGTTATGCCTATTTTCTACACCGCCTAAAAAAATTTCAAAATCTTACTTTTTACTATAGAGATGACCCTATCATAAAATCTAAAATTATGTCAAGAACCCTATTGATTGATATTATTCTTAGATGCATATTTGATTATGAAATATTAATAATTGATGAATTTTATTTACGTTTCGAAGTGATTTTGAAAAGCATGATGGATCAATGAAAAAATATGCATATATAGTAATGTGTGTCAGATATTTTGATGATTTAATTTATTTCACTTTGAGGCAGTTTCAGTTGGAAAATGCATTATCAATTTTGATAGATTTTTAATGGTCTTTGATTTTCATAGTTGATTTGATTCATGATTCAGAACAGATAATGGTGATGCGACATTTTGAAAAACATTGCATTTGAAAGATTAATGTATTTTTAAGCTATTTTGAAGGTATCAATTTGATTCATGGCTTAATTTCATTCATTATTGATGTTAGGATGGATATTTCAAGTACTAATGTGCTTAATTTGATTGGTGATGCTATCATCCTATTACATGTAGCTTAAAGCCTTGTTCTGTTGTCTAATGATCTGGTGATTTGATTGTTGATACACATGGTTTGATCATGATTCTCATTATTTATAATTTTTAAAGATCTATTATATATTGTGAGTCTTTATCATTGCAAAACTTTATCAATTATTCAAAGTTTACAAACATAATTTTTGAAAGCATGGAGGATATTTTGTATCTATGGTCATAAATTTTTTAAAGGATTAAAACCCTAAATTTATATCTTGGATAACATACTTAAGGTCTTAAAATAGTTCAAAAACCTATCATGATATACATGGCTTAATTTAAATCATGGTGCTAAATTCATTGGTGGTAGCAAACATATAAAGGGTATCATGAAGTTTGTTTTCATAAGCCTTAAAGTCTTTGGTTTGATCATAAAACATATTCAATGCTTCATTGATCTGGCTGAGTTAGCACAAGCAATCAATGTGAAGATATGGTCTCAAAGTTTTGAGGTTGGAAAATAGATTTGGTGATAGGGAAATTAATGTCAGTGGTCTTTTCCTTGAAACATGGTAATTAGCTTATGGTATAGTGTAAAGAGATAGTTGTGGTTAGTTTTGTTGATGACAATAAGTGAATTGGTGGGATTACTAAACATATAGTTAGTAAATGCAAACTAATGTAAACATAACATAACATGTCATGAAATTAGTTACAGACTCAGGTTGGTGGATATAACTTGTAAATTCTTAGTTTTTGGTTCATTTCTCACAAGCTTCTTGTGGAAACAGAGCTCTGACTCACCAAAATTTGGAATCTACAGTTGAAAGGTTCTTGAAGATTTTCTATCTGAAAGATTTTGGGAATATTACTAGATATTTCTATGAAAGTTTTGATCAATGTTCTTTGAAAATATCCTAGTGATGAATGAAAATCTTTAATTAAAGAGGAATTTTTTTGTTATAATTATCATACAGGATCTAATGAATCTAATAGAAATAATGAACAAGAGATAAAATAGTAATAGTAATAAACAATAACTGTATATCCAATACAATAATTGATATGAATAAATAACTCAAATATGATGAATTAATCTAATAATTTAATATCAATTTGATATAAAATACATAAATATTCATTGCTTGTATAGATCAAGTCATGCAAAATAAATATTAAGAAACTCACACATGTGTAGTTCAACTGATATATGACTACATGAATAGTGGAGTACAACTCTACAATAACAAGATAGGTGTCAAATTTTTGTAAATGATCAACACAAATTGACTACTAATTAATTTATCTTATCTTATCTTACCCTGAATAATGGAGTAAAACTCCATGGTAACAAGATAGGTGTCTAAGTTGACTACTAGCTAAGCAAGCTTATCCTATCTGGGGTAAATTATTAATCAATGTAATAAAATAATTATAATAAGTAATTAGTGCACCAATCTAAATAATAAATATAAATAAATTCAATAAAACAAATAAATACACCAACACCCCCCCCCCATAAGCAAAGCTTAGGTAGGGCTATGCAAAAAAGAGTCATAGCAATGTGTAACCATATTAGGTACTCTGTACAAATAGATGAGGAAAGGAGAAAACCCAAAGGAAAAAAAATCTTCAAAATGGAGGTCTAGGAGACCCCCCTAAATAATTTATGTTTTGCATCCCTAAAAGAGATCACAAGTGAATATACTTGCTCTCGATGAAACATTTGGTGAAAATATCTACAATCTACTCCTCCATAAGACAATATTGAAAATCAATGATCTTTGCCTGATAAAGTGCATATAGATCTCTATGTGTTTGGTTATATAATAATGAATCAAATTCTTCAAGATCTAGATAGTGCTCTATTTGTCATAGTAAATGATTGATGGCTTCCAAAATAGAACTCCAAATTCAATGAAAATATTCTAAATCCAAATAGACTTAATAGTGGCATTAACAGTGCCACGATACTCAACCTCTATAGATGAAAGAGCAATAGCATGTTAATTCTTTCCCTACCAACAAATGGGGTAGAATCCAAAGTAAAATTTAAAACTAGAAGTGGACTTATGATCATCATAATCATCATCCCAATCATAATCTATGTATCCAACTAAGTCTAAACCTATACCTATTATATAGTGAATCTCGTATCTGATAGTGCCCTGAATGTAGATAAAAATATGCTTGGTGGCTCTCTCATGAAGTTCATGTGATGTCAACATAAAGCATGAAACTATGCCAACTGCATATGAAATGTCAGGTCATGTATGAATTAGATAGATGAGGTTGCCTACAAACTGGTGATACAATGTGGCATCAACCAAGGGAGTAGAACAATGAGCCTCAAGTTTAACTCTAGATAAGAAGGGAGTCATTGTAGGCCTACAATCATCCATGTGAAATCGAGCTAAAAATTCTATGGCATACTTGGGCTATAAAAGAGTAATCTCGAAATAAGACTATGCTATCTAAATATTAAGAAAATAATGCAATAGGCCCATATCTTTCATAAAAAACTTGTCATGAAGTATAGTCATAACACTGTTGATGATGGATGTTGTGCTCCCTATAATAATGAGATCATCAACATAGATTAAAAATTACAATAGTGAATCCTCCTACCATAAAATGTAGACATTCAGATCTAAGTGACATGTTGAGAACCCAATTGAGAGAAAAAATGTGTCCATTTTGGAATACCAAGCCTTGGGGGCTTGTTTCAGACATAGAGAGAATTCTGAAAGTGGCACACCAATGAAGAATCCTAAATGAACCCCTATGGTTTCTCTACATATATCCCCTCATGAAGATCCCCATGAAGAAATGTTCTCTTCACATCCATCTTAGCAACACCAATATCTAGTATCAATTGAATGGAATTCATCTTAGCAACAGGCACAAAGGTTTTTGTATAGTCAATGTCCTTCACTTGGGTAAAACCTTTTACCACTAAATGTGCTTTATACTTATCAATATTTCCATCCACTACAAACTTAGTCTGATATATCCACCTACATCATGTTAATTTTCTTCTCTTAGAAAGAAAAACAAGATCCCAAGTGTTGTTCCTAATCAATGAGTCATACTCTTCTTCCATCAATGAATCCCACTCAACTATTCATATGGCTTCGTAAAAAGACTGTAGATCAGAAGATGTGGAAATATAGTAATGTGGAAGATTATGATGTGACCATGTTCTTTTATTTAATGGATCCCCAACAAGAGGGTCTACATCCTCCAAAGTCTGTCTAGCCCACAAAGGTATCAATGGATAAGGAACTGGAGGAGGAAGAGGAACTAGAATTTGACCTACTAAACCTAGTTGGAGAGGTATTACATCATCATCCCTATGAGTAGATGAAGTAGGAGTATCATCATCACTACTATATGATTCTTTTAAGGAATAAGAATGAAAAATGTTAAAAAATAAGTCTAAAGGAATTTCTTCAAATTAAACACTTCTTGTTATAATAAGCTCATGTGAATCTAGATCAATGAGCCGATATCCCTCAACACTATTAGTATATCCCACAAATATGAAATTTTGACTTTGTTGTTCTAAAGTTCAGTGTTTATCTAAAGGTATGTGAGTCCATGTTAGACTATCAAAGACTTTGAAATGATGCACTTCTAGATTTTTATTGCACCAAGCTTCAGCTGTTATCCCTTTTAAAGTTTTGTGAGGAACTCTATTCTTTATATATGCAACACAATTAATTGCTTTCACCCAGTATTTAGATGCTAATAATTTTAAATGAATCATATAACTTTCCATATCTTTTAAGAATATGTTCTTCCTCTCTACTACACCATTCTGCTAAGGTGTGTATGCAACTGAATGCTAAAGATCAATTCCTTCAAGTTCACAGAATTGTTCAAACTTATTGTTCACATATTATTTTCCATTATTAGTGAAAAGTATCTTGACATACTTCTTAGATTGTTTCTTTGCTAGAGCTTTAAACTCTAGAAATCTATCAAATACTTCAGTCTTGAGTTTTATAACATAAACCCAAGTATATCTGGAATAGTCATCAATAAGTGTGAGAACATAATAGGTTTTACTGAAATAAAAAATAGGTATTGGACTCGTTAAATCACTATGAACAAGTTTGATGACTTGTGTAGCCCTCCAAGCCTTCCCTTTATCAAACTTATCCTCTATATGTTTGCCTAAGGAAAAACCATGACATATATCCCCTAAAAATTGAATCTATGGAACTCCTATAACCATCTCTTGCTGACTAAGTTTATGTAAATAACCGTAGTTTAGATGACCAAACCGCCCATGCCATAGCTTGCTCACTGAATCAGTGTGTGAGAGAAAAGTTTTAGAGGAAGACTGAGGCACAAAATGGGAGAATGAATTAAGTTGAGTATGGTTTTTGACTTTTTCCACTACAACTAAGGAATTATCCTTCAATTTTTTGATTGATACAGAATCGAGTGTGAACTCAAATTTCTTACTAGTATCAAAGTGAGTGATTTGGTAGACAAATAGAAGGTTAGTTGATAACTATGACACATAGAGGACATCCTCAAATACACCACTATCAATATCAATTATACTTTTTATTATGACATCTACCTTAGAATCACCTATGAGAATATAAGGCAAGAAACTTGGTTATAATCCAAAAAATTATTCTTGATTGGAACCCATATGGTACGAAGTACCTGAGTCAAGTACCCATAATTTGAGATAATTTATTAGTAAAACTAGTGTTGTAGCTTTCCCTTTCTCTAAATTTGAAGGAGTGGAAGAATCCTTTGAAGAAGATTGATTGATGTTATTTTTCTTGAGAAGATCCTTAAGATCATCAATCTCTTTCTTTTAGCAATTGTGTTCACTATGAAACCTCTTTTTGAAATAAGGGCAAGGAGTGTTGTTCCTTTTTTATGAATCTCCTTTTTTATTAGTGGATTTATAATCTCCTTATGAGGAAGATTGTTGCCCTTTATTCTTATATTTTTGTGATTGTTTCTAATTATTCTACTTCTTTTTACTTGAACTTGTATTTGAAGCTGATGTTGAAATTTGCTTATGTTGATATTGACTTGTAACTAAAGCTTCAAATTTGGATGACTTGATGAGACCCATAGCTATTAAATTTTCTTCTTTAGTCATTAGAATCTTAGAGAATACCTCAAAGGTGGGAATTTGATATGATGTGCCCAATGTGAGCCTATGAGTCTAAAATCTAGATACAAAGGATGCATATTCTGGACCTAATTTGTATAAGGCACTGAAAATCAATTGAATAACTTTTTTATCAATTTTACATTGAGAAAGTTATGCTTTAAGATCTAGGACTTTAGTGATGTAGTCTTGTATTGTAGCATAACTTTATGAGTTCATTATCAATTTGGTAACCATGAACCTCATCTATTTTACGAAACAATGATGCTAATTTATCCTAAGCATATTTTGGATTTGTGCATTTGTCAAGATGAAAATTAAAATCTAAAGACATGTAAGACCAAATGCATCTAATAACCTTAGTAGTTTCAAAGAAAAAGTGGTGTAACTCTTTTACATCAGTAGGTGGAGTAAGAAGAGTTGTTATGTAAGGCATATATCCTAGCATCATTAATGCATTCTATTTCCATGTATTATAGTTGTATGTTGTTAATAGTGGGAACTTAGGATTCTCTATGATGCAATTGAAAATAAAACGTCACAAAGCAGAAATCAAAATATAGAACACATCAAAAAACCCCTTTAAATTACTTAGTTTTATCCCACCCAATAATCATTTATTGGAACTTTATAATTGAGTGTATTTACAAGGTTGGATTATAATTTTTTCAATTTGCAAACAGCTCAATTAGGCCTTTTAAGCAAAAAATATAAAAAAGCATGCACTTTATTACAAAAAAAAATTATACCAATGCATTATGCTCAAAAAAATTAAAAGGGACTTAAACACGAGGTCATTTGTGAAATTTATGAGCCTCTAAAGTTATAAAAATGAGGATGGGTAAGTGTTGTTGTTGAAAAACCTAAATTCTAAAAAAATCTGGACAAATCTGAAAAAAATTGAAAGTATAGAAGTGAATATCTTGAAATTTTAAGCTATTTAAAAAAAATTGCTCATAAATACCTCTTAATGTTCAAAAGGTGGACTCCCAAAGTTGCACTATCAATTCTGCCTGTTGATCCATGAGGCCTGCTCAATTTTTTTTTGCCCTGCATAGTCTGTATAATCTGTACAGCCATACCTGGGAGCAAAAAAAATTTACCTTCTGGGTGACTGTGTCTAAATTAAACAAATTTTATATGGATCTATAGGTTTTGACACCTTCCAAATGCAACTGTGAGGTCTATTTTGCTCAAAAATGCTTCAATTTTTAGGTTCCTACTAGATTTAGGTGTGGTGCTTTTGGATCAAACCCTTCCTAATTTTTCCTCTTGTGCCCAATATAGATAAAAATGTAAATGATTTTAACTATCTCAAGCACTCTGAACTCAATGGTGAGCTCAAAAAATATCTAAAAACTCTAATTTGTGCCTTTATACAAAATCAAAAAATTGATCTTATATCTAGATATTTTTCTCTTGAATATTTAGATATCTATAAATTTAAGATAACTTTGATACCATGTTAGAATTATCATACAGGATCTAATGAATCTAATAGAAAGTATGAATAAAAGATAAAATAGTAATAATAATAAACAATAATTGTATATCTGAAACAATAATTGAAATGAATAAATAATTCAAATATGATGAATTATTCTGATAATTCAATATTAATCTGATATAATACACAAATATCCATTGCTTATATAGAGCAAGGCGTGCAAGATAAAGATCAAGGAACTCACACAACAAGTGTAGTTCAACTGATATCTGACTATATGAATAATGGAGTGCAACTCCACAATAACAAGATAGGTGTCAAACTTGTATAAATGATCAACACAAGTTGACTACTAGTTAAGCAATCTTATCCTATCTTACCTTGAATAGTGGAGTACAATTCCATGATAACAAGATAGGTGTCCAAATTGACTACTAGCTAAGCAAGTTTATCTTATCTGATGAAAATTATTAATCAACATAATAAACTAATTACAATAAGTAATTAGTGTACCAATCTAAATAATAAATCAAATTAAAAGCAATAAATCAAATAAATGCACTAATAGTTTTGGTTGATTTCTAGTTTGCATAAAAAATATAAGTTTTGAGCATTTATCTTGAATAGTTGTGAGAAAATATGGGATACAATTTAAAGTTTTCAAAAACTTTCCTTCATGCAGATGTTTTAAGAGTTATGATGATTTATTTTAATTCTTGCATAATTTGCTTTTGTATGATTGAAAGAAGTTTTAGGTTATCCATAATTTGAATATTTGGATAAAATAGAGTTAATATTTTCTATTATCATTGGCACATATACAAATGTTCTCTACTTGTTCGGTCTCTTTTTGTTTGAAGGAATTTCTAAAGGTTGCACCTCATGCATGTTAAGATTTTGGCTCTTATATTTTAGGGGTTAATGGAAGAATAAATATATCTATTTAGAAACTAAGCTTAAAAAATGGAGAATAAAAGACTGAGAAAATCTTTTAGCCTGGTTGCATGAGATGTATTAAATATTTTGGTGATTTTCTTAAGCTATTCAAGGTTTCTTCACTATAGTTAAGGATTTGGTGATATTTGAAATAAGGATGAAAGGCTATGTGGAACATTTCTATGATTGTTTTTCTATGAATTGATATTCTTATTTATAGCCATTTATTTTGGTATAAAGACATAGTGCATATCTTAGACGTTATTTTCTAGTTCTATATGGTTTTGTGATGAGTATGCAATACATTTAGTTTTAAGATCCTAAAAAGGTTGAAATGTTTAGGTTTCTTACATACAATGAAATTGGCTCTCAGATATATTTGATTCATAGATTTAATTCATTCTTATCTTGGTAAAATCACTCGCATACATAGTTTGGGATCACTTCAACAGATGGATTCCATGTCTTGAATGTTGTGGATATTTTTAAAGAATATAGTATTGAGGATTTGTATGCATGAAAAGATATTGAATATATTATAGGATATAATTTTTTTGGATTTTGTGGTGTAACATAAATTAGGGTTTTATTCTAAGTATATGACGTTTGGTTTTTGAAGGGTTTTTCATGCATAAAATAATATGCATCAAACATATTTTGTATGTGAAAGTTTGCATATATTTTGAGAGTTAATGATTTTGGATTTATGCATATGTTTGGTCAAGGAATATCTAAGTTTATGAAATCTTAAGGATGTTTTTAGTCTCAATTCGGTTATTTGTTGTGGATTTGATATTTTGTGGAGAGCTCAAAAACTTGGGATTTAGTTTTAGTCTTAATGGTTTGGATTCCTAGTTAAAGTCTTAAAATGATTTTATGGGTTTTAAATAGTTTTAGTCAGTCATTTTGTGAATGATGTGCCAAGAAGTAATATATATGGATTATCTTAGAGTTTTGAATTTTTGGCCAGCTTACAGTTATAAATGTGATTTTAAAATTTTAGCTTAATGAGATTTACATTAAAACTTCACCTTAATATTGAAGTTTTAAGTCTTTATTTGAAAATGGACATTGAGATTAAGATTCTTTGATACTTTTGAAATTATATCAGAATCTTATATTAAAATAATATTGGCTTTAGACAATATGGATAAGATCATTTTGGCAAGCTTTTAGATGTATTTAGTTTCATTTGAACTGTTCAAAATAGATTTTGATTCAAACAGTGTGATGAATTTTAATTTAAGTTTAAGTTTTAATTTCAGTTTGTTGAAGATATAAAAGCTTTCAATTTTACTTTTTTGAACAAATTTTTGATTCTCAATTTTAAATTTAATTTATTCTAGATTTGATTCATTATGGCTGGGTGGGACTAACCAAGTTCATTAAGGAGTAATGATAATAGGGAATGGGAAAGAGTTCCAATAGTGATACAAACCAACCCATCAGAGGTTTTCATAGTGGTGATTTTTGTGCAAAAAACTTTGGCCTTAGATTTCATAGAGGAACTAGAATGTCCATTCATTTTGATGCTTCTGATCCTCAACTTTGGGACATTCTAAATAATTTGCTTGCTAATCCAACCAATAGAGGTCATAGAGGTAATATATTTTTATTTAGATGAAGGTTTGGAGCTCGTACACCTTCCCAAAGTAGTTTAGCTCATCATTTAGATCATAATCCAAAACACTTGCCTCTGCAACCCCCTAATATTGAAATAATTAAACCAATTATTGATCCTTTACCTGAAAACCAATCCACACATCTAGAAATAGAAATTGTCCATGCTAAAAATATTAGAAACATGGTCATTCCTTCTTATGCACCTTCCCTTTCCTATGAAGATCCTGTTGGAAAATATAAGAGGTTGAATCTAGCTGGTGCCCATAGTGAGCCTCTCTTAAGATATGAAAGGTTGAATTTAGGAGTCCAAGGGTATGTTAGTAGGAGGAAGACAATTAACTTTCCACATTGAAAAGAGGACTATTGAAATTCAATTTGATCTAAAGACACCAAGGAAAGTCAGAATGTTTAAGAAAATCAAGTTGGAGATTGATGATAGTAACATAGATTCAAGGATGAAATTAGTGTCATTTCTTGCCACTGTGATGGAATACAATGTTTGTCTTCATAAACAATCCAAGCATGTGATTGAAGTGTTATCTGATTCAGAGGATTATTGGATGTCCAAAGGATAAATTCTATTTTAGTGCTGAACTTTTTTATGGCAATTTTCAGACTTTGATAATTTTGAAAATATAGTAATTTTGGAATTCTGATACATAATTATATATGTTTAAGTTAATTAATATGCATTATGGATTAATATGAATAAGATTTATCAGTTTCTAACTTATTTATTTTATGATTAAAATGTGTATTCTATTATATTATTATTTAATATAGGTCTCCACCCATTAATATTAGTATCCCGATCTATATTTAATAACTTGATCAATTAAGACTTTAAGTCTTAATTAAAATTGTCCTTAACCAATTATAGTTTATAATTAATTAACTTTGTTAAAAGTTAATTAGTTAATATAAACTAATATCTAACTAAAGTTAGTTATAACTTGTTTGCAACTAAGTTTGAAGTTATAAGAAGAGATCAAGGACTCATTTGAATATATAAGAACAAGTATTGAGGACTTATACATTTTTTGAAGTCAATCATTCATCTTTCTTCTTTCTATCCAACTTTTCTGAGATCGTACAGCTTTTACAGATAGACCCAATGGTATTTTATCTAACGGTTGAATAATTACTTATGCAACATAGGTATATCTAGCTTTATTTATCATTAAATATTAATTATCTAAAGTTTTATAAGCTTAACATCTTTTGATGATTCCTATTTTCAATCCTATGTGCAAATTTCAAGTATTCAACATGAATAATGATGAATATTTCACTATTTTGTGACACTTAATTGATCTATTTTGATTGTAAAATTGTCATTCAATTTTTTGTAAAAGAAGAATGTTGATTTTATTAATTAATTTATATTTTCCTGCTAAGACGACTCTCCTTTTGAGACTCGCATACTCTTTGTAATTTATTTAACTTTAACTTTAATATAGTTAAATCTTTCAAATTTCTTCTAAATCTAGTTTTTGTTTCAGTTTTAGGTTATCTTCTTAATTTTAGTTTTTAACCATTAGTGTCTTTCTATTTTAATTAGTTTTTTATTTAGATTTTATTCTTTCTTTCTTTAGATAATTATTAATCCTTCTTAGATTACAATTTTCTTATTTATGTTTAGATTTTAGAATCTTTTAAATTTTTAGACTTGATCTTTTCAGTTCATTTTTTTTTTTTGTTTTATAGATTAATTATTAGATAGTATAATTCACTATTTATTTTTATTCGAGTTTAATTTTAATATTTTTTTGGTCTTTGTAATTATTTAATCCTTTAATTGAATAGTTGTCTTGATTAGATTTTATATGTTTAGTTGTTTATTAATAATCTTTTATGTTCTTCTAAAGTTAGTTATTTGATAAGCATTTCATAGCTTAACACTTGTTAGTCCCTTTCATTTATTTTTACACTTTATTTTAATTAGTTACTAGTTTTTTTCAAGTCTTTAAATTAATATATTTTGTTTATTTAGATTTAGATTGATAGTTGTTTCATTGTTGTTAATTCTTTTCTATTATATTTGGTTTTAGTAAGGGTGAGATTTTTTAATCTTTTCTCTTTTAATTAGTTAGTCCTTATAGCCTTAGTAGTTTCTTTTCTTAATAGGCTACTTGTCTTTCTCGTTCAAGTTTTTGTCTTGTTTAGATTATTTATTTAGTTGTTATTCTTTTTCTAAGTTTAGTTGTGTGTTTTTCTTAACTTCCTTTAGTTTGTTTGTTATCTCACTCTTTTGCTTAAGTGATTGAATGTCTTATCTATCTTTATCTTAAATTTGTCTTCTTCTCTTTCTGTCATCTTCTAGAATTATTAGGAGAATATTATAGCAAGAAGTGAAATATCATTAAAAATATGAATATTTACTTAATTAGATTTATATTATTCAATAGACTATTTAAATCATAGGTTTTCCCTGTCAGATAAAATAGATTATAGATTATTATCTTAACTTATTCATGATTTGATAAATGGATTTTTTATTTCTATTATGAAATAAGTTTTTTTGATAACTTGTTGATTATATCCTAGAACTTATAATAAAAAACCCCTCACATCTTTAGGATCTTAGATGAACTTTTAGAACCCTACGATTAGACTAGTATGATTCTAACTTAATTTTCATGATAGGTGAAAGGGTTGATTCATTGACTATACAATTTCCATCGTCAATAGGAGGGGACAAGGTTAACCTAATTTTAATAGGTCACTTAATACTTACAATCAAAATTTTGTACCCACCTTAAGAGCCATGGTTTCAGTCCATAGAAACCTAGTTCAAGTAAGAAAATGGCCAAATTTTTTGTAGAAGCCTCGAGTTTAGTACAAGAATTATAATGAGAGGGAAGGTCAAGGCTTGATGGCTCAAGGAGGTACTACTCCTTATTTGATATTAGAAGATGATAGATTTATGCAAGTAGAACCAAGTGGAGAATGTAGTAATCCAAGAGCAAGATTTTTGAACTACCAAATGGAGGATAGATGTGGGAGATGATCAATATGTGAATAGACATCTTTAAAAAACTCCTTCAAGGTAAAAAGGTATGGATATAAATATGTTAGCCTCTATAAGTCTTACACCTCTTCAAAATCAAATCTTGGAAAAGGTAGTCAAACCTTCATTGCCTCAAGCTCAAGGTACAACATTGCCTCCAAGGATGTAAGCAAAGGATAGTGTCTCCCCTTTGAGTATTATTGACTCCTTGAATACCACAAAAATAATCATATCCCTTTGGGAGATACTCTATATGCCTAGTCAAAAGGAGTTACTCCAAGAGTAGTTGTACCAATTTCATATTCTCCCAACCAGAAAAACATATTGGTGTAGCCCTCACAAATGCACCTACTCATATTGTTGAACCTTCCACCAAGTCTCAAAAACCCCCACCTTTCTATCTTACCCTTATTATGGGAGATAAGTCACTTTATATTTGCATTGAGGATAGTGGGGCAAGCACTTCAGTCATGCCTAAACTAGTTACAAAAAAATTTGTCTTAAAGTATGATCCATATAACAAATGAGTATTACAAATTGATGGAACACCACTCAAGTCTAAAGGATTGAAAGTGTTCTTTCATGGCTAGCCAAGTTTTCTAATTATATAAGACATAGTGGTGATGGATCTACTCACACACTTTGCTATTTGCCTATCAAGAGACTTCACTATCAAGATAGGAGGGTATGTTGTTGTTGATTGATCTTTCTTGGATTTTAGAATGAGGTAAGGAGATAAAGTGATAATAATAACATAGCCATTTTCCAAGTTCCATAATGAAACATATGAGGAAACTAGTTTCAATCTAAATTGCACTTTCAATGAGCAAGAGGAGCATGCCATAGATGATGGAGCATCTTCCCCTCTTGAAAGTATTTATGATCTCTTCTTAGATGAATATGATGTTGAGACCTATGAGCATGATTCATGTGATTTCATTGAAGAGATGGGTCTTGGCACATATATCATTCATGATGAGGGTAATGAGTATCCTGAGGTAAGTATTGATGTTTCCCTTAAATAATTTGAATGGGGTAACTATTTTCATCACATAAATGATGATGATGAGTTTCAAAGTGTAATAGAGCATGGTAATGAATATGGTGCAATTATACCTACCCAAAATGAATAAATTCATGAGTTTGATGGTCATGAAGAGTGTGATGATCTATGGTAGTAGTTTCATGCTATAGTTTAAGAATTTGAACAAGGAAACTCTCCCTTAAAATAAATATGAGGTTGATAGTAAAGTCATTGGTTGACCTAATGAGCATGAAGAGGAGTGTCAAGTCACTATCAATTAGGTTATAGTCTTGGAAGACTAAAATTAGGCCAAAACAGAAGCTTGTGTGGTTAAGGAGTAGCCTAAGCCTCAGTCTAATATTGAGTCACTCAAAGACATGATTGGCCAGCAAGAAGGCAAGTATGATGGTCCTAAACATCAAGCACATCATGGTTTAGATGAAGGTGAAGTTGAGAAAGATTTTGTGACTCCCACGAAGCAAATTAACAAGCATCAAATGAGAATGAAAGAGATCAAGTAGGATGCATTGTCAAGTAGACCTAAAGGAGAGCTAGAAGGAGCCTTCAAAAGAGTTTCAAGTGGTGTACTTGTAACTAGTAGAGGTTTTATGAGTGGTAAGTCTTTTTATCACCTTCACAAGCAAAATTTCTTTGATAGACATCCATCATATGGTGATTTATTCACATGGAGCATTTTTGACTCAAAGAATATTCTTTTTTAACTTTGTTGAAGCAAGAGGAATTATTTCATCACCTCAAACATGTTTTGACATTTATACATAGTAGGTTAGGTGTGTTGTTTTAAGCCTTTTGTGTGTGGCTTCCCTAAATGCCTTTGGTATAGTGGGTATTTACTTCATGTTGTGTGTTTGGTGTGAGTTTGAAGTGATTAGAAGGCATGTCAATTTCATATTGTAGTATAAGAGTGACCTTGTTTCTCAATTGGAGGATAATACCAATGATCCATTAGCATTGCAAGCACGCTACTCCAATGAATCACTAAATTGTTAACCAAATTTTGACCTCAAGTCAAAATTAGTCACCCCCTCTAGGTTGAAACTTCATAGGGTTTTCAAAAACTTGTCTTGGTCTTGTCATGGTCTTTTCATAGTCTTGTCATGGTATTAAATGGTTTCATATGGTCATATGTGTCCTTGTCTAGCATTATCCAAAGTTCGGTCTTATGTTCACTTGTTTATTCCTATGGGTAAATTGCAAGGTCTTCATATTTTTACACATGGTAAAAGTTTTGGTATGTTTTAAAGTCACTATAAAAGGTTATTTATATGTCATTAAATTCATATTATCATGTATTGACCTTTTACTATGTTCTATTGTGCTAAAATGACAATTTGGCTACCTTTTGGCTTATTTGGAATATTTGCACATGTCATTCTAAGTAAAACATTTAAAGAAGACTCCCAATGTACCTAATGTCATAATTGGGCTATATGATGTTTAGGTATGGTTAGAGACTGACAACATCTATAGTTTAATGCCTAAACTAAGTAAAAGGACAATTTACAAGCATTTTTGGGCACTTATACGACCTTTCTATAACAAATTTCAATTGGAAATGGTTTTCAAGTGTCCCTTGGAATTATTGAGATCATTTTTAGGATTTATACCAAGTTTTAGGTCGAATTAACACTTCAAGCATTCTCTCTCTTCCATTGCTACCTTCACAAGCTCAGAAAGGCAAATTTGAAGTGAATGGTACAACCAAAAGAGAGATAGATAGAATTTGGATCCAAAACTTTGGCCATTTTTAGGAGTCCTAGAAAGATTGAAATTAGTGGCATTAGTTTACATATTCATGGCCTCTTATTTATGAACAATCACTACGAGTGATAGTAGGTCACTATGTCCTATCCATCCAAGTAGGGTTTGTTCTTGCATCTGTTTATCCACTTCAAAATTTCATGGAGAATTATGGTTTTGAATGATGTTTTTATAGGTCAAGGATATCCTTCCCATGGTGGTTTCATTGGCTAATTCATCTCCATGAAATGTCTTCACTTGGAAGAAAAGTGTCTTGATGTACAAGGTCTCTCAATGAATCATGTTACAAGTTTTATTTTATCTGAGATATTTGTCATCTTCAGAGGTTCCAAATTCTTCATCACTCATGGGATATCCCTCAAATTCATTGATTTAATGGTTACTTTCCTAATGGGTAATTCTTATTCATAATCTTCAAGTGTTTGGTCTTTGGAAACATTGTCATTGTTTGAATAGTTCACTACATATTTGATTGCCAATTCGGCTTAAATATTAGTGATATATCATATTATAATGTTTTCATATAGCATTCCACTATTATAAGTATGGGAAGATGAAGATAGTGGTCCAAGCATAGCTTCCAATGAGAGTCACAAGTGTCTCTTCCATATATAGGGTTGTACAAACTATAGAAATAGGTTGAAGATGTTGAGAGTCATAGGAAAAATTGATACAACTCCTCATACATTCATATTCTTATGACTACCCCATTTCCATCATTAAGTGATACACATTGACTATATGCTCTAAGACAACACACAATCCCTATGTATGGGTTAACTATACCTACATATCTATACAAACTATAAGGTGAGTTGAAGATGATATGAGGCATTGTGAAAAGGCCTATAATCTATTAAAAGAGTGAAAACTTAATGGGACAATATTGACAGTGGTAATATTTTGAAATATTTTAAGGATTCACCCAGCTCTCTTAATATCCTATGAAAGCAAAAGAGATCTACAAGCCCTAGGCATGTAGGTCCTAATTATAGACTTAGGTTTATTATTTTCAAAACAAGAAAAACACAATGGTTATTCCATACATTATAGATAGATGAATATAGAATATAAAACATTAAAGAGAAACTAGGTCACTTACAAGTTAGATATGGTCAAAGAATTGAGTTGACAAGTCCTAAAAGGTACCTACAGAACTATGTACAAAATCAGAAAGTGATAAATAACTTGAAAATGCTATAAAATGGGTTGGCAGACCTTGTAGTATAATGAAATAACTCTTTAAAGAGTTTTAACCCCCTCAAATTATCTTGACAAAGTGAAATACTAACTTTCCAAAGTTCAGTCAATACCCTTCCCCAAAAGGCCACCTACAAACCTACTTGAAGGATCAGTCCATTTTCAAGTTGAAGAGAGCTAGCAGAGCATGTATGAAAAGTGTTTGAACCCAATTGGAACTCCAAATAACTCAAAATCCATTGAGGAGATCATTGATATGAAAATAATACCTTGAGACCAAAAAATGCAATCAAGATACCCTACTATTCACCTACAGGCTATAATGAGGATAGGTTGGTTCTAAGCCCAAAGTTAAGGGTAAATGTATATGAAAGGCTCTGAAGTCTATCTCAATTATAAAAAAGGTTTATAGGGATATTTTAAAACCAAATGAAATGTGATGTGGTTGATCAAAATTGAGTTCAGAGCCTAATTCTCTATGCATACACAATCAAGTAATAAACTATAGGTCTAATACCATGCATAAACCATAAAGCACAGTCATGTGAAATTGGATAGTTGAGGATGGTTTAATGTTATTAATGGATTTTAGAGGTTTAATAAGATGGTTTAGAGTCTCCAATACCACCCATGGATATAACAAAGCAAATAAATTTTAGTTTGACCTCTTAATACCTTCTCCAAGTTTCCTTCATGCAAACTTGCTCTTCAAACATAGTATTCTCTTGATTGGTAAGACCATGAAAAAAATGTATGGAGCTATATGGTTTTTTGAGGTGGTATCAGGGTCTCTACACAACATTATGGAGGCATCATTCATTTTCTTAAGCATTTGATATGCATGAACAATAGCTAAAACCATTAGACCCCTCTCAAATGGCTTATTTACAACCCAAGGAGTACCTTCTCGCACTCAGAACTTTATTGAAGATTTTCATGGGACCCTATGGTTATTTTATTTGTTTGAGGAGTCCCATAACAATAATTTTTTTGTATTATGAGGAATAAAGAGGATATGTTCTTTATGAACAATCCTGAAGAATGAAACGTGCTTAAAACCTTGATAGTGACTAGTCAAGACAAATGGACCTATAAAGTAAATGTAATGCCATATTTTTCTCCTTAAACATATTTTATGTTGTTTATGAATTCAAGGAATTGTTTGTACTTGTAGTTATAGGAACTACAATAAATGCCATATTTTGCATGATTTTTAGTGTTTTATAGGGGCTTTGACCAAGGGAGAACTTTAAAATAATTTTAGGATGTCGTTTTGTATGTTTTACATCCATTAACTCCCAAAAATATTCACATAATATTTTTTAGGTGTTCAATCAAGGCTCATTTTCCAAGGCAGTCTCAAACAGGCTTAAAATGAGACTAGGTGGCAAGGTCATTTCATGGTTCTCACATTTCCACAGGGCATCAGGACCTCAAAATTGATATGGAGGTTGTTGATATCCTATAAAAATTTAATAACTTTATTTTTTATGATTTCACACGTTTGGAAGAGGTTTGTAGCAATAAAACATGGTTCTAGGTAAAGAGGCCTAATTGAGGAGAGAGAAAGGTAGAAAAAATGGACTTCCACTTAGATTCAATACATTAAAATTGACATGAAATTTTAAGGAAATAATGTATCTTATAATATTCATTCATTTTTTCATTACACTTTGTACATTCTCCTACATAAGGAGTTTTATATGTTTTTAGGGCTATAAGGAAAATAGGCCTACTGAGAGCTTGAGGAGTAAAATGGAGTCTTGGGAGTTTTTCCAAGAAAAAAAATGGTTTTTTTAATGTATTATAATATATTTTAATACCAACCATGGATAAAGAGTGAATTTAATAATATGAACTTGAGTTTTGGGCCACTTAGAGCAAGTTAGGCATGGGAAATGAAGAGTTTCAAGACACCTATGCACATGAATGATGGAATGTCAAATCAGAGGGGTTTATTAATGTATGTTAGGTGACAAATAAATTTTATTATATCATTTCATGGTTAATTCATGATTGATAATTCCATTTTTCATTCTTATTATGCAAAGAAGGGCAGTTTTCAAGAAGCTAGTTAAGGTGTCACGCCAAGTTCTAACTCTTACACCACTTGGAGAGTTGAAGAATCTTTAGGAGTGATACACATGGATTTTTAATTTTATTTATGAAATTTTCATAACCCCCTTTATTTTTTTAACTCACATGGACACTTAAACATCTTTTCTTACTATGCCCCTCTCTCTCTCTCTTCTTAATTCTCTATATAAGCAGTCACCTTTGGATTTATAAATAATCCACATATGGTATGGTGATGACCTAATAGTTTTAGTACTGATTTTTCCTTTCAATAAAATATTTAAATCTGGTTTTGAGTTCTCAAATTCTTATATAAGTGTGTGAATTAGTTCATAGTTAAATGACAAGTGATAGATATCTCTCCTTGTGTTCATCTTACTCTTTCTTATTTTTTGCAAGTAGTATTCTCTCTAACATGTCACATGAAGTGTAATTAGTGTTATTTTATGTCCTTAAGTGTAATCAAGATTACTATTGTCTACAATCAGACATCTTATTCATCCACCTTGATAAATGCATTGCATCTTACCTCCATGTTGAAATACCTATGTTAGAGAAACCTTGGATAGTGAGATCAATTTTGTGAATAACCTTTCATAGTAAAATTTTATGGTATTATTTTGGATTTAAAATTGGTGCATCACCTCATTAGGTTAGTTTCATTTCATAATTCTCTCTCCCTTGTCATCCTAATAAGTTAATAGCACAGGTGATGAGCTTAAATAGATATATCAATGTCAGGATCTTGAGCAAACACAACTCTGATGCCACTTGTCAGGATCTAGAACACAAAGCTCTGATACCACTTATTAGGATCCAACTCCTTAATAGCATAATTGATTACCTTTGTATACGCAACTAAACACAGAATTAAACCAGAAGTAATATGTAACTAGAATTCAGAAACAACACAGAATATGAGAGACAATACAATCTTGTATTAACACTCTACCAGAAGGAAATACAATGAAGAAATAACACTCTTCCCACACCTCTTGGGCATACAGTAATTCTCCCTCATGAGTTCTCTCTCTCACATAATCAATTACAACCACAACTCAAACATAGAGTTGTTCCCTCCACCAGTCAGTAACAATACTGCCAGTCCACCAAGTACTCCAAGTAGATGTCCCTGATCTTGCTCCTTGTTGTGTTACAGATCTCCTTGATCTTGCTACCTCACAGATCTCATTTGACCTTGCACACACACACACACCTGTAGATCAACTAACCTTACTTAGCATGTAGATCTCCCTGATCTTGCCCACTTGCAGATCAACTGATCTTACAATTAGAAGGATCTCTTCCTTGTCCTTGATTACAATACAGCCCCATGGGTCTATTAAATAGATCCCATACAAATAATAATTAGACTTCCCAATTACAATAATTAGAAATGCAGACTCAAGACTAAAATTAGTCTTTTACATGCAAACAAACTATCCGTCTAAAATTAGACTAGTTCTGGAAGCGCATGCAAACGCACACACACACACACAGGTTGTCGACGTCGGTTCCTATCTAACAGATGTCGGCCGACCCCTAACCAATGTCAGTTACTACGTACACTGAATATTACTAATATCAGTTGATCATATCGACATCGGTTACTTTAACACTTATCAAGCTCCACCATTTACATCAGTGAAGCTTTTAGCTCCACAACCTAACAATCTTCCACTTGGAGATAAATAGTTGCACCTGTACCTGTACCTGTACATCATCTAATTTTGTTTCCTAGCTTGTATCCCTCTTCAAGTTTAATCTTGAATACCAATAGAATTTGAATGAAGATTTAACTTCTCCTTTGTTCCCAGCTTTGTTAACATTTTTGTAGGGTTCTTATCCTTGCTAGCCACCATGACTGCAACAACCTTCTGCAACTCTGAAATCCAACTAACCACCATACCACCTGTTGTTTCCAAAATTAGCTTAGCCCATTTTTGGGAACAACCCCCTACGAAACTTGTTTGTTTCATCTTTTGTCTCTCTAAGTTTGTTTTCGAGATAGATTTTAAATTCGTTCTCATCTTGGCTTAGGAACGCGAGAGTGGTTATGATCTCGTTGCAACCAAGGAACCCCTCCCCCAGACTGCCTCTTCTAGAGTTAGTCTTTTCTTCCGTTTCATGCACGAGCGGCAAATTTTGCCGCTAGTGCATTTAACCTTTGTAATGCAAGGGTGGAAAATTTTGTCGCCTCTGCATTTTTCAAATGCAAAGGCGGAAAAATTTGCCGCCCCTGCATTTGAACTCACCGAAACATGCAAGGGTGGCAAATTTTGCCGCCCAAGCATGCCTCAGTTTCTATGTGCGGCATTTATTGCCGCACGCGGTGGGTTGTTGGGGTCATTTTTCACCCCATATAAACCATTTTGAGCCTCATTTCTTCTCATTGCTTCTTCCTCTTGTCCTGCCTTCTACATTTGGACCATCTGACGAGTGATTTGAAGTGCATTTTCACAGATTTGAGCTTGTGGTGTGCACAGCTTTTTAGGTAGGTCTTGTTTTTTACATTTATTTTTTTGTTCTTCCTTAGTTTATTTATCATTTTTAAGTTATTTTGGAAGCTTTCTACCTATTGGGGATGGCTAAAAATGTTGTCCCTCTCTGTTGCCCGTGATCTTTTTTGATCCCGCACGAGCGGTAATTATGTCGCTCGTACCCTCGAGTTTTTTCCAAAACACATAATGGAGGTGATTTTTGCCACCCCTACGTCTCAATTTACCCCCGTAATCCTCACCTTCATGGGCGATGATTTTTGCCACCTCAGCTTCCTGTCTTTCCCGTCTGCTCTCTTTCACGCACGAGCGTCAAATTTTGCCGCTCGTGCCCACTCATTGCCAGGCATGCATCGGCAGTAAAATTTGTCGTCGAAGCATGTTCATCATGTAGGGGTGGCATTTTTTTCCGCCCCTAATTTCTCCCCTTTCATCTTGCAAGGGCAAAAAAATTTGCTGCCCATGCAGGCCATTCCTACAGGGGTAGCGAATTTCACCGCCCTTGCATCTCTTTTACTCCAACCTGCAGGGGCGGCAAATTTTTCTGCCCGTGCATCCCTCCTCCAAATTTTTCCAACTCTGGAGGATTTTGTGTCGACTTTTTCTTTCCCTTTCTTCCTCATTTTCTGGTCTTTTTTTCAAACCAGCCTTTTTAAGTGACCTCCATTGACCATAATCACTTAAATTGTGTTTTCCCCATTCGTCCACTTTCCCCTAATCTTGTGATTATGTTTCTAGAACCTTCAGAGAACTCTTGATCATTGACACATGTCTAACTAAAACTAGTTTCCATGTCTGAAGCGTCTCTGAAAAAGGTGAAGACCATGAAATACAAATATCAGGGCATCTTCCCACTCACATCGATCTCCTCAAATGTCGATGACATCTGAGACACAGAAATTGGCCACGTAGACATGACCAAATTCATAGCTCAAACAAAGGCGACGAACCTAAGCACCGAGATAAAAAAGATCCTCGAAAGCAACATCTACCTGGTGGCAGCTTTTCCAGTAGCGGCACATCATACAGAGTTCATTCTCCAATGTGCCCACTTCTACAACAAAGAGTCCAAGTCAGTATCAGATGCAAACGGCAATGTGGTGATTCGGCTAGATCCTGAATTTATCGATAAATTTTTCATGTGCCCTCCAGCCACCAAAGTAACCAAGATTGACTTCGTGAACGCCCAAAAGGAATATGACAAAGACCCTGAGAGGGCAAAGAAAGTAATGTACTACAAATGGTTGAAGACCCCCGGGACCAACTTATCAAGATGGCCACAGAATTTTTTGAAGAGTGACTTCATTGAGGAGGTTGGTGACTTGAACACCCTTCTCAGCAGAGTATGAGGTCTCCCGTCTTCCTCACTGTTCCATGAATGGATGTATCCATTCATCAAAATCATCCTCTAAGGCAAACAGGTCATCTTTTGGGGAGAGCAGATCAGCAACACCCTCCATGAGCAGCTAACCAAGGTACAAACTTCTTACAAGTTTTATATGACTTTGTACCTTGTGTACATAGCTACCGCAATGCAAACTTTTTTGGGTTTAATCACAGAGGGGGATAGAAAGACAACCTCAGTGTATTCATATTACCCCCAGCTGACTCTGCATGGATCAACCTGCCATTTCAAAAGGATAAATGACACCTTCTTCACTGTATTTCTTGTCTCTTCGACCCTCAGCTTGAGCAGAAGAGAGTATCAGATGAGGCCTGGGTAGTCGTCAATGATTATGGGTGCATGTTCTTTCAATTCCCCACCTTCTGCTATCTTTGAGTTGGATTTTTCTAAGGCTACCCCTATATGCTCCCTAGGTTCCCTTCTGACAAGCTAATTCTAATGGAACTTTGCCGACAACTGATTGTCATGCATACCAAACAAATGGAGCTGAAAAAGCCAGGTTTCTAATTTCCAATCGAAATTGATAGATATTCTGTTGCAACAGCAGCTAAAGCCAAAGTCCTGAAAATAGAAATGTAGATGGTCACTCTAAAACCATTCAAGAGAAGAGAAAAATTTGACTACAGGGGAATCAAGGACAAAATAAAAAAGAAAACCCAATTCCATGAGCCCATGATTGAAGACATCTAGATCGACCTAAGGATGGCCAAAGAGATCAAAAAGATGGATTATTGCAGGCTGACCCTAGACTAGATTGAATATCTAGGACATGCAGAGATCCCCTCCAGTCTGGCAGATGATGGAAACATCATCAATAACAAATACCTGGCTAAAAAGGTTGTTGGTTCCCCTCTTCCTCCAACTCAGTGGTCTCAGAAAGAGTTGACTTCTATGAGAAAAAGATTTGAACCAATATTGGCTAACACCAATGATTGGTTAGCAGCCAAAGGGATCATCCTGAGAGAATTCATCACGAGATCAGACGTTGAATATCAAGCAGAGATGAAGAAAAAGGTAGAGAACAAAACCAAAAACAAAGGTGATGTACCTTCCCCTTCTAGGCCTCACAAGCCTAGAATCATCTTTGTATCTAAGAAACCAAAGACTGTTGAAGAGCCTGAAGCAGCAGCAAAAGGAATCAAGAAATAGAGCCCTCAGACACAGGCAGCCTAGCCAATGGAAACAGATGATCAACCGTCAGGGTAACCAAGCACTGGACCTCCACTCTCACAAGAAGAAGCATAGCCACTCAAGAGAATCTCTCCTTCTCCCCCTCAGTCTCCTGTGGTACCCTCTTCTCTTATCTCTCTGATCAATGTTCCCTCCTCTAGAGCTACCTCTCCTTCCAAAGTCATGTTTAGCGATCCTCAGGGCACTTTTGGAGGTTCTCCTCGCTCTTCTAGGTCCATTCCAAGTTTATCATCTCCTTCTTTCAACTTGGAAAAAATCCCTACACAAGAGCCAGAATCAGTAGTTGGTACATTTTTGTCAGTTACTCCAACTACGACCACTATCACCACTAGCAGTGTAGAAGCTGCCGCAGTTGCACCAACTGAGGGAACCATTGCCACAGCAGATACTTCTCTCCCACCTTGGATGACAGCTTTCACCCCCAAAAGAAAGAAGTTGGTCATCTCTCTAGATGACTTCGATTTTGCCAAAATAGTGCCGGTGAAAGCCAAAGCTCCAAAGAGGCCAAGGATCCTCTCGAAATTGGTCAAAGAAAAAGGGCAAAAAATTTTAGAAATTGTCAAACCTCCACAGGACGCAACCCTTGAGGGTTTCGAAATGAGCAGCTATTCCATCTCTCATGTTGAACTTGGCAAAGTTACTCATGAGGGTGTGAAAAGTGACCTTCAGTCTGTTATGGACATCATGATCCAAAAATTTGATCGAGAGAAAGAGATGAAAGATTATTACAAGGCCAAGACAGAGCAGCTAACGGTAGTAATAAGAAAGTTCACTCTTCCCCCTAAAGCGGCAACTCCAGAGGCCTTCTCCGTAGATGACCCAGTCATTCAAAAAGTAGAGAAGACTTACTTGAAGGGAAAAGCCCTGGAGGATTATATTGAAAGAATGCATACTCAGGGAGTTTCTTTGTTATTAGAGGTTGTAAAAAAGACGGGTAAGATGAAGAAGGTAAGAGCGGAGTTGGATGACTTTGTCTCTCTTATCTCTCAAGAGATTGATAATTTAGAAAAGGATCTTAGCAAATAGAAGGAGATGAGAGATCTGAAGAAAAGCACCTTAATATCTATCAGTGTCATCTCTAGCAAGGACTCTTATGTTGAGATCAAGGAGTCACTGATTTTCAGGATCCAGGTACTCAAAGATTTAATTGATGATCTCAAAGCTTTCAAGGAGGCTAGTGAGAAGAGCGACCTAAGTCTGCTAAATAAACTAGAAGAGCTGCCTTGCGACCTAACCTCTAAGGACAATCAGTTCCTCTCAGTAGAAGAAATGATTTAGAGTTTCAAAGAGATGATTCAGAGAGATTTTGAAGAAAAATCCTTCTCAATGTCTTCTGTAGACAATATTCTAGACGCTCAGTTAACTTTGGAAAATCTAAAATCTAGGTTAACTGGTCATGCTAAGGCCATCACAGCATTCAAGGACACATTGATCAGAGCCAAAATCATCTCCAAGAACACAGTTGCGCCAGACAGCATAGAAATTCAGATATCCATCACTATGTACGATGCCCATATGAAGAAATCTGGCAGCAAGAACTGAATTCTTCCTCTTCTTTCTTCTTCTTATGCACTTTTGTTTTGTGAAAAGTGCATGCAATTTTGTAAAATGTAATTACATGTAAATATTTTAGAAAAATATCTCAAAGTCAAAGATGAGTCATCTTTGACTGAGATATTTTTGTATTTTATTATTTTCTAGTTTTTGAATATTTTCTCCCTATATATAGTGGAGACCTCATTTGTAAATGATCTTGGATAATAGAGAGCAAAAAAACTCTACCGAAATTGAAACACTTTTTGAGACTTTGTGCTCAGACTTGTAAATCATATTTTGTTAAATAAATAAGAAGCAGGTTTATTTCAAACTTTGTGTTGAAATTATCTGTTTTATTTAAGAAACAGTTCTTATGTCCTTTTCCTGGTAATGTCTTGTTTATTTGATTTAATAAGCAAAGTGGGTGTGTTAATATTATCTGAAGGTGTTTCTAAAAGGTAGAAGATAGACTTTGAGCTACTTTTATCTTTGGGATTCAGTTATCTTTTATAGTTTTCGGTGAAGACTTTGTGCTTCATTTCACTCTACGGTTACGCTTGTTCCAGATCGGTGAAAGAGACTACGGAAGACTTTGTGCTTGTGTAATCATTCTTGTGGTTTTTGTTACTTTAGATGATCTCCTGCTCACCATTTGATACCATTCCTGAAAGAAGAGGAGTGTTGTTAGTAAAGACCAGGATTTCTCTCTTTTATTCTTTGTACATTACCTTTGAATAAAGAGAGGTAGATTCTGTTATACCACCCCATGTGTTATTTTCTGCTTAATTATATTCATATATCCAGTGCATAAATATTTATAGGAACCTCCCCTTGATGAGAGGAGAGATTCACTTCATCCAGATTTGGTAAACCCATACTTTTCATGGTGTAAATCTCCCTATGCTGTGGTTGATATACCCATTTTGTCTTCAGTTAGTTGACAACAAAATATTCACCCAATAGTTTTTTGGCGACTCCGCTGGGGAATCGAATGTGCATTTTGAAGCCTCAAGCTCCAACTTGAAGCAGTTTCAGTCTCTTTTCCATTTAAAATCTAGCAACTCTATGCTACACCAAAAGTCAAAGATCTAAGGGTGTTTTTGACCCTGTGTTTGAGTTGGCACCGCTGAGCAATTTTGACCTGTTTCCTCCATCGCCTTTCCTCCAATGATCTAGAAGTCTTCCTCCTGACCTTATCGAATCACCCCCGCAAGGAAGAGCATCTTTTCCTACCGTCAATCATGCCTTGCCTATAAATACCCCACCAAGGTTTGTTATCCCACCATTTAATCATCCCAACATAATGGCTCAAGGCCCATGGGGTAATTCCTTTGGTCCTCTTAATTTGACTGCACCTCTGCATGAACTACCTCGTATTTCTAGAAAAAAAATTCCTAAGTTTTTTGGTGATGGAAAGGTTCATCCCGACGAGCGTATTGCCGCTTTCTCCATAGCATGTGGTGTGATCAGCGTGGAATTCGAAGATGTAGCAGTTAGGCTTTTTGTGAAAACTTTGCAAGGAGCCACCGTGGACTGGTTCTATCACCTACAGGCCAGGTCAGTAACAGACTGGGATATGCTCAAGTCCAAATTCGAAGCTAAGTTTAAACCTACTGAAGATTGACATGCTTTGTTAGCTCAGATAACACAGTTGAAAAAATAATCCCAGGAACCCATGAGGGATTTCATAGCTAAATTCAAAAAGTTGAGAAATTGGACTTCAACTGTGGCTCAGCCCACACCGAAAAATCTCAAGTGTTTTTTATCAATTCACAGCTTTCTAAAATAAGTTACCTGTTGAGGTGAGTTGGCCCTATAGATCTAGCCTTGGCTCAAAGTTTGGCTACTGAGATTGAGGATGATCTTATCCTGGCAGGTAAGATCAGAAAAGACCCTAGTAAAAATAAATTCTCTTCATCTGATAAAAGTTCTTCAGGTACTATAAATCCTATGGTGCATAAATTAACGAATAAATTGATAGCTTTAAAGAGGCAAATAGCCTAAGGTACATTTACTCCTACCTATCGAGATGCACCCAGGAGAACTTTCTAGAATCAGCAATATCAAGGTAATGCTACTCGAAACTAAGGGCAATCCAATTGCCTACCTCCCCCTCCAGGGAGATTGGCCATTGAAGCAGTGCCTGCCAATTCAGTGGTCTGTTATCTGGAGGCTGAGCACGATAATTTGTTTCAACCTTAGTTGGATCGATAAGAAGATACTAATCTCTTCGATGAGCAGGAAGAAAAATTAGCTGGCGACTCCAATATCGGTTTCCTGGATTACCAGGATGAAGCTGGAAGTAAAGGGGAGGGTTTGGATGGATCTTACATTGTTTTCACCAGATCTCAAAATCAGTCGGCTTCGTAGACTGACAAAGAAAAGACAGAGGAGGAACTCCAGCCAGCGATTTTCATTGCTAAACATGGGACTCTATTGCCTCCACAATCAAAAGAGCAGGTAATTCATAAAAAAGTAAGTTCCTCCAACCACACCGTCCCTTTCACTTCTGTTGCTCAGACCAGTGTCGTACCTAATAAAATTTCTGATGATGGACTCTCTTCCTCTATTGCAAGTTTTTTTCAATTATTTGATATAATTGATCATGCTAGAAAGACTAAAATTCAAATGACAGAAGTTGAATATTTAAGGGCTAACCCAGAACAATTTGATAGGTTAGCAGAATATGTGAAAAACAACACCGTCCCCGTAGGACAAGTTTCTTTAAAGGCCGTTCATGATCCCCCTAAAGATAAATCGGCCCAAAACAATCTTGTTGTGACTCCTCCTGTCACTCCCAAAAAAATAGAACCTTTCTATGTTTTCTACTTATAAATGGTTATAAATTGAGTAATTGTATTATAGACTCTAGAGCTTCAGATAATGTCATGCCCGCGAAAGTGGAAGATTCTCTTGGCCTGACTTTAACCAAAACCTTTGGGAGGTGTTTTTCCATGGAAAATAAACAAGTCCCTCTCCTTGGTCAAATAAAAGATGCTCAATATGCCTTCACGACTTTTCCAAAAAAGTGGATAAAAATGATGGTTTTAGTGGCCGATGTTCCAGCATCTTACGGCATCCTGCTTGGACAGAATTTTTGCAAAGATGTTGGAGGTGAGCTAAGTATGGACTTGTTAGAAGCAAAGATTCCATTTCAAGGTGTCATGACGAAGTTGCTTCCTGAAAAATAAGCAAGGTATGTAGTTACCCGATTATCAACACCGAAAGCTCAAATTTTATTTGAGTCCTCAGGCATGGGCAACTACTTCCTATCCACAGACAGAACCCATGAGACATCCGATGAAACTCTTTCGGGTGATAACTTGAGTTTGTGTTCAGCTGGTGTAGCGAGAAAATTGACAAATCAAAATAAACACATGGAAGGGCCTCTTTCCCCAAACGAAAGAGTTTTCAAATAAAAGACAGCGTCTAATGAGGTATGGACCTTGAAATTTGGTGGCAGCTACTCTTCTACTAGTTTGAGAGCCGTAGTTGTGTTGGTATCTCCCCAGGGAGACATTATTCCTCTGTCCTACAAATTGCAATTCAATAATACCAACAACACGGCTGAGTATGAGTCCCTGTTGCTCGGACTATAGGCTGCCAAAGAAAAAGGCATTAGGCTACTCCATGTTAAAAGGGGACGCTGAGTTGATAGTCTGCCAAGTGAGGAACCTTTATCAGATGAAAAATGAAAGGTTGTGTCACTATCATAACCTGGTCTGGGATCAGATTGAAAATTTTGACACGTTCAGCATCTCTGCCATTCCAAGGAAATTTAATGACCGAGCAGATGCATTGGCTGTCTCTACCACCCTTCTAGTCCCTCACCCAGACTTTAAGGGAGATAGGTACACTATTGAACTGGTCTTTCAGCCAAGTGTACCCAATAATGCCAGCCATTGGCAGGTATTTAACAATGATGATCAAATCATCACCTTCTTGGAGCAAAAAGATAGTTTTGATCAACTACGTTTTGAAGGTAGTGAACTCTGAGAATGTGAAGCAACTCTTGAGACCAATACAAACACAGGTGAGGATATCCTATAGCTTAGGGGGAATAAGATTCTCAAAGGTCTGGTTTCCCTAGAAAAATTGTTTGATAACCATGACAGGTTTATTAAACAACAGCAAATAGATTCAAATTCTTTCCAAGATTTTGATCAGGTCAACTTGGGATCCAAGCAAGATCTTAAGATGGTAAACATTGGGAAATATTGCACTCCTGAAGAAAGCTTTGAGCTTGCTAGTCTACTCTGCCAATATATGGATGTATTGGCCTATTCCTATGATGATCTGAAATCACTCAGGCCAAATGATATTCGTCACGACATCCCTCTGAAGGCCAAATCTATACCTTACAAGCAAAAATCCAGGGAATATAATCTGAAAATCTCAAGTACCATTTTAGTTGAGATACAAAAGATGTTTGATGCTCGAATAATTTTTTCAATCCATCACTCAACATGGATTGCCAACATAGTGCCTGTCAGAAAAAAGAATGGTGAAATTTGAATCTGTGTAGATTTTAGAAACTTAAACCAGTTATCTTTAAAAGATAACTACCCCCTTCCTATTATGGATCAAGTCGTGCAGATGGTAATAGGTTCAGAAATGTTATCAATGTTAGATGGTTTTTTGGGGTATAATCAGGTCAAAGTCAGAAAAGTAGATCAACACAAGACAGTGTTTACCACACCTTGGGGCACATTCGCTTATCGAAGAATGCCTTTTGTTCTGATAAATGCAGGTGCCACATTTCAAAGGGCGATAGATCTTACTTTTAAAGATGAGATGGGAAAATTCATTGTAGTATACCTGGATGATCTGACAGTGTTTTCAAAACATCATTCTGAGCATGTTCACCATTTGCAAAAGATACTAGAACGTTGTCGTTAGAACGGTATCTCTTTAAACCCAAAGAAATCTATCTTCGGAGTAACTGAAGGGAAACTTCTCAGGCACATCGTGTCCCAAGAAGGTATTAAAACTGATTCAGAAAGGGTCAAGTCCATCCAGGAACTTACTCTGCCTACCAGCAAGACCGCAATTCACTCTTTCTTTGGAAAGGTGAATTTTTTTTGAAAGTTTATTCCTGAGTTTGCTGAGAAAACCTATCACATTGTCAACATGATGAAGGGAAATGCTACATTTAGGTGGACTGCTGAGGGTAAATCAATGTTCAAAGAGATTAAGGAAGCAATCACCTGTGCACCAATTTTAGTCTATCCAGATTATACTAAAAGTTTTAAAATATATAGTTATGCCTCCGAACATACACTATCGGCTATTTTGGTCCAGCAAAATCTAGAAGGTGTAGAATCTCCTATCTCATTCATGAGTTTTTCACTCAAGGATCATGAGCTAAAATATTCCCTTATGGAGAAGCATGCATACGCTATGGTCAAAGCAGTCAAGCATTTTAGGTTTAATATCTTGAACTCTCACACCAAAATTCTCGTACCAGACATAATAGTAAAATCCATTTTGACTCAGCAGGAGTTCAGTATGAAGAGAGGTAACTAGATTGCCAAAACTCAAGAGTTTGATCTGGACATCAAACCAACCAAACTCATATGGAGAAAGGGTCTTTGCCAGTTGATTACCAATAACATTCCAGGTGAAGCAGAAAGTGAAGAAGTAGAGATTGAAGGCATCCTTACGGTCCTCTTTGTTGCCACTACTAACGAGTGGTATTTTGACATTGCTCATTTTCTAACATATGGTGAGTATCTCGTTCATCTTTCTTTTAAAGAGAAATGAGATGTTAAATTGAAAGTAGTTGGTTATGTTCTGTGGGACAATGGTCTTTATAAGAGAAACCTGAATGGAGCATTTCTTCGTTGTGTTGACAAGGCGCAACAAGAAAGACTCTTAGAATCTTTTCATAATCTAGCCTGTGGGAGACATTATTCTGCACCGATAACAGCACACAAAATTCTACGAGTAAGGTATTATTGGCCCACGCTTTTTTAGGATGCCTACAAATGGGTGCGTAGGTGTGAATTGTGCCAACAATTTGTTGGGAAGCCTAAGTTGCCTGCTTTGCCTCTCAAGCTGGTGGTAATCGAAGAACCGTTTCAGTAGTGGGGTATTGACTCCATTGGTGTAGTCAACCCATCTTTCAGTTCCGGGCATGATTATGTCCTCACGACAATGGATTACTTCACTAAGTGGGTGGAGGCTATCCTAACCAAGTACGCTACGTCTGAAGTGGTGTGCAGTTTTCTCGAAGAAAATATCATCTCCAGGTTTGGGGTCCCACTAAAGATTGTAACAGATAATGCAGCCTTTTTTTTATCACATGAAATTACTCAACTTTGTTTTTATTATGGGATTACTTTATCCCATACCTCATATTATTTCTCTTAAGAAAATGGCCAAGCAGAATCGAGTAACAAGAACCTGGTCACTATTATTAGAAAGTTGGTGGACAACAATCAGAGAACGTGGCACAAAGCATTGTATGATGCTTTATGGGTGGATGGAATAACACCCAAAAGGGCTATAGGTATGTCCCCTTTCTAGCTTCTTTATGGTTTAAATACAGAAATCCCCATCACCCTTGAACTACTAGCGCTCAGGTTAATTAAAGCAATTGAAGACTCAACCTTCGAAAGCTCGGTTGACAAAAGAATCATGTGTCTAAATGAGCTGAATGAGTGTTGAGCTATGGTAGTGGATCGGATTAAGGAACATCAGAACCAAGTAAAGGAACTCTTTGATAAGAAAGTTAAAGTTCATGAATTTTGAGTCGGAGATCAAGTCTTGTTGTGGGACAAGAGGCGAGAACCAAAAGGGATGCACGGCAAATTTGACTCCTTGTGGAGAGGCTCATTCACCATTCGACAGCTCTATGGTGAGGCTAGTTTCTTGCTGGAGTACCAAGATGGAACATTATTTGCACTACCTCACAGTAGGCAGCATCTGAAGTTGTTTAATCTTTGAGGCTTGGATAAGTCCATTTGTATATATGTATAGTTTTTATGTTTTGTCTATTTTTTTTTCATTTTTAGCCTGACTCCATAGCCCAATGGCTTGGATGAAGGCACTTAGAGACTGGTTTCTACTCTCGCTAATCAATTTGATTAATGGAAGTTTCCCAACAGGAGCCAGCTGTTGTTTCCATAATCAACTTAACCTATTTTTGGGAACAACCTCCTACGAAACTTGTCTGTTTCGTCTTTTGTCTCTCTAAGTTTGTTTTCGAGACGAATTTTGAATTCATTCTCATCTTGGCCTAGGAATGTGAGAGTGGTTATGATCTCGTTGCGACCAAGGAACTCCTCCCTCAGACTGCCTCTTCTAGAGTTAGTCTTTTCTTTCATTTCATGCACGAGCGACAAATTTTACCGCCAGTGCATTTGACCTTTGTAATGCAAGGGCGGCAAATTTTTTTGCCTCTGCATTTTTCAAATGCAAGGGCGGCAAAATTTGTCACCCCTGCATTTGAACTCATCGAAACATGCAAGGGCAGCAAATTTTGCCGCCCAAGCATGCCTCAATTTCCATGCGCGATATTTATTGCCACGCACGACAGGTTGTTGGGGTCATTTTTCACCTCATATAAACCATTTTGAGCCTCATTTCTTCTCATTGATTCCTCCTCTCCTCCTACCTTCTACATTTGGACCATCTAATGAGCGATTTGAAGTGCATTTTTGCATATTTGAGCTTGTGGTGCGCGTGGTTTTTCAGGTAGGTCTTGTTTTTTACATTTGTTTTTTTGTTCTTCCTTAGTTTATTTATCATTTTTAAGTTATTGTGGAAGCTTTCTACCTGTTGGAGACAGCTAAAAATGCCATCCCTCTCCATTGCCCGTGATCTTTTTTGATCCCGCACGAGCGGCAATTTTGACGCCCGTACCCTTGAGTTTTTTCTAAAATGCGCAAGGGAGGCGATTTTCACCACCGCTGCGTCTCGGCTTCCCCCTGCGGTCCTCACCTTCGCATGTGGTGATTTTTGCCACCCTGACTTCTTGTCTTTCCCGCCCGCTCTCTTTCGCGCACGAGCGATGAATTTCACCGCCCGCACCCGCTCATTGCCAGGCACGCATCGGCGGCAAAATTCACCGCTGAAGCATGTTCAGCATGCAGGGGCAGTGTTTTTTGCTGCCCCTACTTTCTCCCCTTTCGTCTTGTAAGGGCGGTGAAATTCACCGCCCATGCATGCCATTCCTGCAGGGGCGATGAATTTTGCCGCCCTTGCATCTCTTTTACTCCAACCTGTAGGGGCGGCAAATTTTGCCACCCATGCGTCCCTCCTCCAGATTTTTCCAACTCCAGAGGATTTTTCATGTCGACTTTTTCTTTCCCTTTCTTCCTCATTTTCTTGTCTTTTTTCCAAATTGGCTTTTTTAAGTGACCTCCATTGACCATGATCACTTAAATTGTGTTTTCCCCATTCATCCACTTTCCCCTAATCTCGTGATTATGTTTTCAGCACCTTCAAAGAACTCTTGCTCATCGACACATGTCTGACTAAAACTAGTTCCCATGTCTGAAGCGTCTCCAAAAAAGGCAAAGACCATGAAATATAAAAATCAGGGCATCTTCCAGCTCACATCGATCTCCTCTAATGTCAACGACATCTGAGACACAAAAATTGGCCACATAGACATGGCCGAATTCATAGCTCAAACAAAGGTGATGAACCCAAGCACCGAGATAAAGAGGATCCTCGAGAGCAGCATCCACCTAGTGGCAGCTTTTCCAGTAGCGTCACATCATACAGAGTTCATTCTCTAATGTGCCCACTTCTATAATAAAGAGTCTAGGTCAGTCTCAGATGTAAACGGTAATGTGGTGATTCAGTTGGATCCCAAATTTATCGATAAAGTTTTCATGTGCCCTCTAGCCACCGAAGTAACCAAGATTGACTTCGTGAATGCCTAGAAGGAATACGACAAAGACCCTGAGAGGGCAAAGAAAGTAATGAACTACAAATGGTTGAAGACCCTAAGGACCAACTTATCAAGATGGTCGCGAAACTTTCTGAGGAGTGACTTCATTCAAGAGGTTGGTGACTTGATCACCCTTCTTAGTAGAGTACGAGGTCTCCCGTCTTCCTCACTGTTCCATGAATGGATGTATCCATTCATCGAAATCATCTTCCAAGGAAAATAGGTCATCTTTTAGGGAGAGCAGATCGGCAATGCCCTCCATGAGTAGCTAACCAAGGTATAGACTTCTTACAAGTTTTATATGACTTCGTACCTTGTGTTCCCGCAATGCAAACTTTTTTGGGCTTAACCACAGAGGGGGATAAAAAGACAACCCTAGTGTACTCATATTACCCCCAGCTGACTCTACATGGATTGGCCTGCCATTTCAAAAGGATAAATGATGCCTTCTTCACTGTATTTTTATGGCTCTTTGACCCTCAGCTTGAGCAAAAGAGAGTATCAGATGAGGCTTGGGTAGTCGTCAATGATTATGGGTGCATGTTCCTTCAATTCCCCACCTTCTGCTATCTTCAGGTTAGCTTTTTCCAAGGCTGCCTATTTTTATGCAAAATTGCTTTCTACATTCAAAGAAGAAATAAGAAACGAAAAGAAATGGTCAAGGCTAGAAGATACCTGATAAAGTTGTGCACACCGAAATCAGACGTTGGAAGATTCTCCTCTTTGGCTGTGGAGGAATGACACCTGAGAAGAAAAGAGACTGAAACACGGAAAAACATTAGTCAAGGATATGGTGGGCTGTCAGGCAAATGCCCGATCCCAAAAGTACGAAGACTTCCTAGAAGGATATCAACCCACTGATAAAAAGGCAGAATATTGGACTAAAGTAGATATAATGAATGATAAAATGACAGAAATAAAGGACAGAAAATAAAATGCGTACCTGATAATGAAGTAAAATGTTTTGTGCAGTCACCGATGTCGGTCTCTATAGTGCTGGCGTCGGTTATGGAAGGTGCCAACGTCGGTTAAAGTGCCGGCGTCGGTCGGGGTAGTGACCGGCGTCGGTCAAGGCAAGTTCTGGATAAAGTCTGGGTGAGTTGCAGAAGGTCTGGGAGAGTCGGGATAGGGTCTTGGTCAGGATCGGGACAGGGTCTGGACAGGGTCTAGTCAAAGTAAGGTCAAGTCTGGATAGGGTCTGGGGGTTTTGGTCGAGTCTGGACAGAGTTATAGATTTGGATAGTGGGCAGAGATGTAAAGAAGGGACTCAGGGTTCAAGTCTACGGTCTGAAGATCTGGGGTGATAGAAATAGAAATAACAAACAAATAATAACCAGAAAGAAATAAAAACAAACAGAGGAAATACTTACCTGTCAGAAGACATGATAAAAGCCATGATTGAAGTTGTCGAAGCATTGCCGTAAGTTGATCGAAGCGAATGCAGATTGGTCGAATGCTGGAGTTGGTTGATCGCCAGAGCTGATTAGTTGCAAGAGTCTGTGAATGTCAGAGTTTGGGATCAATTGATTGATTAGTTGATTGGCCTTTGGGATTGATCAGTGGATGCTGATGAAGGCAAGGAACGGTTCGAGAGATGGTTCGATAACCGATCGGGAAATCGATTGGGAACCGAATGATAACTGAAAATGGGTAACGGTAAGGTGACCGACGTCGACAGGATTGCCGACGTCAGCCGATAAGTGACCGACGTCGGCGACGTCAGCCAGGTAACGACCGTCGTCGACAGATGCACAATGGGGATAGAGTCTAGTGGAAAAAGTGATCGACAAGGGTTAAATAGGTGAAGAAGAATAAAACGGGGGATGACCAGGGGAGTCGACACGATTTCGGTGTCTACATTTGCCCCTTTTTGTCTTGTTGGTTGTTCTGGATGAACTGCAAGATAAAAATAGGAGTGATTGCCCCAGGTGAAGGATAAGGTTGATTTTGTCTTGTTGGTTGTTCGAATGAACTACAAGACAAAAATAGGAAGTGGATTACCCCGATTATGGATGAGGTATTCCCCCTCAAAGTAGGAGTCGAGGGAAGGGAACCGGGAATCGGGTGCTGATTGGACAAAGAGTGGATGAAAAAGGGGTGAGGGTGAACGCTGCAAAAGGTGTGATTGCGCGCATACCACTGCACGAGATGGTTAGGTCAAAGTGTCGCAGGTCAAGGGTCGAGGAGTGCCAAAATTGAAATAACCAGGCCCCAGCATTTAGGCGTCTACTGATCGAGTTATGCAATCTAAGCTGAAGCTCCAATGGGTCGCCACATGCTAGGTATCCCGGGCTCAGGAAGTGCCCCTAGAAACATGAAAAAGTCACAAGTAGTGCAGATCAACCGGCGTGTGATCCTATACTTGTGAGGGTCCAAAAAGGTCTGCGCACAATTCTGCTAACCAGTCATGAGGTAGCATACATGCAAAAACAACCAAGGCAACAATGTCTTGGAAGTGGTCAAGGTCGGAGGTAGATAGGCATGATCTCCAATGGTTGGTGGTCGAGGGGAGGAATGGGCGAAAGGATGTGGCCGAGCTAACCTTAGAAGACCCCATGTCAACTGAGTGCTGCCTACATAGCCCTGGTCATAGGGCCTCAGGCCAATGTAGTTCTCCCTAGAAGGGAGGGAAGGACAAAGGGATAGCATTGGTCATGGTCAAGGGCAAGGTTATGGTTAAAAGAAGGAAAGAAGGTTTGTCCATCAGAGAGACGAACAAACGAGGGTGGTCGAGCTAACCCCAGAAGACAGTCGTGTCATCTGAGTGCTGCCTACATAGCCTCGGTCATAGGGCCTCAGACCAATGTAGTTTAGACAAAGGGTCCGAGTAGTAGACAGGTGGTCAAAAATGGTTGATAAATTGGTCTTGGTTATGATGAAATGATGACGAGAAGAGATGTTGCAGCCTTTTCCAAATGGTGTATTCTGCAACATTGGTTGAGAGGTCTTTCATCCCTAGCAATATTCCATATTCGTGATGGATGTATGCTAAAAATGAAATGAAGTCTATTTATGCTTCAACAAGTATTGGTTTATGCTTAACATAAATTGTGGCAGGTCGATAGTTTCCATGTGTATTGGTGTCCATAGAAACTAGGGTGAATAGGCAATGGGAGTGATCTGAAAAGAGAGTTGAGTTGAGTTGATTGACAAGTGATGAAGGTGAGTGTGACCAAAGTGTAGAAGAAGTGAAAAGCATATTGCTCTTTCATTGACAAGGACCAAAAAGATAGCATAGATAGGGGTTATGAGAACCAAGAGCCCCATTCATGCGTGACGTCGTTGACCATAGTTATGTTAGAGCGGTAATCGAATCACTTCGACATTAAAGTGAGCTCGAAGTCCCTTGAGCAGGTGATAGGAGGAGGAAAAAGGGTAACCCGTTTTAAGAGCAGAGATAACTTTGCCCCTTTTTATAGGAGACCCTAAGACAACTACAAGTCAAGTCCATGACTCTTTTTTTTTTTTTTTTTTTTTTTTGAGGTGCAGACTGATCAATGCGGGAAGCCTGCATGGAGATGTCATTTGCTTGGTGGTCAGTTGTGAAGTTGATCAATACGGGAAGCTTCTAAAATAGTGTTGTTTATTGCCAGATTAGTCATAGCCATCCTTCGAGGGAGTGGTCTAGATCTTTGTTTAATATAAGGGCTTTTGAATAGCTGTCCTTCGAGGGAGCAGTCTATTAATTACAGAAATGATAGTACAGTTGTCCTTCGAGGGAGTAGTCTGCCTTTTGATTTGATATTGATATAGTGACCATGGATATTGTGACATCTTGATTTGTTTTTATAGAAAGGTGAGTCATGGACAAGGTTATAGAAGGTCAAGGGCTCCCTTTTATTAGGACAAAGCATCCATACAGTATAAAAGGGTTATAGGAATTGTTAAGAGGAATAGGGTTGAAATGAATTAGGACTGAGAGGACGGGGATTGCTCAAGGGACGAGCTCAAGTTAAGTGTCAAGTAGACGAGTACTCGACTAGCAGTAGAATGGTCGCAGATGCAACGCATTAAGAGGCTCAGGTTCTGGTCATCCATCAAGGGAAGACAGACGATAAGTCCCTAATCCATACTTGTGCGTGATAAGGTCCGAGTCAATTAGGAGCAAACTTGCCCCATGTGCCTCTTTCCAGATTGGTCAAGTGTTGATTGATGAGTGGATGTGAAGTTGGTTGATATGGTCGCTGATTGATCGAGACTGGTTGAATGTTTTGATAAAAAGGTTGGTCAATGTTTGATTGAGATTTGGTCATTTGATAGTTGGTCAATGGTTGGTCGAGGGTTGATTGGTTGGTATTTGGTCTTTGGTGGGGTCGAATGTTTGGTTGAGGTCGAGTTAAATGTTTGGTTGCTAGTCTGGTTGAGGCTAAGTTGAAAGAGTGATTGATATGTGGTCGAGACTGTGTTGAAAAATTGGTCGAGGTTTGGATGAAGGTTGAATTCCCCCAGCGGCTAGGGAGAATGTTTGACAGATTGGTTAAGGTCGGTTGAGGTTTAGTGGTCAGATTGACAGTGTTGATTTCGAATAAGGGGGTTAAAGGCGACGAAGGGACCCTAGTCTGGCGTGGAGATCCCAATTTAGGTGACGAGGTTGGAGAGGCATGGGTCGGTGTTGATAATTTGTCAGAGGGGTGGTCAAGAGGATCCTTGATGAGAAGGGTATCCTTTCTCCATTGTTGACGATTGACAGCTTTAAGAGCGCAACAATGCTCAGTGTCATGTCCTGGAGTGTGATGATAGTGACAGAATTTAGAGTTGTCAAACCAAGATGGCCTTGATCTGAGAGTTGATGAGTGGGGTGGTGTTGAAAGTTTATTGATGATGTGGTTGAGAAGAAGGGTGTCATTCCCAAGACATTGGTGAATGGCAACCTTGAGGGCACAACACTGCTCAGTGTCGTACCCAGGCGTGCGATGGTACGCACAAATGCGAGTGTCATCGAACCAGGGTGGTTTTGGTCTGAGAGATTGATATGGTCTAAGAGGTGGGAGATAGATACGAGAGGACTGCAATAATTGCCGTAACAGCAAAACATAAGAACCTGCTAATGGGTCTGAGTGTCTTGTTGTAGTAAGGGTTGATGACTTTGGTTTGAGAGGCATAAGAGGCATTGGTCGATGGTTTGGAGGAGGTATAAGTCTAACGGGTTGAGGGAGTAATGGAGGTGACTTGCCTCTGTGAAGTATGGGAGTGGGAAGCACTCCGAGTAAAGTGGATGGATGTGGGCCTAAAATTGAAGGTAATGACGAAGGTGGGGGAGGAGGCCTCTGTTGTGGTTTAGTAGCCTTCTTTGGTTTGGGTTGAGGGCCACCATTGTGCGAGGCGAGATTAGATGTGGGGCAAACACCAAGAGGTTTAATCTCTTTGGGCATGATGGATGCCTGCGTGGGTTTGGACTTAGATGTGGACGGTTCTTCTCTCGATGGAGAAGAGATTGAAGGTGTGGGCTCTTTAAGAGGAAAGAGCACCGGAGTAGTCATGGCTTCTGTGTGTGGTTGGGGAGTCAAAAAGGTATGATCATCTATGGATGATAAGAAGGATGAAGGTGAGGCAGCTGGTGTTGATGTGGTCAAAGCGTCCTCCAATATGGGAGAAGTTGATGGAGGACAAGTAGGAGAAGAAAGTTCTTCGCCATGTGGAGGAAGTATAGGAGAAGAAGGGTCTTTCACCTGTGAAAGAGGTTGGTCAGGGATAAGAGAAAAGATAGTGTCGACCGTGTGTATATCATGGTCTTGAGGGTCATTGGTCATGGTTTGGACGTTGTCTTGAGTAGGTGGGTGATTAGGAAAAGGTTGCTTGAAGATGTCGAGGTTTTGGTTAGGTGGTGCGTTCGGGTTATCCAAGATAAGATCCCCCTTATCTAGCATGTCCTGGATGATGTTTTTGAAAGTTTGACAGTGATCCGTGTCATGGCCTTTGACACGGTGATAGTTGCAAAAGTGGTTTTCCCTGTACCATGCAGGGATAGGTGTTGAGGGGTCAAATTGATGTGGTCGAATTGAAGGGAGATTGAGGACCCCCTGCTTGACGAGTTTATCCAAGATAGAGGCATATGACTCCCCAATTGGAGTGAATTGATGTTGTATGGATTGACATTGAAAATGTTTATTGATGTAGTCTAATGTTGAAGATGATGGTCAGTTGGTTATTGTTGAAGATGATGGTCTAAATATGACAGTGTTTGCCGACCCCTTGGATTGAGAGTGGGCAGAAGAAGGTCTGGAAGAAGAATGGTCATTGGTTCTTGTGTTAGTGTTACGCAATTTGACCTTATCTTCTTCAATGGCGCGGAGTTCAAGCTTTCGGGCCATGGTGAAGGCCTCGTCGAAAGTGTGGAATGTTTAAACCTGTAAGGTGGACGAGATGTGACTGGCACATGCTCGGGAAAAGAGCTCAATGAGCTCGGGTTGAGGCAAGGAGAAGGAGAGCTGGTTAATCAAGCCTCTCCAACGGGCGACAAAATTGACTATTGATTCGTCGTCAAATTGTCTAATGGAGTAAAAGTCTGTGATCGAGACTTGTTTAGTGATATTGATTGAGAAATGGTCAACGAATAATTGGGCGAGTTGAATGAATGAAAAGATAGAATGTCTGGCAAAAGAGTTATACCAGTCAAGGGCAGGGCCAGAAAGAGACATAGGAAATGTGCGTAGGAGTAACGCATCGTCGTGGGCGATAAGGTAACAAGCATGTCTGAATGCCTATAAGTGTTGTTGTGGGTCCTCCTTACTCTAAACGTGAGTAAATTTAGGAAGCTCCCAATGGTTGGGGTATGGTCGGATAGGGACAGAAGGATGGATGGGCTCGTTGTAAATCTGGTCATATGAAGAGACATTACTTGAACCGGAGATAGAAGCTTCGAGACTGGACATTTTATCCATCAGCATCTTGATGACGTCTGCTGACGGATTGGTGGACGGAGCGCCCCCTAGGTTGTAAGGCACTTGAAAGAGGCTAGAAGAGGTGTACGACGTAGTCGGTTGTACCAGTAAGGGTGCAACGTATAGATGACTAGTCGCAGTGGCAGAAGTAGAGGCTAAGGGTGGTTGGGTTATGAAAGTAGAAGGCATAGGTTGACCAGATACTGCCAAAGGAGGTTGTGTGGTAGCATGGGCAAAAGAGGAGGTAGGCACTCCTGCATATATGGGTGCAAGAGTGTGTGGATTCGAGACAATCAAGTTCTGGTATGATGTAGAACTTGGTTGAATTGCAGGTGGTTGAGGGGGTAACGAAACCCCGATGGAGGTCGGTCTAAAAATAGATGAGGAGGCCAAACCTTGCGTATAGGCCATGGTCGGGTTAACGGTTGAGGTGAAAGGTTGAGTCGTAAAAGGTTGGGTGGCGAACGGTGTTGATGTCGTTGCCACGTCACCCGAAAGGTCCCGCGTTGGGTTTCTCGCGAGATAGTTTTGGAGGGCTGCGGTATTGAGGTCCAAGAATCGTGCAAAATTTTGGTCCCCTTCTAGGATGATAGGCGTCTGGGTCGGGGATGGTCTAATAGGAATTCTTTCGGTCTCCGAGTAGAATTCCATTATAGGGTTGGTTATAGATGGGGTAGGCGAAAGTGGTTGACGTCTAGCATGATCAAGAAGAGCCTTGGTTTGACTATGAGTCAGAACCATTCAAGGCAAGAAAGGAACGTCCTCACAAGCTCAAATAAGCAGATAAGAACTAAAAAAGGTGAAGACACAAGCAGATCCTAAAACCCTAGGAGCAAATTTTTAGGATTATAGTGGCTTATGCCTTAGAATGTGTGTAGGGAAGGTTGGCTTTTGAGTTAGGTCCTAGAAGAAGCAGTCTATGGATGGTTTCGGGTTTTGTTATGGTGCTCAAGGAGTTGGTTGATCGCCAGAGCTGATTGGTTGCAAGAGTCTGTGAATGTCAGATTTCGAGATCAATTGATTGATTAGTTGATTGGCCTTTGGGATTGATCGGCGGACGCTGATGAAGGCGAGGAATGGTTCGAGAGATGGTTCGAGAGACGGTTCGATAACCGATCGGGAAATCGATTGGGAACCGAATGATAACTGAAAATGGGTAACGATAAGGTGACCGATGTCGACAGGATTGCCGACGTCGGCCGATAAGTGATCGACGTCGGTGACGTCGGCCGGGTAACGACCGTCATCGGCAGATGCACAATGGGGATAGAGTCTAGTGGAAAAAGTGATCGACAAGGGTTAAATAGGCGAAGAAGAATAAAACGGGGGATGACCAGGGGAGTCGACATAATTTCGGTGTCTACACTGCCCCTATATGCTCCCTAGGTTTCCTTCTAACAAGCTAATTCTAATGAAATTTTGCCAACAACTTATTATCATGCATACCAGAGAAATGGAGCTGAAAAAGCCAAGTTTTTGGTTTTCAATCAAAATTGGCAGATATTCTGTTGCAACAGTAGCTAAAGTTAAAGTCATGGAAATAGAAATGCAGATGGTCACTCTAAAACCATTCAAGAGAAGAGAAAAATTTGACTACAGGGGAGTCAAGGATAAAATCAGAAGGAAAACCCAGTTCCATGAGCCCATGATTGAAGACATCTGGATTGACTTGAGGATGACCAAAGAGATCAGAAAGATGGATTATTACAAGCTGACCCTAGACCAGATTGAATATCTAGGACTTGCAGATATCCCCTCCAGTCTGGCAGATGATGGAAACATCATCAATAACAAATACCTGGCTGAAAAGGTTGCTGGTTCCCCTCTTCCTCCAACTTAGTGGTCTCAGAAAGAGTTGACTTCTCTGAGAAAAAGATTCGAACCAATATTGGCTAACACCAATGATTGGTTAGCAGCCAAAGGGATCATCTTGAGAGAATTTATCATGGGATCAAAGGCTAAATATCAAGTAGAGATGAAGAAATAGGCAGAGAATAGAACCAAAAACAAAGGTGATGTACCTTCCCCTTCTAGGCCTCACAAGCCTAGAATCATCTTTGTATCTAAGAAACTAAAGACCGCTGAAGAGCCTGAAGCAGCAGCAAAAGGAACCGAGGAACAGAGCCCTCAGACACATGCAACCCAGCCAATGGAAACAAATGATCAACCGTCAAGGCAACCAAGCATGAGACCTCCACTCTCACAAGAAGAAGCATAGCCGCTCAAGAGCATCTCTCCTTCTCCCCCTCAGTCTCCTGTGGTACCCTCTTATCCTATCTCTCTGATCAGCGTTTCCTCCTCTACAGCTATCTCTCCTTCTAAAGTCATATTTGGCGATCCTCAGGGTGCTTCTGAAGGTTCTCCTCGCTCTTATAGGTCCATTCCAAGTTTATCATCTTCTTTCAACTTGGTAGAAAGCCCTACACAAGATCCAGAATCAGTATTTGGTATAGTTTCGCTAGTTACTTCAACTACGACCACTGTCACCACTAGCAGTGTAGAAGCTACCGCAATAACACCAATTGAGGGAACCATTGCCACAGTAGATACTTCTCTCCCACCTTAGATGACAGATTTCACCCCCAAAAGAAATAAGTTGGTCATCTCTCCAGATGACTTCGACTTTGCCAAAATAGTGCCGGTGAAAGCCAAAGCTCCAAAGAGGCCAAGGATCCTCTCGAAATTGGTCGAAGAAAAAGGGCAAAAAAATTTAGAAATTGTCAAACGTCCACAAGACGCAACCCTTGAGGGTTTTGAAATGAGCAGTTATTCCATCTCTCATGTTGAACTTGGCAAAGTTACTCATGAGGGTGCGAAAAGTGACCTTCAGTCTGCTATGGACATCATGGTCCAAAAAGTCGACCGAGAGAAGGAGATGAAAGATTATTACAAGGCCAAGACAAAGCAGCTAATGGCAGTAATAAGAAAGTTCACTCTTCCCCCTAAAGCAGCAACTCCAGAGGCCTTCTCCGTAGATGACCTAGTCATTCAAAAAGTAGAGAAGACTTACTTGAAGGGAAAAGTCTTGGAGGATTATATTGAAAGAATGCATACTCAGGGAGTTTTTTTGTTATCAGAGGTTGCAAAAAGGATGGGTAAGATGAGAAAGGTAAGAGCAGAGTTGGATGACTTTATCTCTCTTATCTCTCAGGAGATTGATAATTCAAAAAAGGATCTTAGCAAATGGAAGGAGATGAGAGATCTGAAGAAAAGCATCTTAATATCTATTGGTGTCATCTCTAGCAAAGACTTATGTTGAGATCAAGGAGTCACTGATTTTCAGGATCCAGGTACTCAAAGATTTAATTGATGATCTCAAAGCTTTCAAGGAGGCTAGTGAGAAGAGCAACCTAAGCCTGCTAAATAAACTAGAAGAGTTGCCTTGTGACCTAACCTCTAAGGACAATCAGTTCCTCCCGACGGAAGAAATGATTCAGAGTTTCAAAGAGATGATTCGGAGAGATTTTGAAAAAAAATCCTTCTTAATGTCTTCTATAGACAATATTCTAGACGCTCAGTTAACTTTGGAAAATCTAAAATCTAGGTTAACTGGTCATGCTAAGGCCATCACAGCATTGAAGGACGCATTGATCAAAGCCAGAATCATCTCCAAGAACACAGTTACGCCAGACAGCGTAAAAATTCAGGCATCCATCACTATGTACGATGCCCATATGAAGAAATTTGGCAGCAAGAACTGAATTCTTCCTCTTCTTTCTTCTTCTTTCTTTATGCACTTTTGTTTTGTGAAAAGTGCATGCAATTTTGTAAAATGTAATTACATGTAAATATTTCAGAAAAATATCTCAAAGTCAAAGATGAGTCATCTTTGACTGAGATATTTTTGTATTTTATTATTTTCTAGTTTTTGAGGATTTTCTCCCTATATATAGTGGAGACCTCATTTGTAAATGATCTTGGATAATAGAGAGCAAAAAAACTCTGCCGAAATTGAAACACTTTTTGAGACTTTGTGCTCAGACTTGTAAATCATATTTTGTTAAATGAATGAGAAGCAGGTTTATTTCAAACTTTGTGTTGAAATTATCTGTATTATTTAGGAAATAGTTCTTATATCTTTTTCCTAGTAATGTCTTGTTTATTTGATTTAATAAGCAAAGTGGGTGTGTTAATATTATCTGAGGGTATTTCTAAAAGGTAGAAGATAGACTTTGAGCTACTTTTATCTTTGGGATTCAGTTATCTTTTGTAGTTTCAGGTGAAGACTTTGTGCTTTATTTCACTCTACGGTTACGCTTGTTTCAGATCAATGAAGGAGACTACGGAAGACTTTGTGCTTGCGTAATCATTCTTGTGGTTTTTGTTACTTCAGGTGATCTCCTGCTCACCATTTGATACCATTCCTGAAAGAAGAGGAGTGTTGTTAGCAAAGACCAGTATTTCCCTCTTTTATTCTTTGTACATTACCTCTAAAAAAAGAGAGGTAGATGTTGTTATACCACCCCATGTGTTATTTTTTTCTTAATTATATTCATATATCCAGTGCATAAATATTTATAGGGAACCTCCCCTTGATGAGAGGAGAGATTTACTTCGTCTAGATCTGGTAAACCCATATTTTTCATGGTGTAAATCTCCCTATGTTGTGATTGATATACCCATTTTTTTTCAGTTAGTTGACGACAAAATATTCACCCAACACCACCAATAGTGAACACATATCCTATGGTGTTTCTCTTGTCATCCATGTAACCTGCCATATCTGAATCTACATACCCATGTAGAAAAGTGTTTGACCCTGCATAGCATGTATACCTGCTACTGGTCCCTCTCAAATACTTGAGAATCCACTGAATTATTTTCCAGTGCTTCTTTCTTGGATTGGCTATAAACTTGTTGACAACTCCCACTGCTTGGGTAATATCAATTCTAGTACACATGTACTCAACCTCATTATGTGATTCAGGACACTGTTGTGTGAACTGTTCAACCATAGGTGTGCTAACCGATTCTGCATCTTGCATATTGAACCTCTCCACTACCTTATTCACATAATCCTCTAGAGACAAAATCAACCTATGACTTTCCCTGTCTCTAGAAATACTCATGCCAAAGAATTTATTTGTTGCTTCCAAATCCTTCATGGCACACCTCTGAACTAACTTTACCTTTAGCTCAGCAATCTCCTACATGTGTGTCCCTGAAATAAGCATATACACTACATATAGTAACAGGACAATGTACCTAATACTATCCAACCTGATAAAATAAAAACAATGGTCACATTGACATTGACTAAAGCCATGCTTTGTCATACACCTGTCAAACCTTAAACACCATTGTTCTGGAGCTTGCTCAAGACCATATAACCTAGCCTTTTGTTTCCTTAGTCCATTCTCTCCTTTCTTTAACCTGTGAATCCATTCATCTTTCAGTGCTTTCATCCTGGCTGGCAACTCTACCAAATCTCCCATTTGGTTCTCTTTCAAGGAATCAATTTCCTCTTTCATGCCATGCTCCCACTGTTTCCTGGATTCTACCTACATTGCCTCTTTAAAACTTCCTGGTTCTTGACCATCAATGAGTAACAAGTAGTATAAAGAAGGGGAATAACGAATTTGAGGCTTACTTACCCTTTCAATCCTCTTCATAGGTGTTTGAGACTCCTTGATAGCTTGTTGTCCGTCCAAAATCCATTCGGTCACCTCTGGCTGACCTTGGTCTGCACCCGATCAATGTCGATTCCTCTTGATCGCTGACATCAGTTCCCTGATCGACGTCGGTGTCCACCTACCTGACATCACTGACTTCAGTCTATACATGACCAATGTCAGTTCTTACCTGATCGACGTCAGTTCTCCCCTGATCGACGTCAGTAAATATGTTTTCTTGTGAGTGATGATCTTTACCTGCGAGCTCATTTTGGATCATAACCTTGTCTAAATCAACACTACCTTGCTCAAAATTATTTAGCCTCTTGAGTTGATCTCTGTCCATCATCTTCTCCTTGAAAACCAAGGCTTTCTAGTTCTTAAGTTTGTCAAAGACATCATATTTTCTCTTAAAAACATACATTCTCTTCTCACTCATGTGACCAAGCCTATAGAGCCACATCTTTGCATCTACAGCTGAAGTAGATAAAATAGAAGGAGAATCAGTAATACAAGTAGATAGATAAAGAGTACCTACTTTCTTACCACATGCTAATTCAAGTGCATCCTTGGAAACTTTCCAAGATTCCACTGTGAGAGTTATTTTGCAACCCTCATCACCCAACTTTCCTATATAAATTAGACTCCTCTTCAAGACTGGGACATGCATGACATCCTCCAACACCCATGTGTTGGCCGTCTGTAATTTTAGCTGCACTTTCCCTTTGCCAACAATTTGATAAGGCTCACCAACCCCTAAATAAATCTTTCCAAAGTCTCTATGGACATAATCATGGAAAAATACTCTATTTGGGGTTGCATGGAAAGAGGCATCAGAATCTAAAACCCAAGATTCTACTTTATCCAAGGAACATATAAGAGCATCGTGTGCAACAATACCTGCATCATTTGCTTCTTTATTTCTTTCATGCTGATCTTCTACCAACCAACAATATTTCTTTACCTGCCCTTTCTTTCCACAATTTCATAATTGATTATTCTTGCTATTAAATTTCTCTATTCTTAGTTTACTTTTTTCTGCCATTGCTTTACTCCCACTCAATCAAAAACCCCTGAGAGTGACCTGTAATCAACAAACACTAACCTGCTCTGAACCAGGCTCTGATACCACTTGTCAGGATCTAAAATAAAAAGCTCTGATACCACTTGTTAGGATCCAACTCCTTAAGAGCATAATTGATTACCTTTGTATAAGCAACTAAATACGAAATTAAACTAGAAGTAATATGTAACTAGAATTCAAAAATAGCATAGAATATGAGAGACAATACAATCTTGTATTAACACTCTTCCAGAAGGAAATACAATGAAGAAATCACACTCTTCCCACACCTCTTGGGCGTATAGTAATTCTCCCTCAAGAGTTCTCTCTCTCACACAATCAATTATAACCACAACTCAAACACAGAGTTGTTCCCTCCACCAGTCAGTAACAATACTGCCAGTCCACCAAGTACTCCAAGTACTCCAAGTAGATCTCCCTGATCTTGCTCATTGTTTTGTTACAGATCTCTTTGATCTTGCTACCCCACAAATCTATTTTGACCTTGCACACACACACACCTGCAGATCAACTGACCTTACTTACCATGTAGATCTCCTTGATCTTGCAGATCAACTGATCTTACAATTGAAAGGATCTCTTCCTTGTCCTTGATTACAATACAGCCTCATGGGTCTATTAAATATATCCCATATAAAAAATAATTAGACTTCCCAGTTACAATAATTAGAAATATAGACTCAAGACTAAAATTAGTTTTTTACATGCAAACAAACTGTCTGTTTAAAATTAGACCAGTTTTGGAAGCACATGTAAACGCACACACACACAGGTTGCCGACGTCAGTTTTTGTCTGATCGATGCCGGCCGACCCCTAACCGATGTCAGTTACTATGTACAATAAATATTTTTGATGTCATTTGATCAGACTGATGTCGGTTACTTTAACACTCAACAACTTCCACCATTTGCATCAGTGAAGCTTTTAGCTCCACAACCTAACAATCAAGGGAGCTAGCCCTTCAATCTAAAGGTTTACCCTGACTATAGTTCACCCACAGGTCTAGGGTTAATCCCATTATTTCACTCAATTGTATTAGTCTTGAACTAACTCTCCAAGGGTGAAAAATTGAGTGACAACAAGCACTATAGGCTATTATAGTATGTTTCTTATCTCTATGCCAAATCCTTAGTTTTTTTCTTTTTTTTTGTCCTCCATTATGAACTTCACCATTGGCATCCTTTCTTTCAAATAATTTATCTATTTTTGAATGTCTATGTTTCTCATCATTATGTATTCTTTATTTTATGGCACCCTCTCTCAATATACCCCTACATATTTATATCTCTTTTTCTTTTCTCAATATCTTTTTATCCTCTCTCTAAGACTCAATATGCTTCTCACTCTTTCACTCTCTTTTATCTCTTCTTTTTATGACATTTTCTTCTCTATATCAAGCCCAAATATGTCTTATCAAGTCTATTTTACCTTGATTCACCTTTTTTGTACCTCACCCTTGGTTTCACCTAGTCTTTTGGCACCACTCTTCTTTTAGCTTGACCCAAGTCTATTTCACCTTGGTCTATTGACTTTGTATCTAAATATATCTCACCTTGGAATTCCTTAAGCTTCAATGAGAATTTTCTTTTCCTTTATCTTTAATACTTATGGATACCTTTGCCACAAAATTATTTTACTTATTCCCAAATATCTTGTTAGGTTGTGGAGCTAAAAGCTTCACTGATGCAAACATGGAGGAGGTTGCTGAGTTAAAAAGAAACTGACGTCAGCAGCGCAACCGACGTTGGTCATCTTCAGTGTTCGTAGTAACCGACGTTGATAATGGGTCGGTCGACATCGGTCAGATAGGCACCGATGTCGATAGCCTGTGTGTGCATGCATTTACATGCGCTTCCAGAACTGGTCTTATTTTAGATGGACAGTTTGTTTGCATGTAAAAGACTAATTTTAGTCTTGAGTCTGCATTTCTAATTATTGTAATTAGAAGTCTAATTATTGTTTGCATGGGATTTATATAATAGACCCATGGGGCTGTATTGTAATCAAGGACAAGGAAGAGATCCTTCCAATTGTAAGATCTAGGTTTGTAGGTGTGCAAGACCAGGTTGATCTGTAGGTTGTGCAAGATTAGGTAGAAGATCTACATGGAAAGTAAGATCAGAAGATTTGCAGGTGTGCAAGTTTAGGGAGATCTGCTTGGATTACTTTGAGTACTTGTGTACTGGCAGTATTGTTACTGACTGGTGGAGGGTACAACTCTGTGTTTGAGTTGTGGTTGTAATTGGTTGTGTGAGAGAAAAAACTCTTGAGGGAGAGTTACTGGTACACCCAAGAGGTGTTGGAAGAGTGTAATCTCTTTATTGTATTTCTTTCTAGATGAGTTGAATACAAGATTGTATTTTCTCTCAAATTTTGTGTTATTTTTGATTTCTAGTTACTTATTACTTCTAGTTAAATTCTGTGTTTAGTTGCTTATACAAGGTAATCAATTGTTCTCCTAATCCTAACACAGTGGTATCAGAGCTAGAGTTGCAGGTTCACAGAGTCTAGTTCGAAGCAGGTTTGTGTTTGATTATAGGTCACTCTTAGGGGTTTCTGATTGAGTGGGTGTAAAGTAATGTCAGAAGAAAGTAAGCTAAGAATGGAGAATTTTAATGGCAAGAATGATCAATTATGGATTTATGGAAAGAAAGAATAGGTAAAGAAAGATTGTTGGTTGGTATAAGATCAGCATAAAGGAAATGAAAAAGTAGATGTTGTAGGTGTTGTTGCATAGGATGCTCTTGTATGTTCCTTGGATAAAGTAGAATCTTGGTTTATAAATTTTGTTGCCTCTTTCCATGTAATCCCAAATAGAGTATTTTTCTATGTTAATGTCCTTGGAGACTTTGGAAAGATTTATTTAGGGGTTGGTGAGCCTTGTCAAATTGTTGGCAAAGGAGAAGTGCGGCTGAAATTGTAGACGGCCAACACATGGGTGTTGAAGGATGTCATGCAGGTCCCAGTCCTGAAGAGGAGTCTAATTTTAGGAAAGTTGGGTGATGAGAGATGCACAATAACTCTCATAGCAGATGCACTTGAATTAACATGTGGTAAGAAAGTAGGTATTCTTTATCTATCTACTTATATTACTGATTCACCTTTTGTTGCAAAGATGTGGCTTTTTAGGCTTGATCACATGAGTGAGAAGGGGATGCATGTTCTTAAGAGGAGGTCAGATGTCTTTGACAAACTTAAGAACTGGAAAGCCTTGGTTTTCATGGAGGAGATGATGGACAAAGATCAGTCACAGGGGCTGAATAATTTTGAGCAGGGCAATTTGGACAGGGTTATGATCCAAGGTAAGCTCGTGGGTAAAAAGTCATCACTCACAGGAAAACACAGTTACTAACGTCGGTCAGGGGGAACTGATGTCAATCAAGTAGATACTAACGTCGATCATGTGTAGACCAGAGTCGATGGTGTTGGGCAGGTGGAGACCAATGTCAATCAGGGAAACAATGTCGGTGACCAGGTGGACACCAACGTCGGTCAGGGAACCGGCATCGGTGATCAAGTGGAATCGATATCGATTGGGTGCAAACTAGGGTCGACTAGAGAACAGATTTTGGGCAGACAACAAGCTGTCAAGGAGTCTCAAACGCCCATATGGAGGACTGAAAGTGTAAGTAAGCCTCAAATTCATTATTTGCCTTCTTTATACGACCTGAATTTGTTGCTCACTGATGGTCAAGAACCAGGAAGTTTTAAAGAAGCAATGCAGGTAGAATCTAGAAAACAGTGGGAGCATGGCATGAATGAGGAATTTGATTCCTTAGATGAGAACCAAATGGGAGATTTGGTAGAGTTGTCAGCTGGAAAGAAAGCACTAAAAGATGAATGGATTCCTAGGTTAAAGAAGAGAGAGAATGGACACATGAGACAAAAGGCCAGGGTATATGGTCTTGAGCAAGCTGCAAGACAATGGAGGTTTGACAGGTGTATGACAAAGCATAGCTTTATTCAATGTCAATGTAACCATTGTGTTTCCTTTACCAGGTTGGATAATATTAGCTACATTATCCTGTTACTGTATGTAGTGGGATCACACATGCAGGGATTTGTTGAGCTAAGGGTAAAATTAGTTCATTGGTGTGATAGGAAGGATTTAAGAGGAGCAAAAATCCTTAGCATGAGTATTCCTAGAGATAGGGAAGATCACAAGTTGATGTTGTGTCAAGATGATTGTGTGAATAAGGTAGTGGCGAGGTTCAAGATGTAGGATGCAGAATCGTTTAGCACACCTATGGATGAATAGTTCACAGAATAGTGTCCCAATTCACATGATGAGGTTAAGTACAGGTGTACTAGACCTGATGTTTCCTAAGCAGTGGGAGCTGTCAGCAAGTTTGTGGCCAATTCGGGAAAGAAGCAATGGAAAGTAGTTTAGTGGATTCTCAGGTATCTGAGAGGGACCAACAGTAGGTATACATGTGATGCAGGGTCAATCACTTCTCTACATGGGTATGTATATTTGGATGTGGTAGGGGACTTGGATGACAGGCGTAACACCACAGGTTGTGTGGTGGTTGGTCTTCAAGATTGAACTTGAAGAGGGATACAAGCTGGGAAACAAATTAGATGATGTACAGGTACAGGTATAGATGCATTTGTTTATCTCCAAGTGGGAGATTTTTAGGTTGTGGAGCTAAAAGCTTCACTGATGCAAACATGGAGGAGGTTGCTGAGTTACAGAGAAACCAATGTCAGCAGTGCAACCAACATCGATCATCTTCAGTGTTCATAGTAACTGACGTTGGTTATGGGTCAGTCGACATCGGTCAAACAGGCATCGACGTCGACATCCTGTGTGTACATGCATTTGCATGCGCTTCCAGAACTGGTCTTATTTTAGACGGACAGTTTGTTTGCATGTAAAAGACTAATTTTAGTCTTGAGTCTGTGATTCTAATTATTGTAATTAAAAGTCTAATTATTGTTTGCATGGGATCTATATAATAGACCCATGGGGTTGTATTGTAATCAAGGATAAGGAAGAGATCCTTCCAATTGTAAGATCTAGGTTTGCAGGTGTACAAGACCAGGTTGATCTGTAGGTTGTGCAAGATCAAGTAGAAGATCTACATGGTAAGTAAGATCAAAATATTTGCAGGTGTGCAAGTGTAGGGAGATCTACTTGGAGTACTTTGAGTACTTGTGTACTAGCAGTATTGTTACTGACTGGTGGAGGGTACAACTCTATGTTTGAGTTGTGGTTGTAATTGGTTGTGTGAGAGAAATAACTCTTGATGGAGAGTTATTGGTATGCCCAAGAGGAGTTGGAAGAGTGTAATCTCTTTATTGTATTTCCTTCTGGATGAGTTGAATACAAGATTGTATTGTCTCTCAAATTATGTGTTGTTTATGATTTCTAGTTACTTGTTACTTCTGGTTAAATTCCATGTTTAGTTGCTTATACAAGGTAATCAATTGTGCTCCTAATCCTGACATATCTTTCATGTTATTATACCATTTGATGTAAACATTGACTTCTTGTAATGGGTCTATAATATTCTTACTTTAGTTTGTGTCTTCGCTAGCACTTCTTTCATTTCACAATGTTCATTATGCCTTTCATGAATTTAGTATCACTCTAGTTTCAAGTTTCCCTCTTTTTCTTTCTAAATATTTAAAAATATACAAATAATATTATATGGTCCTAATTAGGTATGTCCTTAATTTGCAACAAGCTTGTAGTCTTCTTAAGACCTTTTAGTAAGTCAAACACTATATTTCCATAATACTAAAAATTATCACTTTGTTCATTTTGAAGTTATGAAACTTCACAAACATGTTCTCACCTCTTCTTTATGTTATTTGACTTAATCAATAGGCTATGACTCTTCTTTATGCTTCAACTCAGAAAATAGAGTTGTTTGACTAGGTATGTAACTTATTATTTTACTGGTCACTAAAATTAATGAATGATTCAATGGCTTCAGACCAAATTTAAAAAGTAATAAACATCACATTATACTTATTCATAAGGTTCTATATGTTTTTAAATAGACCCTAACTTTCAAAGATGATTTGATATAACAAAGAGGGTTTTACCTTCTTAACAAGTCTAAAAAATGAGAAACAATAATATATCTTCATGTAAATGTTTTCCACTATTAAAACCAATTTTAGCACCTTTGCTATGTTCTCTAGTATCTCCTTAGTAATTTTCAAGACTTTTGGATGGATCTTTTGTAAGATATTGTATTTTCATGGAGTTATAACCTTGTTTTAGGTTTGTTTACAGGTCTATATACATACAAAAACTTAATATTTTATTCTCTAGTTATATTCAAAGTTTAAGAACACTTGTATCATCTATAAAACACCCTAATTAACCTTTATACAATTTTTGGTGAGTTTTTAATGGATTATTCAAAAGATATGTGAGTTTTTACTCTCTAAAACCTAGGTTAGGGTTTAAGACCTATTCCAAGACCCAAGAGCATTCAAAAAGGTAAATTTCAATCCTTAGAAAATATTTAAGATTATTTAAAACATTTATGAGACTTTAATACATCCATTTTTATTCTACAATGACTCTTAGATCTTGATCAAGTTCTAGATTAATAAAAAGACAAATTTTTATTCAAACTATCGTAGTCAGAACTACATCTGCAAGCTCGAGAGATTAAATATGGAGAAACGGCAAGATCTAATCATTTTAAAAGTTTATATATATTTTAATAGGATATAAACAAGATTATTACACCTTGTTAATTACCATTCATAGCTTAATTATCATATAAATACTCATTTTACCAAACTATGTCATGCAACTATTCCAATTTCAGACCTCTATCACTTTAGAAATGTTAGATTATTTATCCAAAGGTATTTGTTTGTTTATTCTTTAGTTTTTAGATTAATTATTTTGTTTGTATTTTCTGATTATACTCGTTAGTTGGTTTTATTAAACTTACTCCCATAAACTTCTTTAAAATCTCACGTTTATACAAAAATAAAAATAAGCTTTACATTTAATACAATTTTGTTTTTATTCCTCTGATACCTGGTGACAACAATGGTATCAAATCCCAAAAAAATTGAAGAGGATTTAAAAATTTTGGTAGAAAATTTGAAGATAAGTTCTAATTTTGTGTAAAATTATTATAACTTTCATAATATTGTGGCCCTAAGTCTGACCTAAACAAGAAACACGTATACATGCTACTCTTGCACTTTGGTTGAAATTATTTTATAGTAGACGCGTTAAAATTTTGGATAATGTATGGCCTAAAATCTATAGTGAATTCAAGACAAGAAATAATGTATTGGAAAAAGTTTCCAAAACTTTTCAAAATCATAAAAAGGCATAGTACATACTAGGTCGTAAACTTGTTTTTGTATCTCAGTATTGCATTGAAAAACATTGTGAAGGATGGCATGATAGACAACTCCAAGATAAATATGGTTTAGTAGAGGTCCATCTTCAAGCAAATCTTTTAGAACTCCATCAAAATCAAAGGCAATGTCGAATCAAAAATTGAAGATTATTTGAATCTTTTATTTTATATATCTTATAGTCACACATTGTCATATGGGTGATGTTAAGTACATTAAACCTAGGCAAAGAACTAGCAAAAGGATTATAAAAACTTTCATTTAATTTTCATTTCAGATTGTGTGGGCTCCATGAGGTAATTAAATCACTAATTTTTATGCATGATGAAAACATTTGATTAACAATTACTACATGTAAATTTCCTTTTATTTTTTTTCCCATTTAGAAACTCATAAATTGAGTATCTTGCTTTTGTAAACTCAATATTATTGAAGGCAAGTTAGTTAGAGAGTTATTTTGTGGGTCATTTTCATACAATAAAATTCAAGGGTTCAAAACCCTTTGGTATTATATTTTGATCAAATTTTTTTTTTAATCTCTTTTTAAACATGTAAAGAAGTTATAAGGGTTGGAAAATTTTAATTTTTGAAGGTATAAGGGTATAATAGGAGATATAAGGTGTGATTTATTTTTTGACAAATCTATGAATCTTTTGTATATCAAATCTACTTACGAGGGTTAAGGAAAAACCTTGAGTAGCATTCATCTTCTTGTTATTTTACTTCTTTGTAAGTCATGAAAAACATTGTAAGCTTGATATATGAAAATGGTAGATTGTCACCTTAAAACTACAAGGAATGGAGTAGGAACATGGATAACACCTTCATTTTTAATGATTTATGGGAAATCAGAGAGAAAGAGACCACACCACCAACTGAATCTAGAAAATTGGTTGAGTGCTAGATATGCGATAAGCATGCACTTGCACTATTAAAAACATCCTACACTAAACATGTTATCATTCATATAGAGTCAGTTAATACTAGTACATGGAAATATTGGAAAGCATTAAAGTATCTGTATGACAAATAAACTACCTATAATAAGATTTATCTCTTAATCCAGTTACTTAATAATAAGATTAGCATTGACAAAGATGTATCTGAATATATCTCCCACATGAAAACATTGAAATAAGAATACTACACAATCGGTGGAAAGATAGATGATGACATGTTTATTTCCATCACACTAAATGGCCTTAGTTCTATATACATTAATTTTGTTGAAATGCTAAAACTTAGTGACATTTGACTCTATTTGTGAGTTGTTGACTCAACATGAGTGACAACTTGAAAAGAAGAAAAAATTGCCTACCAAAGAGGCTCATTATACAGAGAATAGGTCCTATCATAGAGATCATCAACATGTAGATTGAAATTTTTAGAGGCACTCTCTAAGACACTATCTGAGTAATTCTTTGAGACACTCTCCACACCATTCTAGAAGGTCTCCACAACATTCTCATCGATACTCTCCAAGATCTTCAAAATGTAAACATCACCATAAGCATTAATCTCACTCCATTAGTTCTTCCAATGATTTAGCTTCTTCCAAATCTTGTTGTCATAAGAAAGAACCCAAATGTTTCAAATGTGGTGGTATTGGACATCTTGCATATGTATGTATTTCTTGACGACCCCACTCTCCACATAAAAATTAAGTTGGATCAAGTTATGTGGATCATTCTAGTGGTAGATCTTCTAGTTACTCCAATTATTTTGGTTATTCTAACACTTATTCTGATTAGGAGGAATCTTATATGGTCAAGGTCTATGGTCTTGATGGACCTAATATCTTTTTATGAGTGATCAATGATTCACCTGTCTTGTGTGAGCTATTAGGCTCAAGACCGGAATCTATTCTAGTGGAATTTGTTGTCTTGTGTTTTTACTTTATTATAGTTTTGGCTTTATATAACTAATATTCATGACATGGAATAGACAAGATTATTTGATTTTATTTCTCTCATTTCACAACTTCTCACCTCTTGCCTAATAGGGAGAGAATATATAACAGTATTTGGTCTTCAATCAGTTATTGGTGATAGTATGAGTTGATAACAGTTACTAGTACCAGCAGTGTTGAGCAAAGGTCATCAGTATTTATTAGACATCATAGAGATGTTTCATACATAGTATAATTTGGTCACTTTGATGAGATTTTTGGTTGAGCCTTATGTAGATCAATGTAGTTGGACAAGCCTTGATTTTGTTCTAATATAATATGGTACGATGATCATAGGATATGAGTAGGCTTTGATCATGTTCATCAGCGTTTTATGTCATAACTCATAGGGTAGGTTTATGTATGGAGTGGTATCAATTTTGGTTAGTACCAAGATGTACAATATACCAGTTGTAGTTTCTTCAAAGTTTCTTTGATGACTTCAAATCTATTCCTCCTGTTATTTCATCTTTCATACCCCTTTGGATTAAGGTGGAGTTTTTTGGATCATTTATCCAAAGGTATTTTTTGTTTATGTTTTAGTTTGTTAATTACTTATTTTGTTTATACAATTTTTTTATACTCATTATTTTGTTTTCTTCAACCAACTCTTGTAAGCTTCTTAAAAGGTTCACATTTGTATAAAAATAAAAATAAGTTTTACATTGAACATAATTTTATTTGTATTCCTCTAATACCTGGTGCCAACAAGAAATATCATAAAATCATGAATTGAGATCAAATAACATTCATAATATGCAATTACATATATAAAAATCTGATATTCCACCAAAGACATGATAAAAACATCCTTTTATTCATGTATCTTCAAAAACTTACATACAAACTTGCAAAACGTGATCAACCTCCATACAAACTTGGAGTCTTTTACACACCCTGCTTTGTATATTTGTAATCTTAACCTTTTATTAGGATCATTGCTTGATGTTTTTGAGCCTTATCACCTTATATCCATCCTATATTCATGAAAAAACTAAATAACATACATACTAAGCTTCTTTTTTTTGTCTTCTTTGATTAAAACAACCTTTTAACTTATCTCTTACGTATAACTAACATGATAAATTAGGTTTCTAGAGAGATAAGGATTCTAGAAACACTTATTGGTCCTTAGAGGATCCTTAAAAATAATACCATGACTCACAACTTACTTTAGACCATGAAAAAAACCCTCCAAATGTATAATCAAGTTTGAATTTTTGAATTTGCCATTTGGGTGGGAAACTAGGAATAAGGATTAAATGACTAATTATTGCAAGGTCAATTATTTTTACACCTCATAAATGACCTTAAAATACCTTACACACTTAAACATAACCAATTAAATACAAAATGAAGCATATCAATCTTCTTATTGACCCTACCTAACCACTTGGACCTTATAAGGCCAAACATTAACTTATTAAACCAAAATTCAAATTGTTCTTGATGATGCTCCCGCATCACTGCCATGGACCAATTACAATATTTATTGTGAAAGTTTATTATTTTGAATTTAATTTAAATCTTCAACCATTTATTCCATTTTCAATCACAAACCAATCCAACTGGTACTTGAGGAGATGTTGGTGGCCCTTTTTCAACAACATTGCTAAAGATCTTGAGCTCCATATCCAAGCACAAACATGCTTGTGGATCATCTTTGAAGGAGAGTCACATGAGGAAGGTATATATTATCTTATTTATGTTTTATTATTTTTTTATTTACTTCATAGACCTTTCCCAACCAAGGGAGGAGGCTTAGTATCCTAGTTCTTGATGTTTGTTCTTGATTTTGGTCACTAAAATTGACTAACCTACTTAGTAATAATACTCTACATATAGCACACCCAATGGGACCATGCACCCCATAAATCTCTTTGTAATCATTTCTGGTCTTCTAATTATCAAATTAGATTTTTATTTAACACTGATATTTCCCTTTTTATTATAGCTTTTTCATGATTAATCTTTTGGTTATCAGTGAGATTGTTATGTGGATCAGCAAAGTCACTCCCATAATCAATGAATTCGATGTGTAAAGTTATGAGATTATTTTTTATCACTCTTTATCTCATTTGTTTGTTTTAAAATATTAGTGAATTTTATCTTCAAAATAGTGAACTTGACTTGCATATTGATGAGGTCGACAAACAAATGGTAAGGTCGATGTTTTGTGTTTTCTTGTGCTTTTCTTGAATCGATGAAATTGACCTAAAAAATAATGAACTTGCCCTGCAGATAAATGAGGTCAAAATAAAAATGGTGAGTTCATTGTTCTAATTTTCCTTGTACTTTTCTCAAATCATAAAACTTAACCCGTAAAATGGTGAACTCGACGTACAAATCAATGAGGTCAACAAACAAATAATGTTGTTAAAAGGTAAACTATGTTTTATGTTTTATAATTTATTAAAATGGTGAAATCATCAAGTAAAATGGTAAGGTCATCCTGATAATTGGTGAAAACACAAAAATTATGTGTTTTAATTTATATAAAATAGTGATATTGACTTGAAATTATTGAGATCACCCTACTAAATGACAGGATCATCCTGTGTGAAATTTTTCTGAGAGTTAAAAAATACTAAAATCAACTTCCTTGGATAGTTAAAATTATTATTTGAATGTTTAATCATATTTATTATAGGTTTTTATATATTTTTTAATTTGTTTTACATTCTTGACAAAGTATATTTCATTCATCATTTATATTTGGTGCTTAACAATAAACATCCATATTGACTTTGTGCTCCTAAGAGCATTTGCATTTTGTTAGTTGTTTAAATTATTCTTTATTTTTGTTATTGTTTGTGTAAACCATTGTGATTATAATCTCTACTTGACTTTTTTATAGATCCTTACCAAAAACACATAAGTTTACTTATTTACCTATCTACCTAAAAAATTGTTTTGAAGTATGCTCTTCTCTTGCCCATTTGTAGGGTCCTAAGAATAAAAAACAAAGCATTTTTTCCTTTTTTTCATTTTTTGACTGCATGGAGTGGACTTCACTACATTATTTTGAAATCTTAGGGATGTGTTGAACAAGGAAGTCACATCCTATCATCTTACCAACTCCATTATTTGATAGGATATAAAAATTGGGGTTATGATAGTGTTATCTTAGCTAGAAATGTTCCTCAGATCTTGATTATGTTGATAGCACTTCATTGAGTCCCTTGTGACTGAAGTGCTCACAAAGGGAATATAACACTTGGTGAATGGCCCACTAAATCTCACATCCAATTGATGTATTATTTTATAGTATCAATATACCGAAAGGTATATCAAGACCATCTAGTTTGTTAATCAAAAACTTAAAATATAAACCACTTTTGTCATGGAATTCTCATTGATTTAGGGGTGTAAAGGTAACATCCCTCAAATATCACCTTTTTATACAAACCTTTGAGAGAGGGGTGGAATTAAAATGCCACCATGATTACTTTTAATTACTTAATGAACCATTAAATTTTTAAATCCTCTCAAAGGCAAGTATATCAAAAAGATCAGTGATTATCTTGTAACCCACATCAGTTTATAAGGTAAATTTGTGATGACGTATATGTTGATACTTTATTTCTATGTCAAAAACATGTTTGTGTTCCAATTCAAGTCCAACACATAGTATATACCACAAATTTGAGATGAGGCATTACCCTGCCAAATTTTTGAGCTATCTTTACCCCAACTTAGTGTTATATTGACCAATTGTACCATTAAACTACTCACATGGAACCTCTATATTTTCTAATTAAAATCAGTTCCAATTAGATCCAAACCTAGTTTGAAATCATTTATTTACATTTGGGTCACTTTTGACCCCATTCTTATACCAATCCATTCCAATCCAAATTTGGTTCATCTTGAACCAAGTACCAAGCCAATCAAATCCAAATCCAATTCATCTTAACCATATACCAAACCAATTATATACCAAGCCAATCAAATCAAAAATATATTATTATTGAACCACATGACAATCCATTCTAATATGATCATGTTCATCTTGAACCAAGTTATACTTATAATTCTAATTTAGTTCAAATTTAACAAAAGTCAACCATTTGAAGACAACTCTTAAATGTCAACTTCAAATCCATATAATTAGAACAATGCTAATCGGGTCTATTTTGATCAAATCCAATTATTTTGAGTTAATTACATGAAAATTAAAAACCACTCCTTGTCTTTCCATTCAATCTCCCACACCTATCGATTGGGAATGACGAAGTCATGTCATCCATCATTTCTTTCATTTGAATCATATCAGGTTGTTCTACCCTTTTTAGGGCCAAGCCAATCCAATTACTTTGGATCAAGATAGCCCTCTTTGGGCCCATTTTATCTAGACCAATACCACCCTCTTTGGGCCCATTTTATCTAGACCAATACCACCCTATTTGGGCCCATTTTATCTAGACCAATACCACCCTCTTTTGGCCCATTTTATCTAGACTAATACCACCCTCTTTGGGATAATTTAAAAGACCAAGACTACCCTCTTTGAGCTAATTTCAAAGACCAAGACTACCCTCTTTGGGATAATTTATAGACCAATCATACCCTCTTTGGGCCAATTTCCAAGTCCAAGACTGACTTATTTGGGCTAATTCTACCAAGACCAAGACAACCTTCTTCGGGATAATTATATCCAAGACCAATCCCCTTGCATGTATCCTTGCTTGGGGGTATCCTTTATTCCATATTGTGTTATGGCATTCGAAAATGATTTAGATAACACACTATTTGAACAATATAAGAATGTCATCATTTTATGACTCGTATTAGAGGAATCCAAATCACTACCTAAATTTCCTCTAGATTAATTACATACCCTAGTTAAAAAGAGGAAATATCAAGGTTGAAGGGATAAATTATTGAGCCTATCCAACATAAACACATCATCACTTCTCAAGTACATCAGGATAATCAGCTCTTTGATAATCAGCTCATGGTTACTTTAGAGACCTCTCTAGATGCTACTTTATTTGATAATTCCCTCTTTGTGTGTCCCATATCCAATCCATTCTTAGAGCTAAAATAAAGCCAATGATTTCCCCTCTAAGGACCATTATCTATTGAATAACCAAGTCTATCTAAGTCTAATAATTAATCAATCAAAATATGTCATGATTTTCTTCCCAAACATGATCAAATACATCCACTTCCATAGTAAACTTAACACAATCAACACATCTTCAACATTTTTATCGAATCACATGTCCTTGACCAAACCCAAACCATTTTTTATCCAACTTTATTTTATGAAGTATATATATTTAACATAGGACCCATCTTCGATGATCCTATATTTGAAGAGCCCATTATTATTGAGCAATAGCCCATTATTTATCCATTTCCAAACCTTCCCCATTTTATAAAATTTCATTGTTCCAAAGCCTTCATTTCCCAACAATAAGTGAAAAAGGTAATTGTGGACAATGCAAGTCAATAGGCCCTTTTTATAGACACATTCACATCAAAAATAAGTTCCCCTTTGGAACCAACATTATTATTAGCATTAACATCAACATATGCATCAAAATTAGGTTCTATCTTAGAACCAATATCAGAATTAGGTTTCATTTTAGAACCAATAATAGATTTAGCATCAGAAGTAGAATCAACATTAGGTTCAAAACCTCTTGAGTTAGAATCTACTTCATAATTATAAAACATTATTGGAAATTATAGCATTGGCTATGCACTTCTACTAGATTTACTTGAGTTAGAATCATCTACAAAATTAATATACCTTAGTAGATTTTATGAAATTGGTTACACACTTCTTGTAGATCAGATTAAAAACATTTATGATTCTTCTATAGTTATTGAGGAGGTTTCCATCGACATCAATGCAATTTTTTTCTATAAGCCTCTACAAAGAATGTGTTACTTTTGACCCTTCCATTGGTATTACCATTACACATGCCTCTACCATTAACCATCCTAGCCATTATATTGACATTTCACCACCCACAAACATTGATTAGGACCGATAAAATCATACATATTGTTGAACTCATTCCATGGTGACATATCAGTGGTATAATTTTTGGGAGACCAAGACAACATTTAAGAGGAAGAACATTCTCCTAGTGAAACCTTATGTGAGGTGCTAGGGGACAATCAAAGTCTAAAATCATTATCTTCTAGTGAAACCTTATTTGAGGTGTTAGATGATAATTAAAATAAAAAATCATAATATTTTAGTGAAACTTTGATTAAGTCACTAAGCAAAAATCAAAATGAATGATCAATGTCCCTTATTAAAACCTTATTCAAGGTGTTATTGGGCAATCCAAATCATAACAGTCATTAAGACTTTATTGGTGAAAACATATTCAAGGTGTTAATAGCTAAGCCAATTAATTACTCATTTCTTGATGAATATATTATTAAATTTAGCAGTGGTCTTGCCACAAATAAAATCAAGTCAAATTCAAAATCAACAATAATGTGTGTGATTGAAAATCCCAATCTTAATTTGTACTTCAACCATTCTACATTCCATTATGATCCTATCATTCAATCAACTCCTATATCACATCACCAAATCAGACCATTTATCCTATACCTACCCTTATTTACCCTTCCTAATAGTACTCTTTTTCAAATAGGTTATAAAGACACCTTATTTCAAGGTTTGGAGGAATTAGAATCAACAACCAATGAAGATCACAATAGCAATCGTATAGTTCACATCAGCAACAGGATCTTGATAGAGCATCTATTCTGAGTGGGCATTAGATAGACAACAAAGGGTCAGAATAATGCATCTCATAATCCTCTATTGAGTTGAGATGCTAAAAAGTCAAAAATAATTGGTAAAATACAAAAAAGTCAAAAATAAAAAGAAAAATAATTCATCCAATGGTGAATACCGTGCTTATGGTAGCTTGGGCAAGTAGCATGGTGAAAACCATGCTTATGGCATCTTGGGAAAGTAACACGATTAAAACCATATTTCTAATGTCATGCATAAATAATGTATTGTCTACAAATACCTTAACACTTGGGGGAAACCCTATCTACATTATAGACCATTATGTTCAAGCCATCTAGGCCATTATAGTCCATTGTCATTCTTACCATTTTGTCCATTCACTCCTATTCAGCCTAACCCATCTTATTATGACCATTAGTATTCCCTATCTTGACCTTATTACAGAAGTGGAAGGTTTATTGAGACCTATTTTGTGAAACCTTTTCACATATTACCCACATGAAACTTTGATGAATGGACACATCGGTGCTCACATTACATGGTCCTTGGAGATTCCTAGTCTTTTCCCTCATTTTCATCCATTATTATCTAGCCTTCTCTAATTATCCTTCATTAACACTCACTGTAGGAGGAACTAAAGTGGCTTGAGGTCTATTCAAACTATGTAGGTAGTGTTCAATTTTTGAGGTTAGCTCAGCCACCCTTATTCCATGTTCTTATCATTTTTTGAGTAACCTATGCCATGATCTCATCATTTTTTGAGCTAACAAATCTTCATCTCGTAATCCTCCATTGATTTGGGATGCTAAAAGCCCAAAAACAATCCTCCATTGAGTTGAGATGCTAAAACCCTAAAAACATTCAAAAAAGTCCAAATGACCTAAAAATTGGAGCAAGCTTACAATCTCCATGAGGGACATAAAGCCACAAAACCCTAAACATTAAAAAAAGGCTTAAAATCTCCATGAGAGATATAAAACCATAAAATTCAAAAAAAAAAAATCTTGTCCTAAATTTAGTCATTATCCTTGATTGATCATTGAGCTAGTCATGTTAACAACCATAGGTATGTGTCCTTCATAAATCCACCCTATTGGGGTATATTCATTATTGGTTCTAATCATTTCATCCACCTTGGGATGTATCCTTCCCTTTTATGTATCCTTACTTGGGGGCACTATTCCATTATCATTATCATTGATTTTAACTTGGTTGAACAACAAGATGCTTTTTTTTGCTTTTATTTTCAATTTGAGTTTGCTTGCTTGTTTGTTTCCTTTTATTAATTTTTGTCTTGACTCAATCCATTGTTCTAACGAGGTCATCATCATGGTGTTTCTCATCATGCACTTATACTTGAGTCCATACATCAACATTATCATCATGGTTTTTATCATTGATGTGTTGTTGTTATTTGTCTATTAGATTATGAGTCGGTCCTTTTGTATAGTATTCCAAGTCATCATGGTGTTTTATATCATGATGCATACCATCATGTGTGACATTAAAAATCAAATGATTGAGGTTTATACATAATTTCATGCTATGCTAGAAGTATCTCCCCTTGCATGATCATTCATACTCTTCCAATCCAATCGCATCATTCTTAGATCATTATTGTGTTCTTCCAATCATCTCTTTCATCACCTTTGAGCATTATCATGTGCTATTTTTATATGGATTCTTCATTTAAAAATTACTTATACCATCATACCTATGTTTTCATCATTAATTTTTGCAATAGGTGATATCCTTGAGCTATGCTTTCCAATCAAATTAGTCAATAGATTTCCTAATCATCATTTATCAAAACAAAAATTTGTCCTATTGGGGAAAATAATTTAGACCGAATAAACTATCAAATCCTTCCTATTTGGGAAAACCATTAGTCATCACTCAACCATTCTTTTAATTTCAATCTCTACAACTTTTATCTTTTTTGGTAAAATCAAAGTATGTAACTTGTTTTAGGATCGATCATTCCCTAAGCCTACATCTTTCACCTCATTTGGGTTATGTTAAAGTGTGTTGCTTATCTTGAGATGCATCCTTCCCAGTTCCCCCTACCTTGGAGCCAATCTATTCTATTTTATTCATCATTGGAAATCAATGCATGTAAACATTGGCTCATATGAATTAATCTTATCCATGGTTAATTTCACTTTTCTTCTCATCCATTCTCATATTTTTGAGAGCATGTTCGTCAATCTTATTTTTCATTCACTCCCTCGAGGGATCATCACGGGTATCCAAAAAAAAATTGGCTTCCTTGTGGACTCATTTTTAGTAAATTGAATAATATTCAACAAAATGTGAATACATCATTCTTCAAGCATTATCAAATAATTTTAATGATTTTTTCATTCTTTTAAAATTCATTGCTTTGTTTTTGTTTCATAACACATTCTCAAACAGAAGCAATGTAGACACTCAATTATCACCACTCTCATGTCAAAATTGCAATTAGAATGATTTATATTAATAACACATGAATCTCTAAAACACCCAAATTATTCTACATAATTGGTGTGCATCTTCTAAAATGTATTGGGGCATCCCTGATTATGATAATATATTATATGCAATCATCAACTTCACTTAATTCATCCTGAGTCAAATTATGATTGTGTGTATACACCCTAAATTGGTCAAGCAACCACACATATCTTGTCTTTTCATAGTCCTTTCATAGGAGACTCCAACTGGAGAGTATGATCTTTGTTCATATTTAGCCATGTCTTTTGTTTCACTCATCTTGATCTTATTTCATGCTTGAGTCACCTTTTTATTGATTCCAAATCATCTATAGCCTTCCAGACCTAATCCCAACTCAGCTAAACTATTCTTTCCATGTAAAATCCATCCCCCTAAGCCCCATCATCTTAAGACAATAACACAAACTTAGACTACAGTAGCGGTGCCACTAGTGTTCACTTTTGGCACTCCTATCTAAGATCAATTTTAACCCCAATGGTCAATTTGCTTTGCTTAATAAGTCCCAACCTCTTTTTTAGCTTCATCCTTAAGTTTTCCAATGTCAGACAAATGTGATTAAAACTCCCAAATTCAAAATAAAGAGTCTCCTATATAAAGGACTACATAAGGTATTTTATATCTAGCACTTACTACTTTGGCACATTACATAATTAAGAATCAGTCAATAGTATATCTCAACATTCTACAATACACATAGACTTGTATGCTTGATCAAGGAAGGGCCTAAGCAAAATTTCATTCTTGCATCTACCATGTGCATTGATTATGCATGTTCCCTAAGGGAGAACTATATTTAATCTGAGACCGTAGCTTGAGGGTTAATATAGATAGTGATCAAAATAGTAGGGGTTCTAGATCATGCGATCATACTTCCCCTAACCCAGTTTTTCCCCTTTATTCTTTTGATGCATTTTTTGTCTGAATGTGTGTAGATAGATATCAGTTTTTGAGATTTAAATGGATCTACAGTGAGCTCTATTTACTTTTAGCCTCTAAAACTTCATAGGTAGGGTCACACAAACACAGTGAACAAAACCTAGAAAGCTTAGGTCTCCTAGATAATAGCAGCAAGAGTAGACTAAAACATCAATACAACTAGTGTCCAGTTTCAATGCTCCTATCCAATCAAATAATGAAGACCAAATCCTAATTTATAGTAGTGTCCCAATCCTACACCATAATTTCTAGCTCTTGAATCATTCATTTTAGTCCATTTTTCTAGATAAGTTTATCTCTCTCCCTATTCAATTAATTTGATTAAATTATCCAAAACCTATATTTTACTATATTTGATTGGATTTTTCCCCTTACTCCAGACCCTTTATTGTTTAGGAACTATATCCTAGTTTTCCAAAAATAATAAAACATTTGGTAAACCTAACTTACTTTGAACAAATCTAAAAACCTAGGTACACTTAGGGTTTTTCCTCAAAATTTTATGCATAAATTTAATTTCAATTTTTTTACTTTTGTATAATTTTTTGTGAATTAATTATATTTAAAATTATTTTTAGATTTTAAATTATTGCATAATTTTTTAAAATTCTAAAACCCTAGCTCAAAACCCTAGACTTTCAAACTAGGTCTTCAAACCCTAAGCCTACCTCCTTTACAATTTTTAGAAAAATATTTTGGAATTTGTTCAAATTGTTTGGATGTCAAAAATATTTTAAAAATATAAATATTATTAGTTATTTTTTTCAAAAAATTAATTTCAATTTTTTTATTTTTGTATTAATTTTTATGCATTAATTATATTCAAAAATTCTATGTTAGTAGTTATTATTGCATTTATTTGTTTAATAGTAACTTTGCACATTCTCTTTCGTGAAATAAATAAAATGGCCACTAAGGCATTTCTTCCCTCTCATCCTATAGATCAATTTATAAAATTTTCTAATAATTATGACAATGAATGGACAAAATTGCAAAATTGCACATTAGCTAAAAATGTGGAAAATGATTTCATTTGCAATGAAGATAATTACTATTATTATAATGAGGAATATGATGATACATGTGAAAGTGATAGTGAATAAAAATTAGATACATCTCCTTCTCTCAAACCCATCTCTTTTATTCCCTCTTCTAAAGAAAATAATTTTGATAAATGGGAAAGATACTATTCACCTCATTCTCCTATGCACAAGGCACCAAATGAACAAATTAGTCATGCACTTCCAAGTGAACCTCTTATTGGTGATAATTTTCTTCCATGTGAACCTAATATCTCTTTCTTTTTCTACTTCTATGTTCAAAATACAATAATATAAATGCAATAAGATCAAATTACCAATACATAGTTCAAATGATGCATCTCATGCTCTCAACTCTACTTTATCAAAAGAATGTCTAAAAAATAAATATTCTTCTCTTATTTATCATACTAAAAATGAAAATAATGCATAAATTCCATCCATAGATATCATATATGCACATAATATTCCAAATTCACATGATAATTTATTGCACATTTGAAAGGAATTAAATTCTTCTCTTACACCTCTCCCTAGCAATGTTGGAAGTGATAATGAGTATGATAGTGAGCATAAAAATGAGAGTAATTATAAACAATATTTAAATTATGATAATACATGGAAAAATGATGATTATTATTCACATAGTGAAGAAGAAAATGCATCTCATGCATCTAACTCTTCTCTCATTTCTCCTCTCAAACATAATGCACTACCAAATATTGTTTCTACTTCTTTACATGATTCTATTTCAAATAATGTACATGTTAATGATAACATCACATCTTATACTCAATTATAATGTGATTCACTAAAATATAAAGACATTAATGAATCTCCTAAGCCACCCCTCACTACAGTAGAACCCAGTTCTCATTATTCACCGAAAGAGAATGGTAACCCCCATCCCTCTAGTAATATATCATTACTCCCAAGGTTCTAGTGAGCACACCCCCTCTTTATGATCCAATTGCTAAATGTTGTATTTCCATGGCTAAAATTAACATTCAAATTCAATGATTAAATAAACCACTTCAAGATACTAATGTACCATTCCAAGAGATTATCTCCTTGATGCATGTAGTTGGTGAATTACAACACCAAGTACATCTCCTTACCTTGGGAAAAAAGTCTTATAAGTCTTGGATGGATGACAATTATTTACATGGTAATCCCCTTTCGAAGACATTCATAAAAGCTTAATTGCCTAAGCATTTCTAGATACCATCATTGTCTCACTTTGATATAACTAGAGATCCATTCATACACCTTAAAACATTTCAGAAGACTTTGCCATCTCATGCAAGTCCTTTGATTCTACTAAAGTTATTCAATTAGACATTAGTGGGGAAAGCACATAGTTGGTTCTCTCATCTACTCCCTATTGTCTCCTTGCACACATATGATGACTTAGAGGAGGCATTTCTCAGATACTACATAAAAAACATAGGCCCTCTTGTTATATATGAGAAACTTGCCACATTACATTAGAATACTTTAGATCTAGTTAGTGAGTATATCTTATGATTCAAGACTCACATGCTAAGATTGATATACAAACCAATATATTTAGAGATTCAGCATATCTTTATTAAGGGGCTTCATTAACCTCTCCTTGAGCATCTATTATATCAGATAGATTCCTCTTTCAAGCACATATATTATATAGTTCTAGCTTTGGAAAAGAAATTGGGATTGATTGAGGTAGATTCAATTGATCATATTACTCTAGATTTCATAGTAGTACCTACATCTATAGTTCCTATCACATAGCATTCACCATGTCCTAAACAAGATAGGAGACCACAACCAAAATAGAAACCATTTAATAATAGAGAGCTAGTTTCTAGAGTACAACCTACAATATGCACTTCAAAGAATAGTAGCAAGGCACCACTACAGTTTTATTTGGAGAAGGATAGTCCATGTGTTTTATTATAATCACTATTAGATAGGAGGTTAATCACATTGCCTTCTACTCATCGATGAGATCCACATCTCCTATACAAATATCCACATCAGGCCTTTTGTAACTCTCATCATATCCATGGACATAGAGATAATGATTGTTATGGACTCAGAGATTACATTAATAGATGTATTGATAATGGTATCATAGCATTCATGTAGGGGCACCAAGATCTCCTCCATCATAGAACCATAGACCTCATTCATCCATGACTGAGTCATCCTAGGAAATTCCTTTATAGGAATCATCGGTCACTCATCATGAGCATAATATGAGTTCTAGGATAGAGCCTCACGGGAGATCTCCTATTCCACCTATTCAAAAGGTTTGGAAACTAGTACAGCAAGAGTAGCCTACATATAGCAGTGTAGTCTGAGGAGTACATAGTGCAGTTCCATATGCATATCTAGTAGAGTCATAGGGACCATAACACAGTATCGCTAAAGAGAAATATTCAATACAACTATATTTTTTGGGCCTTATCTCATATAGCAATCCGTTATGTTTAAAATTAAATGAACCCACATCATAGAGTATTTTTCCAGAGAGATATTCACTTCAGCCAGATTTTTAAGGACCTATTTCACATAGTAACCCATTATGATTGAGATTAAATTAGGCCCCATCATAGGTTTTATCTCAATCTATTGCTCAATCATATACATCATAGTAGAGGCCACAGGGTATACATCTATGGATAGATGATCTTTCTTCATAGCACACAATTTTCAAGGCACGTCTAATAAAGTTACATTTTATAGAGTCTCCATGTATAGCTACAGTTAGTACACAGATGATAGTATCATATACAAATCATATTCCTATATAGCATGAACATTATGGGCACTTGTTCATTTGGTCATCAAGGTTTAGATAGTGATACAACATAGAGTGATATGCGACATATTCATACCAGCATTAGTTCCTAGCTTTACTTAGCAGGGCAATGATGGAGCCAAAGGTCTAGCTATCCTTTATATTCTTGAGCCACTCTCAGGGAAGTAATATGCACATCATATTATCTTACACCCCCATATACTAAAAACTAACATTACTAATTCCCAATAACTATCCAAAGCCAAAAACTAGCCTATCAAAATCTAGATCTTACCAAATCATATTATTACGAACATTAAACTAACTCCATTTATCCAAAAAATTTACTAATTATAAAACCAAAATTTTTTTCCTCACATATGAGTACAAATTAAAATATAGCATCACACTTATCAACAAAAAATCAAATCACATATCCGAAGTACCATTTAACTAAGTATATACAACCTTCAACATCAATACCAAATCAACTATTTTTAAATCAACAAATTGTAGTACCAATCTATTCCATAATCCATAACACAATATGCCTAAATCAAAATCAACTTAGTATCAATATATATAGTGAAGTTTTCAAAACATATACATCATATCAATATATAATCAATCATGAATGGCCATCATGCCCTCACTCTTAGTCTCACTCTCTCCTCCAGTACTAGTCCTATAGTCCAGCCTAGCACTCAATGACCTTGCACCTCCTCAAGCTCTTGAATGCCTCTTACATCAACTCTCTCACTCCAATAACCACCCATGATCCTCAATCAATTCCACATATCGCATATAAATATCCATGTGCTCATTCATAATCTATGTACTTATCGATCCATAATCAGGTGGAGGCATCCTATGCCTTTATAGCTTAGACCTCAACTCATCTCTCTCTCCCATTGCTTTAACATATGTAGTTATCACTATAGAAGCTCTATCAAATAAATGAGCATAAACACTAGATATAACTATCACTCACTCTATCAAACCCTCCTCCACCACATCATCAAGAACATGTCACATGAGATCTTAGAGTGTCAACTCAATGATGGTCTCCCAGAGCCCATCATCTCCACCTCCTCCCCCAATAGTTTATTCATCTTGAGCACCTTCTACTCTATTTGCATGAAAAATTACAACAATAAATTAGATATATTTTTTCCAAACAAGCTAAAATAAGCACAAACTTGTACATAATTCAAATATAATCAATGCTTACCTTTCATCATCTAGATCAGAGTAGGATCCTTATACTCAAAGGCATCACCTCTATCAACAAGATACAATGGAGCCCATTGATGCCTAGCCCACCATGTGGTATATTCTTCTATGCATCCAACATCATATACATTAATAATATCTATAGCTGCATCCTGTGAATCCAAAGGTAATGGTGCTAATTCAACCTCTGTTGGCTTCCCATAAGCTTCTACCCTTGTTGGTGCCCGTGCACTCCTCACCCACACCCATGCTACTGGGGGCACATCCTATGGTACCCCAAACTATCTAGCCACATGCTCATATTGAAAGCACTCGTACACTCTATCCTAGTGATCATGTAACCAACAACTAACCCTTATATACTGAAACTACACTCCATCCTCAGGCCACCCAGGGAATCCTCTATAGGGCCTCTATATGATATCCTGAGCCACCAATCTATCTAAAAATCATCTAGAGTAATATATCCCAAGAGATTATATAGCCAATGTACTCATCTACCACTCTCTAAATGGTTTTGGAGGTGCCCACCTCTCCCTCAATAATCCTATCATCTACATAACCACTATGTACTCATTAGCCCAACAATGCAATAAAGTAGCTACACTCACACCACCACTAAATACCTCTTGAGTAAACCTGTAAAGATATTTGTATAAGTGGTCAAGCATAGTCCTACCCCATGAAAACATAGTGTAATACACCTCTATATTATGCACAATCCTATGCATCTTTTATGCAATTAACACCCCACTCCCATCCATAGAAATAAATGAAGCCAACAACAAGGCCAACCACTTTTGTAGACATGAAGCACTTGAATTCACAATAAATTATAATAATACATAATTATCACTACCTATTTGATGTATTCCTGAGGGTACACCAATAAAATACAAGGATGCATGATCAATAACATCATCACCCATGTCATCTTGCAAAGTCACATGTCATCCACTAACTGGCAAATGCAAAATATGATTCACATCCTCCAGAGTAATCATAATCTCTCCAGTAAGAATCAATAAAGTACATGTGTCTGCATTCCACCTCTCACATAAGGTAGTAATCAAATACCTATCCCACTGCATAGTGCCTAGGTCACACACATAACCTACCCTATCCATCACAGCTCTCTCATCAGCTAACAAATTTAACAATCTCTATGTCTCCATCCCCTAGCCTCTATGAAATTCCCTCATCCATACCTTGCCCTAAAAAAACCAAAAAATAACACACACACACACACACACACACACACACATATCAATTAACCATGCCAACAAAAATATCCAAGCTACACAAAAATAAGAAACAAATCAAAAACTCACAAATTTAGCCCCATTAGATAATATCACTACAAAAAGGACACCAGTGTTGGACAAGAGTGATGGAACCTAGACAGCAATGTTGAACCCTGGAGAGGAGTGATGACTCCTGGACAAGAGCACTGGAACTAGTCAAAAAAATTCTTAAGACTTTTAAAACAACTCAAAAACATGCTTCCAAATAGGGAAAAAATCAATCATTTAAGTTACTTACCAAGGTAACATCATCATTAGCCTCTACTTGGGCTACCTACTACTCAAACTGGGTCATGGTAGGTTCTCATCTCCTCAACATATCTCTCACTCCAGAGCTCCAAATCTCAACCTAGTCAATGTGCAAATGAATCAAGAATCAATCCAATTTTCCTATATCAAACAACTTTTTCATCCAAAGCACAATACTATTTTGCCTATAAATTAAACCCCGTAGCTCTATTTTACAAACCATTTTGTTCCAAAAAAATTTGACAATGATACCTTCAACATCATGTACGCCTTTATCTCTTACTACATCATCTACCTACTATGGAACACACATCCCTATACATATTTTATATCTAGACATACAACTCGGTCCTAACCAATCAAAACTTGTTCCAATTTAAACAACTTAGTATTATCAATCAAACAACTTCTCAATCAATTCAAACTATAAAAAACTTGCTTTTATCATTAAGCCACTAGTCATCACTTTTAACTCAAACTCCTCTATCATGAGATCTCATCCTTATCCCCAAAAGGGGGCCATCATTCCTACTATTCCTATTCTTACACTTACCCAACATACTCATTCACTCTCATAAGTAGATACACCATGGTTCTTACACCTCCAGTATTCAAATTATCATATTTAGCTTAGGCTAGTCAAAATATACAATGATTCATATTACATGGGTCACTTAGCATTACTCAAGACATTCAGGGAGGTATACCTTCAAATTATAAATATACAAACTAGGTAGAGATAGTGGTTCAAATTATATGGATTCATAGTGACTTTGATATATATTTAGACTCAGATATTATATTTGAGGGCATGTACATTACTACACATCTCACACATACACCTTTATACAACATAACATAGTTACAGGACTAGATAATAGATTATAGGCATAGTGTAGAGCATAGTGTTTTGATCTCCAGTTTTTGCACATGGGGCATGGCATGATAGGTCATATCACATGTGGTTATATATATTTCTAGACTATACATATGCATCACTCACATACCATATTTGGGGGCATGACATAGATGTTCATGTTCTTCATCATCTAGGATTGTATAGATTGGAATGGCAAGACATGCCATTCTCTTCTTACACATTTACCAGAGTTTCAAATTACACATAGCTATACCCAATTTTTCATCAAGTTGAACCATATGATCATCTGTATTGGTTGGTCGACAGCATTACCTAAACCTAGACTATCTGAGTTTGTGTGGGACAAAGGGCAAACATTGGTTTTGGGCCTCTGAGCACTTCTTAGTTCCAGTTCATATTATTCAGAGTGGGGGTATGACATATTTTTCTCTTCATAGTATACAAATTATTTACACACATTCCAGATTACATGAGTTTATGTGGGATAGAGGGTAGACATTGGTTTTGGGCCTCTGAGCATTTCTCATTCCAGTTAAATTTAACATAAGGAGCAAGCATTTCCCTCCTTCTCCATGTTATATAGAATTCACTTTTAGGTTCAATATAGGGGGCATCCATTTTAGGGATTCTTTACTTCTCTAGGCACTATTCATCTCTACATGCACTTCCCTGGCTAAGAAGTGAGTTGGACCCTTTGTAACACATTCATTTATATGTAGGTAGGTTCAGGTACGTATTTTCTTTTTTTTTTAACTCTAGTACTTCATTTCATTTCATCACTATATTAAAATGGGGGAAAATATATACAACCTAAATTTTTCAAACAACCACACATATCTTGTCTTTTCACAGTCCTTTCATAGGAGACTCCAACTAGAGAATATGAGCTTTGTTCACATTTAGCCATGTCTTTCATTTTACTCATCTTGGTATTATTTCATGCTTGATTCAAATTTTTGATGATTCCTAGTCATTTTTTTCCTTTCATACCTGATCCCAGCTCAGCTAGACTTCTCTTTCCATGACAAATCCATCCCTCAAGGCCCCATTAGCTTAGGATAATAGCACCCAACTTGGAATACAACACCGATGCCACTAGTGTGTACTTTTGGAACTCTTGTACAAGATAATTTTGATCCCCAATGGTCAATTTCCTTTTCTTAATAAGTCACAACCCTTATACCTATACTAATCCTACTCCCTTGGTATGTCCAACCAAGGGAGTAGGCTTAGTATGCTAATTCTTGATGTTTGTTCTTGATTTTGGTCACTAACGAATGGACTAACCCACTTTATAATCTCACTTTACACTATTAATATATTATATGACCCATGGAAGATATTTTGAGGTAGGAAGACCTATTTTATGGATCAATAAACAACATGAATTACCTGAAAATTTTAAGGAAAACATTATCAGTGCATTAATATTTCAGTTTCCAAACATAAAGACACTTATATATGTTTATTTTGATGTATTAGGGACCATTTTTGGCACAATCATTTCACAATTAGATGAAGTAAAAGTGGACCATCCCATATAATCCATAAGCATAAATTTATCCCAAGCAAAGTGAAACTATACCGTCATTAAGTGTGAGACATTTCCCATAGTGTTTGGATTACAAAATTTTCTCCAATATCTATTAGAAACTCCCTTTTTGTTTTACATAGATCATTAAACTCTAAATTGTTTGTTACATAACTATATATCACAAGGAGGGATATGTCGATGAATTTTTTTTCCAGGTGTTCTCGTTTTTAGTGTCAATGAAGCCTGAAAAAATTTGCAGTGTAAATCACTTATCCCAGATATATCTATGGTGCATGTTATTAAATGCCATATCTATGAATATTATAATATCTTTTATCATTCTTGAGATCCAATTTTCATTGTGTTCCATGCACTCTTCATGAATCTTGAGGTTGGAAACCATTTTCTATATTTTTTATTATTGTTACTCTACTTATCATATATGTTTCAATACACATGTTACTCTTGATGACAAGGATTGAAGGCCCATGACTAATAGGGTATACAACATTAATCCCTAGTGACTTATATTTTATTCATATGTGGAGGCTCATATCTAATAACTGAGTGTCTAACTCCACTTCGTCTTCATATATTTTTTAGTAGAATGAGGTATTTTATTTTTATTATTTCAAATTTTGACAATTATTATTATTTGGCACTCACCCACATAAGAGACAAAAATAATAATTGTTTTTTGGGTTACCAAGTGAATTGGTTTCAATGCCAAGGGATTCATCGGTGAATTTATATCACTTTTATTCTTTATAGTGTGTGATTACAAACACCTCGAAGTGGAGAAAAATTTTAATTCCTAAAACCCACCTCTTGGCATTATTTAGATTTAATTTGCATTAATTGAGCACACGTATTTATGTATGGGTAATTTGGCTTAAATTGACAAATATGAGCCCTCTTTTTGACTTCCACCTTGCTAAAATTATCCCCCCTCTTGATCATCCTCTATATTACCTTTTGTTTTAGCCCCCCTTTAAGTCAAGTACTCATATTCCCCTCTTTCCCCCATTTTTAGGTCTCATCCATTGAAAATAAACATAAATATCAGTATTGTTTAATATTAGTTCAAATATCACTTATAAATAAATAAGTGATGTAGTTTATTTGGACATAAGATGTTATCAAACATTCATAGAATTATATTGAGCCCTCGCATCCTAGAGAGATAAAGTAATTATTGGAGCATTTATTAATGTTGAATCTAGTATTTTCTTTTGAGCACTTTTAGTGCACAACCTAGGGTTATGTATATCTTTGAATTTATTTTCATTTATGCAATTTATTATTTTTTGAAATATTTTTTTAGAGTAGTTTCCACCATTTGGGGACCTAAAAAAAACCAAGACATTTTTTTTATTCTCTCAATTCAACATAAATCCTCAAACTTCACATTATTTTCCTTAAGCTTTAGATATCATGCCCATTATAAGGAAAGGAGAAGTAATTATGTTTTATAGGTTACAAGTGCTACAGAGTTGTGGATTCTATATAAGGACATCAAACAAAATCAAACACCATATATTGCATGAAAGAGATAAGTCATTTATTTCCATGTTTTTACATATGTTATCTTATAAAAATTGATGTGATTAATTAAAAATTACATACTATGTTGTAAATGTATTATGGATGTGTAATTAGAAGTAGGAAAATTTATTGTATTATAATAAATTATTGATCTATATAATCTTCTCTTATTTTTATTGAATAATAGACAATTAAAAATCAAGAAGCGACAAATAAGTTAGTAGTAGAAAGGAAAAGAGTAGAGTATGAGATGGCAGATATGATAAAATAATAGTTGCAAATAGAGAAAAAAGACAAAAGGAAGAATCCAACAATAGGTTTGATATTGATTGACCAAACCCAAAAAGGATTCAGGATGAGGTGGTCAGATGGTAGTGGGTATAATCCCACAAGAGGACATTAGATGCAAGGAAGAGAATCTTCATTGGGGAGGTCGGATAGAGGTGGGTTTTGACCCATGATTGGTTGGAGGTGGAAAATAGTGGGTAAAAATAAGATAAGCCTTTGATGGAGGTCGATGAGATATGTTGGGTTTGTTCCCACCAAATAGGAAAGAGTGAGAAAATATAAAGAGAGGAGAGAATATTGGAAGTAAGTGATAAGTTGGAAATGGAAACCAGTGGACCCGATAAGTTTATTAAGTAGATTGCACAATCTAACAGATTTATAACGACTCAATTGCTAAGTTTGTGCATGGATTCTATGGAGATATCTGAGTGCAAAATTTTCTCTATATATCCCCATAAATTCAATGGAGATGGAATTATTGAGAAGATCCCATAGAATAGAGTTAACGGAATGGATCTCATAGAATAGGATCACAAAATATAGTAGCCTTGAATAACATCTACGTAGTATATGTATATCATAGGCCACATGAAATTAATAAAATATGTGATTCTATGAAATAAGACAAGTGTCAAGTCAAATTTGTTCATGAATATATCAGTCAAATTCATCACTGAGGCCACAATAATAACATCTTAAGTGGATTTTATACATCCACAAATACGTAAACATTAAAGAGACCATAAGGAAAAGGTAAACAAGTGACCATTCCTAGGTGGATTTGATAAATCCACAAGTCTAAAAGTGTACATATAAATATTATTTACAATAAATCAACACAAAAAACTTTGAGAAACCATATATTTTAGCAAAGATTACCAAATGAGGCATTTTTAGTCTCATTGAAAAGCTCTTGATGAGAGATTTATATTGGGAGTGACCACAAGTCATTCAATCACATATGTGGTTAATTATTTGTATACAAAGAATCAACAATGGTTTTGTGGTAGTTCAAATACATTTTTTTCCATGTGGTCACTATTACAACAAATTCCCCAATAATCATAGATTGTTTGAGAGAGAATTCGAGAAGGTTGATGAGTAGGGAAATGAAAAAGACCTCTTGCCAATAATTAAAAGGCAGAATTTCTATATGAAGAAAAGAGAATGGTAATCAAGGGAAGAGTCAACATATTGAAAATCATAGTTGATAAAAATAGAGAGAAAGAGGGTAGTTATAAGATTTCTCATTTGAGAGAGAATAATAGTGTAAATCATGAAGAGGTTTATAGATAGAGTAAAGATTATAGAATAGAGTCATTGAGTCATTGAATGTATATGTCATATATACTTATTTTAATTTAATAATAAAGAATGAATATTTTTTTTCATTGTGTGACTCTAGTTGCATGGCCAAGGGCATCCCTTCACTAGGATGCCCTACCATGAACTATACCATCTAGGGTGTTTTCCACTAGGTTCAAAAGATTCTCTTGTGCCAATAGCTAACATAAAAAAAACTCCATGATGCATACCACACACCCCATAAGTTCAAGGTGTGAAATTAGTTTTGGTTAAATCTTCATAACAGACACTTCAAGGTTACACATTACAAGATTAAACAAGTGTGTTGTGTCCATACACCATTTTGTGCATAGCTAGAGAAAGTGAATTTGTTCTTAACCTGTTACAGTAATTGGATTTTCATCCAATATTCAATGTGGAACTCCTCAAGTCATACTACCCTCTTTTTATTGAGCCAGTAGTAACACAACATCCTTCATATTTGGATCCTAAATGCTTACACCTAAAACCAAAGGACAAGATTATAAAAGAGATAAAAAGGCATACAAATTAACTTAGACACATATCAATTTTCATAAATGGTCACGGTATGGAAACTTTTTGATCAAGATAAGTGTTACAACCTTCAAAAACTTCATGCTTAGTTATCATAGTTGACTAAGTATGTAATAGAGACCATTGCTCTTCAATAAAGGGTGAATAATCTATGCATAGACACATAGTTATGCACACCCCTCATTTGCACACATGAACCATGTAACACTCTCATACAATGACTCAGATTTATTCTAGCTTGTATCATCTCATGCAACACGTAGAGTCTATTGATACCATTATACATTGGTGCATCAATTTTTGGACTGTTTCACAACCACATTGTATCATGTAGTGAATTTTGAGATCCATACCATTCATGACATCTTGAGTCACCACACATAATTTTCACACCTTTTCAACACATCTACAACCTAACTCAACATTATGTAGCTACCACACACAACACCACAGTCTCAATGCTCAACATCCACATGTTAGTTCATTATTGTCGTGTGACATGCCATGTGTCAATATATAGGTTTAGGTCATGCCAAATAACTTATTGCAGTACTTCAATCCTAGATGTTCAATCACCACACTTGCAATAATATAAACTTATACTTGGTAAGAAGAGGAACCATCACCTCATTTGTAACCATCATCAGTCGTAACCAATTCTTACAATGATGTATATATATTGTAACATGTTGAACTGTAAGAGAGTAGAAATGGGAGTATACACACATAGACCAGATATGAGATTGTAAGTATTTCCTGAGTACTTAGCTTTCACACATATGTGTATCTTGCCAATATTTCTAATCTAGACCAATTAGTTGGGTATATTACCCATTTGATCTCAATAACATACATTCCTAGTCTTACTGAATCTTGTACACATTAGTATTTTCCCTATTCCACATATTAAATGGAATTTGCACCATTATAAAAATACTTTTGAATTTGAATGTGTTTTTGGATTATTTTTTTATAGATTTAGTCCACAACACTTTTCCAAGTGTAAGTTGCACCAAAAATTTGGGCCCCATGGTGTTGATCATTGAGCTTTATATTTGATTATACATATCTTGATCTAAAATATATCCTTTGTGCTTTGTTAAATGATTATTTTATTTTTCTTCATTATGTGTTCTCTTTAATTCCCTATTATTTCTCAAACTTTTGTGTGTTTGTGTGTGTTTATTGGCATGTCTCTCTTATATTCTCTATAGAGGATGCTCTAGTTGTAAACTTTATGTCACTTATGTGGATTGATTTCCTTATTTTATTTTGATTATTTTGTTTAGCTTGTTGAAATTAATTTTCTATATGTGGTTACATGATTGTGTGTGTTTACATCACTTGAATATATTATGTGATATTATATGTTTAGTGTCGTGATTTATATCATGCACGCTATTACTTGTGGGATTATATGCATGTTGCCTACATTGCCATGGTTTGTTACATATAATTTGGTTTGAGGTTGTTATGTCAATAATATGAATAAGTTTAAATATTTATTAATTTAAATTTATTTGGTTAGGTTGTTTTATAATGGGTGTTAAGTCATTCATGTATAGGATAGAATTGGTTGAGGTATAAGTGAAAAGTGGCAAGGGTTTGTTGAGAATATTTATCTTATAAAATAAGATTATAAAAATCTATAAATTGTATAAATATCACTTCATGTTTAAGAAAATGATTGATCCAAATACAATACTTATATCATTTGGTATTAAATAAGATCTAAGGCCCGGTCGATACAATAAAGGGTACATTATGATAGCCCATTATATTATTCTTGTATGTCACAAATTAAACTGAAACATATGAAATTATTATTTTGATAATATTTGGGTTTTAAGAAAGCATTGAACTTTTTTGGAAGATGCCAACAAAGTGACATTTATGAAGATCTTGGTAGAAGAATATTGTTTGAAATTGCTAATTGAACATTAAGTAATATTTGTTTTAAATATTTTGACTATGACTTCACCATATGTGAATTTATGTAATAGATTTATTTAATAATTTTAGAACATTTTTGTTCATTATAGTTTTATTAATAAGTGATATACAAAGGAATAGGTGGAAGTATTGGTAGAAGACAAAGATTTAAAATTATTCAATTTTTTGAAAGACATTTCTGGTTCAAATCCATGTAGATAAAACCTTCTTTTGTGGTAGTAATAATTACGTTTGTCATAGTTAATAAACAAGTTTTTAATTTACAATTCAAAGTAGTGTGATAAAAATGTCGGTCATAAGTGACATCATAAAGAAATTAGAATTGTTTTAAGAGGTCAAGGGTTCAAACCCAATAAACAACAAATGTTATTAAAATCACATCATTTTTCAGGTATGTGCTCAGTTTTTTGAAAAATTGAGTCCTTTTGCATCCATGTAGTGGTATAGCCACTCATTTTAGAGGGTTTTATGCATTCAAGATTCATCGAAGACATTAATTTTCTATACCATATCTCCCTTATATGTTTTGAGAACACTTTATTTTAAATGAAGGTATAAGGTTTCTTATTGCAAAGGGATGCATTATTGGTGGCATCTGACATCCTTATAAATAATTTTTTTATTGAGGTGGATCTCTATTCCATGGGGAAGACAACTATTATTGAAAAATGATGGCTAAGACTTCCACACCTAGTAAGTCACTAGTGTGAAGAAGAATCTAAATTAAATATCATTTGGATGCAAGATAAAGAAAGATAAGACATTGCTCGTTATTGAAATAAATTTAAAATATTTTAATATTTTTTAATGCAATTAAGACCCTCCTAATGAGGAAGTGAGGAGGATTATTTTTATTAAATTAAATTACAAGATGTTATTCATTAAGGCACAACTCATATTGAATATGAATCAAACATGGTTTTGTTCAATGAGGCAAAACTCCCAATGAATATTCTATAAGTGTGTTTGACGTTTAGTGAGACCTAGTTCCAACTCAAGAGGATTTAAATTAGGTATATTTCTTGTTGAGGAAGCATAGTGAGGCCAAATCCCACTAATGTTTTGGTAAAAATTTCAATTGTCCATATTCACACATAATTCTCTATTATAGACAATTGAGTGTGTCCATGTTTACAAATATATGTGTATTGATATATTATGAATAGTTGAGTGTGTCCTTATTTATGCAAGTGTGTGTATGAACTACACAACATGTCCTAATCCATGTGTTCTATTATTTTTCAATGAACTAACGAGTGTGTCCTCATTCATAAATTGATTATAAGTATGTTGGATAGTATGTATGTCCCAGTTCATTATTCTCTCCCATTCTTGTGACTATGATGTAATAATGGTGGAATGTCAAGATTAGTATTACACCATAATGTATTTTCTATAATATACTTGTTAAAATAAAACTTATTTAGGGGTTGTTAAGTCAACCATAGGAAATAATTTTAAATAATTATTTATATAAACATATTTGGTTAGATTATTTTTTAATGGTTATTTAGTCATTCATATGGATAGAATTGGTTAAGTGCAAAGTGATCAAGGATTTTTTTGATAAAATGTATCCTAGAAAATAATATCATAACAAGGTATAAATTTTATAAACATTCCTCCATATTTGAATAAAATGATTGATACAGATACAATATTTCCATCATATCATAAACTGAGATATATAATTGGGGACTATTAATTTGATTAAAATTTGACCCACACTATAGCATTTTTAAGGAAGTTCCATGAATGGTTTCAATAGAACTACAATGAGATATAAAGGGTACATAACTCCTTGGAAAAAATGAAGAAAAAAGTGCACAAAGATAAATGGCCAATCAAGAACAAAGATCATACAAAATGAATTTTAATTTTCAAGAAAATGAAATAGGAGATCGATAAGATGATTGTAACAAGGTTTATATATCTAGTGGAAGAATCTAAATGGATTATCCCTATGGTGATCTAAATTTTAAAAATGACCAAATCAATATATGTGTGAATTTATGTGCACTCAATAAAGCATGTGTAATTGATATGTTTCTTAGACCATTTATAGATTAAGTCTTGGAGGGAGTGGCTAGGTGAATGATATACACCTTCACTGATGGGTTTAAAGGATATTACCAAGTTTAGACTGAAGAGGAAGATAAAATGAAGACCAATTTCACTACAAAATGTGGATATTTTGCTACAATGTAATTCCATTTGGATTAAATAATTTACAAGTAGTGTTTTCATTCATTTTTGTAAAGGCATTCAGATACTTTATACATAGGTTTTCACAAGTGTGTTTGGACAATTAGACTATATATGGTTTGGCTAAGGATCACCATCAGAATTTGAGGCTTATGTTTGATATATGCAGGAAAACATATTTCCTTGAATCTAAAGAAGTGTATTTGTCATACCATTTTGGACACTCATTGGGCATGCAATTCATAATGAATTTATGTTGGTAGACCCTGATAAGATAGTAGTAATTTTTAAAGTGCTCCAAGTACACAAAAGGATGTGTGCACCTTCATAATAAATGAAGGTTACCGCTACAAGTTCATCAAGAGCTATTCATAGATTACATGACCCATTGAAGATATTTTGAGGTGGGAAGACCTATTTTTATGGATCAATAGACAAGATGAGGCATTTGAAAATTTTGAATAAAACATCACCAATGCATTGGTCCTTCAATTTCCAAATAGGAAGACACCTTTCTATGTTCATGTTGATATCTTAAAGACCATGGTTGGCATAATCCTTGTGTAATCAGATAAAGGAAAATTCAACCATCCCATATAATTCCCAAAAATAAAGGAGTCCCAAGTAGAGCAAAACTATACCTTAACTAAGCATGAGGCATTGGCCATAGTATATGCATTGCAAAATTTTATCCAATATCTCTTGGAAACTCCCTTTGTGTTTAACACAAATTATGAGATTCTAAAGTATTTGTTAAATTACTCTATATTGAATGAGAGGATATGTCAATGGATTTTTGTTCCAAGATTTCTAGTTCTTAGTGCTAGTGAAGCCTAAAAAAATTATGGCCCAAATCACTTATCCCAGATATATTTAAGGTGAATGTTCTTAAATGCCATATATTTGAATCTTATAATATTTTTTTTCATTCTTGAGATCTAATTTTTGTTGTGTTTCATGCACTGTTCATGAATATTGAGCTTGGAAACCATATTCTATATTTTTATTCTTGTTACTCTACTTATCACATATGTTTCAATACTCAAGTTATTCCTAGTGACAAGGATTGGGGGACATGACTAATAGAGTGTTTAACTTCAATCCCTGATGAATTATATTATATTCAGATGTGGAGGCTCATATCTGATAACCGGGTGTCTAACTCCACTTCATCTTCATGTATTTTTCAGAAAAATGAGATATTTTATTTCCATTATTTTAGATTTTGACAATTATTATTATTTGGCACTCACCCACATGTGGGACAAAAATAATAATGGTTTTGTGGGTTCTGAAGTGCATTGGTTTCAATGCCAAGGAAACCAAGGGTGAATTTATATATTTTTATATCATTTTTATTATTTGAAGTGTGTGCTTACAAACACATCGAAGCGGGGGGAAATGTGGATTCCTAAAACTCACATCATGGCATTATTTAGATTTAATTTGTATTAAATGAGCACACTTCTTTACATGTGGATAATTTGGTTTAAATTGGGAAATATGGGCCCCCTTGTTGACTTACACCTTGCTAAAATTATCCCCACTCTTGATCATCCTCTATCTTACCTTTTTTTAGCCCCCTTTTAAGTCAAGTACTCATGTTTTCCTCTTTCCCCCATTTTTAGGTCTCATCCATTGAAAATCAACATAAGTATTAGTATTTTTTAATTTTAATTCAATTATCACTTATAAATAAACAAGTGTTGTAGTCTATTTAGACACAAGATGTTATCAAATATTCATAGCATTCTATTGAGTACTCACATTCTAGAGAGATGAAGCAAATATTAGAGCATTTATCATTGTTGAAGCTAGTATTTCTTGTGGAGCACTTATGACACACAACATCGGGTTATGTATATCTTTGAAGTTATTTTCATTTATGCAATTTATTTATTTTTGACATGTTTTTTACATAGTAGTTTCCACTATTTGGGGACCTAACAAAAAATAAGATTCAATTCAAATCCTCAAACTTCACATTGTTTTATGTTTAATCCCAAAATGAAATCTAAGTGTTTGGTGTTAGCCTTTGATTTGGATTAAAGAGGTATATAGAAATAAAATGGCACAAGGATGATAATCAAATCTATAGGAGACCAATTGGATGTTAAACTTAGATATAAGCATTCACTAAATTTATTATGTTGAGATGGTGTAAATATGGAAAGTACAACTATGCTAGATATAAAAATGATAAAAAAGTGAAGTACTTAGCTTGATATAATTCTAAGGTGGTTATGGATCTAAAACATGTTTAAATCATGTGGAAAATAGATTCTAAAACAATCATCATATTCTAGATCTAATCCCTTTGGCTCTCTAGATAGTAGCATTGGTTTGGGATGGTTACATCAATGTTATTTTTTGGGTTTGATACTAGTGTCCTATACAAAATATTTATTGAAATAGGATGTGACCACTTGGATGCTTCTGAGTTCTACTTCACCTTCACTTTAGTGCATTAAGATATGAATCATGGACAATCGATGCTTTTGAAATGGCAAAAGCTTATCTTTCTATCTTCAATGTGACCTTGAGGGAAAATGGGTTAGTAGACACATGGTGTTGAGTTGATCCCAATGACCCCACTATCAAAGGATGTTGCTTACATATCTAATAATCCAAAGAGGGCCTCAAATTGATGTAGTTCTCCCCTACATGTTGGCTTGTGTGTGAATCATACAATATGTACAAACAAGTACACTAGTGACTTAACTTGTAACTTAGAAAATTAGCCTCTTAGGTTGCTCATTTAATACTTAAAACCTATAGGTGAGTTTTGCCTATGACTAGTGTGGAAAAAGAAAAGCTTTGTTCAATTGAATGCTTTATAGAGTGCTTTTGATAAGTTGTCTTGGTCACTTTGGTATTTTCTAGGTAAAAAATGAATGAAGGTTGATCTTGTATTTATATCAATCCCTTTGGAGTAATAAATCACATTAAAACATTCAGGTCAACCATTGGGATAGGTTTAATTTACAAATTGGATGACTTTAGGGCACTAGACACTTACGTCAAGGTAGGATAGTAACATCAACATTATTTTCTGACTCAAACATTATTGTCTAGGGAGCAGGAGAATAGGTACCGATTCAAAACTTGCATATGTGGAAAATAATTACATTTTAAGAATTATGGGCAAGATAGAAGACTTGGGTCATCAATATAAGATTGGTTAGACTAATAGATATAGGCCAAGGGGCATAAAGATAGAACACATAAGAGATTTACGAAAGAAAAAAAGGTAGAGATATGAGAGAAATAGTCTAAGTCTGAGTTTTCCAAGTGTACAAGATTGAGGTGTTATATAATCACAAAATATCATATGCATTTTTCCCCATTTAATATAGTAATGAAATTACTAATTTAAAGGAAAAGAATGTGTACCTAGGTGTGTATGCACACCTTGTCTTTGCATGTGCCCAACTTGAGTGCTTTACTAGTGACTAACCTACAACCAAGAGCATGTTATAGTATAAAATCAATGCTTATAATTTGGGTTGAAAGTACTTGAAATAGATTGAAATTAAAAGAGCAAGATTAAAAGAGTATATTTATGTGTTGATGTAACTGTCTTATCTATTGGCAAGTTATTTATAAAATATATATCATTATAAAAATCTGAAATTAAGACTGAGATAAATATAGATAAAATATTTAAAGTGATTATATCCAAAGAGATGAGAGAGAGACATTGGAAGGCAAAGACCCTCAACTTTAAAGTAAAAGTGAATTCTCACTTGGTAGTTGAGATTGGCTCAATCGTGTAACCCAATGATACTTATAACCTGGTGAAGTTGGATGATCAAGTCCAACTTGAAAACTTGAAAAGATTGAGTGAGTTGATCACATCAATCATACCAAAAGGTAAACCAACTAATGCAGTAGATTGACTCAATAAAAGTCTATAAAAGTCCGTGGGGTATCAATACAAAGAAGTAACAATAGATATAGTAACAATCCATAAAAGAGTTTTGAAATCTAAAACTAGTTTTTATTTTGTAATATTAGGAACATGTTGCATATCATATGCACCTTAGATATGTCTCATATTGAAACTATGTATAAAAATAGTATCAATGTATAGAATTCTGTCACAACTATCAATTTTAATCATATAACTATGTACTTTGACCAATTTAGATAACTGTGTAAGTGTAGAGGACATGCTTCTAAAGTATGCCCCACTATATATGGAGAGGTTTGAAATTTGATATAAGTACCAATGTGGAGGATATGTTTCCAAAACATGCCTCAACTATAATTCAGATATGTTGAGTACTAAATAGATGTGGAGAACATGCTTTTAAAGCATACCCCCTTTGTAATCTAAGAATTGATATAAGTACCATATTGAATGAATATGGAGAACATGCTTCCAAATCATGCCTCCACACAATTTGAAAACTATGAATGTGTGGAAGACATGTCCATATGATATGCTCCCAACGAATCTAAAAATTGATATAAGTACCATTTACTGAATGAGAGTGAAGAACATGATTTCAAAGCATGCCCTCACTACATCTTAAAACTAATTTAAGTACCATATAATGAATGAGTGTGGAGAACATGCTTCCAAATCATGCCCCCACTGAATCCATAAACTAATATAATTACCATATACTAAATGAGTGTGGAGAACATTCTTTCAAAACATGCCCCCAATGAATCTAAAAATTGATATAAGTAACATATACTAAATGAGTGTAGAGAAAATGCTTCCAAATCATGCTCCCACTAAATCTGAAAAATAATTTAAATATCATATACTAAATGAGTGTGGTTAACATGCTTCCAAAGCATTCCCCTAGTATAATCCGAAAGTTATGAATGTCTAGAGAACAAGTCTCTATGACATTCCCCCACTAATATGCCCCCCCTTTGAGGTGAGAGAAATATAAGAACTATTAGTTACCTCACCTAAAAAGGATAAGTCAATTGTATACTCTATGAATGTAACCATGTAGCATATAAAAGGAACATGTCTAAGTAAATGTATCATTAAAACACATAGAATCAATGTGATCACATGAAGGCTTAAGATGCATGATAAAGATCATGAAAAAGTTTTGATAATAATAGTAGAAACTCAACAAGCAAACTAGCACAAACATGAGAGCACTCAAAAGCAACTCAAAAGGCAAGGGTCCAAGAAAATCGCAAACAAGGGGCATGTTTAAATGCCACATAATCAAAATGATATTACTTAGTTAAATGTCCACAAAAGCAAGAATGACATATTCAAATGTCCATACAATAAATAATGACATATAGAAATATCAATGAAAGCATACATAATCATGGGGGTCAAAAGCAAGGGAGCATATTCAAAAAATCAAAAAAAGAATACAAAATACTCAAGGAAGTGCATAAAAACATAAGCAACTAGCATAAACATGTCATAGTATCCCATGGATCCAATGTGTTAGGAAAAGTTTTTCACATGTATAACATATTAACTACCCTATGTAAGATATAATCATGGATAATAGGGATGTGTAAGTCCATATGTAAGTTCAAACATGATAATGTAGAGTGATCATAGAATCATATAACATGTGCTTATAAAGATCAAATAAGTGTATGCCCCCAATATCCATATGACATGAGTAGAAGGAAGGCCCAACATTTAAAATAGGAATGTGTCATGTATCTTATATCTCTGTTTCACACTCAAGCAAAAGTGTGACACATATGTGTATGTAGAAGTAATTGAGTATGTCATACATCAATATGGAAGTAACACATGTATCCAAGGATTCAATAGAACATGTAAGTGTTTAAAATTTATTTTTATGAAATTTTGAATATTTTTTATTTTTTTGGTCTTTTTGAAAATTTGTGAAGAGGAAAGATCATCCTATGATGTCATCCAATGGATGGTCATAGATATATCACCACATTGTGAACCTTACAACCTTAAGATGGATCTTTTAAATTATTTATATTATGATTGGATAGGTTGAAAAGGTACATAGCATGTTCCTCCTCACATTTTGCATGTGTAGTAGAAGATGTAATGCTATCATTTGAAATATGTATTAATGTGTCTTTGTGAGGAAAGAAAATACCTTGCTAATTTGTATCAATTTTTACTTCCATTTGGTATAGCCAAAGAGTTCCTAATGTAAATGCATATGGAGATATAGTAAGCATAACCCAAACCCACGTTTGGATTACTTTAGGACCACAAGCAATTGGTATTGTTATGTTTCCTACAGAGTCTTTCCAACCTCCTTTGTTTTGTAAGTTTCTTAGATTGAATCCAATTTGTTGTAAGCATATTACATTGCAAGTAGTTTTTGCTTATGTAGGATCAGTATGGTTATGTCAAAAATAAGCACAATGTAATTGTTAAATCTTGTTGGCATGGATGTTTTTTATGTTGTTCACTTTTAGATTATTTCATAAGATGTAGATCTTAGATTGGCCCCATGTTGAGTAACATTTGTGAACTAGTCATATAAAGATTAGGAATACCACATGTTTTCTCACGATGTTCCTTAAGTAAATTATCTCCATCATTTATATGAGGGATGAAGATTTTGTATTTGGAAGGAGATATGTTAAGTTTTTTTGAATGAGTAATTATGAAGCATATCTATACACATCATTATGTAAATGGGTAAATAATTCATATTGTATATGCAATTTCCTTTCCTTTAATGAGGAAATAAAGCCTCTACTAAAGATAAATTACAACTCCAAATGTGAGAGTCTAAATGTTAGCTCATATAATGTATTTTTGAATTGAATAGTATAATCTTGAAGGGACTCATCATCACATTGTTTGAAATTGTACAAATATTTTAATGTAAGTTTTGGTACCTTGTGGATATTGAAAGCCATGAATAATGCATCTTCCAATTTTAATAAAATGCTTAAAGAACCCTTTGGTAGACTATAGAACCAATGTTGACCCTTGTTGTAAATACTCATATGGAAAAGATTTAGCAATAGTTTGTCATCTTATGCCCATTGACCAAAACAATGTGCATAGCTAATCATGTGGTTGAATAGTTTCTTTTTTGTAAAAAAAAGAGGTAAATTTGGTAATTCAAAGTCTTGTGGGTAAGGATATTCAAGTATACATTATGCAAGAGATTGATTATTGAATGGGGTAACATGTGCATTATTATTATGGAAAGCCATTTGCATTTAGAGTAGAAACTTGCTTTTGAAGGTCCCCAATAGTGTTCATCATTGATGTTAAATATTTTATGGGGATATAGGTTTTTGTCATAGGTGTTATCATTGGTTTTAGTCCACCACTTCCTTTGAATCTAGGCATATGAGTACCATCATCCTTATGTATAATAAGTGCAAGTTCGTTATCACTAAATTTTAAATATTTTGGTAATGGTATGGAATCTTTAAAATTTGATACATTTGGTATATCATTTGAATAATTTGTACATTTGAAGAATTTGTTTCATTTTCCTCTAGTAAGGGTATAACAATTTTAGCTTTGGAAAAGTTTGGTAAGGACAACTTTTTTGATATGGAATTTGTTTTAAATGAAGGTAGGAAAAAACCATCACCCTTGACTAAAGGGATATTGTTTGGAAATGTAGGAATGTTAGGGGGTTTAGTCAATTTGCTTGAAGACATTTCCCCCTTATGTTTACACATCATCCATAATCTCTTTATGTAGTTTTCGTAAATTTTGATGATCAAATGAACTTCTTGGTCATATGTACCCATTGTTTTGGTTAAATGTACATGTTTAGTTGGCCTGAATAGTTGTCAAGGATGTTTGTGAAAATCCCAACCCTTGCCTATTTGTATTGCTATGTTTAAGGGATATAGGGTGGGTTATACCTTACTCATATTTATCCAATCATTGGCCTTGGTATCCATACTTTTGCAAGTATCGAATGCCAAAGTCATATAATGGTTGTATAAGAAGTATGGGTAAAGGTTTTGTATCTTCCTTAAGATGGATGAACTTATCTTTTGAAGTGGTGGGAGCATGGCCCTGATTAGAGGAATAACAACTACCACCATTCAAGGCTTCTATATTACATGCTTTAGCACTTGGAATAATACAAGAGTAGTCAATTATAATTCCTTCATTGAGGAAACATTGGATGGTTTCATAATCATAATCATCAAGGCAATCAATATCATCCATAATAAGAGATGTGAAGTATATAAATATTAGCACAAAATACGTAATAAACATCCCAAAGGGTATGCTTAGGGTTTTGGTGTTAAAATATCAAGTTCACTAAATGTTTAATCCTAAAATGAAATCTAAGTGTTTGGTGTTAGCCTTAAATTTGAATTAAAAGGGTATATAAAAATGAAATGGTACAAAAGTGATAATCAAATCTATAGAGGACCAATTAGATGCTAAACTTAAATATAAGCATACATTGAATTTATTATGCTAAGATGGTATAAATATGAAAAGTACAAATCTGCTAGATATATAAATGACAAAGAAGTGAAGTAGCTTACTCTGATGCTAATGTAGTTCTGGATTTAAAACGCACTGAAAGAAGGTGGGAAGTAGATTCTAGAATAGTTGTCAGATTCTATATTTGATGCCTCTGGCTCTTTGGACACTAACATCAACCTGGAATAATTGTTTTGATGTTACTATTTGGATTCGAAGCTAGTGTCTTATACTGAACATTTGATAAAATAAGTTACAACCACCTAGATGCTTTTGGGTTCTGTTTCACCTTCATTTTAGTGCATTTAAATCTAGGTTATAGATAGTCACTATTTGTGAAATGATAAAACCTACCTTTCCATCTTCAATGTGACCTTAGAGTAAAATGGGTTAGTGGGCACACAATGTCGATCTGACCCCAATGACCCTGCTATCAAACGACTACCTACATAGCTAATACTCCAAAGAGGGCCTCAAACTGATGTAGATCTCTCATATGTGTTAGTTTGTGCATGAATCATATAATGTGTGCAAAGCAAATACAATAGTGACCTAGCTTGCAACTTGACAAATTGGGCTCTTGGGTTGCTTTTTTAGTACTTCAAACCTATAGATGTGTTATAGCTATGACTAGTATGGAAATAGAGAAGCTTTGATCAATTGAATGTTTGATAGAGTGCTTTTGATAAATTGTCTTGATCTATTTGGTATTTTATAGGTAAAGAATGAATGAGGGTTGATATTGTATTTATATCAATCCCTTTGAAGTCATAACTCACATTAAAACACTTAGGCTAACCATTAGGACACATTTCATTTGAAAATTAGATAACTTTAGGGTACTAGACACTTACATTAGGACATGTCAGTAATGTCGACACTATTGTTTGACTCAGATGTTATTTTCTAAGGAACATGATAAGAAGAACATTTTTAAAACTTGCAGATATAGAAGATAAGTATATTTTAAGCATTCTAGACAAGATAGAAAACATGGGTCATTGATATAAGACTGGTCAGACTAAGAGATATAGGCCAAGGGGAACAAAGATAGAGCAAATACGAGACTTTCAAAAGCGGGGAAAACAACGAACTAAGAGGAACAACCAAGGTCTGAGTTTGCCAAGTGTACAAAACTGAAGTGTCATATAATCACAAAATATCGTTTACACTTTCTTTAAGTTTCATATATCGTGCACATTCTAAGGAAAGGAGAAGAAAGTATGTTTTGTAGGTTACAAGTGCTAAAATATTGTGGATTCTAAATAAGGACGTCAAACCAAATCAAACACCATATATTGCATGAAAGAGATAATTCATATATATTCATGTTGTTTTCACATATGTTATCTTATCAAAATTAATGTAGTTAATTAGACATTACATTCTAAGTTGTAAATATATTATGGATGTCTAATTAGAAGTAAGAAATTTTATTGTACTACAATAAATTATTGATCATATAACCTTTTCCAAATTCCTCTGACTTCGAATCTCGTGTCATCACTTTTTATTTGACATCTTTAAAAATATGTACCTTAATAAATGACATAAAAACTATTCCTTACCATCATCCTCGCCAATTAAATTACACACCCCTAAAATATAATATTTAATTTTATCATAGATCATATTACAAACTCAAATTCAACCTAGATACATTATGAAAAGACATATATAAAAAATTTGGGAGAAGAGGATATATTTTTTCTAAACAACCTTCTTAAAAAAACAGTCCAAACAATATATGGTCCAATAAACATGTCTCATAAACATAATTTAAATCATTTTACTTCATTCATTGATTGCCACCATGCAACAAAGGTTCCTCAATCTTTGGGAACGCTGCAAACCTTCAGTCCCCTCTCCGACATCCCTCGAAAGTTTTCCTTAAAAAAGGACGGTTTCACGACATTAACTCGTCATGGGACCACCTGCCGACGATAGATAGATGGTGTAGCCTGTCAACGAGGCCGGATCCTTAATTCCTGTCCGCAATCAGTGCATTCCATATCTCTAAATGTTGGTTCACAGCTCGTCTTCCTCTCCCATCCCCAGGTGCCATAAACGGTGCACTTTTTTCAATTTAAAACTTCACAAACCTGTATGTTTGTTTGTTCCGTAGGTATGTCTGTATAACCATCCAAAACCAGTTTAGTGGGGGAATTCAATATAAAATTCAATTCCAAATGCACAACCAGTTAAGTGGAAAATTCAATTCCAAATCCAAAGCCAGTTTAGTGGAGAAATCAATATAAAATTCAATTCCAAAACCAAAGCCAGTTTAGTGGGAAATTCAATCCTAACTGTGGACTTTCACACTTTTGTATTGATTTTATGTGAAGTAGTTGCAAAAATGAATACCCACTTTTTTTTTGGTAAGCCAGAGTAGTCTCATACCGTCAATTTGGTCGTTAGCCTGCTCCAAACATGTCTGGGCTTTAATTTATTATAAAGGCGGATAAATCGATTGAATTTTGCGGTAGGCGTAACAAAAAGCCAATAATTTTGCAGAGTGGAATCATCTCTCTCACGGGGGACTCGATTGTGCATATGGTTTCTGCCTCAGAAAAAAACAATCCCAAGAAGAAGACATTGGCCCATTGTTTCCCAAATTCACGACTAGCATGCTAATGTAGATACCTGCATTTTGTTTTTTGATTGAAGGATAAACGTCCCAATTCTGGGACCTGTGCGTTGCATCCAGTAGGCATCATGTGCGTGAATAGTTCACCTATTTTAGTTTAGTGCCCAGTACTGTGAGTATCCATTCCAGCAAAATCGCCACCCTCGAATGGCCGCCATATCTGAGATTTTCAGACAATTCATTATTCCTTTGTGGGAGAAACATTTTCTTCTATGAAAGCATGGTGATTGGGGTGTTTTCTTAAGTTGCCAATGTTAAACCCAAGTGGTCCTCCTGTCTAACAAGCCCAATTGGGATGGCTCATAACAGTTTCTCCCTCTTGCCTGTGTTAATACACTCTTTTTAAGGAAATGAAATGATCAAAATCACCCACACATAGGAAACAACTTGATTTTGTTTTGTTGACAAATATCTAGCTTAATTCAATGCGGGCATGGAAGATTGGATTGGCAGTAGCCCTGCCAGCTGCTGCAGTCATAGCCTGTATCCTTTACATAACATATTGTAGGAGTTCCCACAAGAAACAAAATCCACAGGTACCCACAAGTAAGCCTTCCTTGAACCCTAACCTGAGATATAGTAACCGTGTTGCAAATGTGCAGAGGGACCATTACAGTTACAGTCATCATTATCCTCTGCAGGCCTTCAATTGGAGTGATCACCCGTCCCTAATTGCAGAGGTAGTTGAGCATGGGTGGGTCACTTTTGGATTTACGAAAACATATGCTCCTTCTTCTCCCAGCAACTTCTGGGGTCTCTACAATCGTTTTCCTAATGGAGGAGGGGTTGAAGCTGACATCAGTTGGGAAATAGAGTCCGGGGTGGATTACTTGCAGAAAATCAGGTTGAATCCGGGGTTACCAACAAAGAAAAACATGAATTTGTTGTTGCCGGTTCAATCTATGCAAGCTGCATTGCCTCTCCCAGGTCCAGATCCCTCATTGGGGGACCTATCATTTCCTCAAGAGTCTTATTTTGAGATTACAATATTGGCAGAGAATGGAGCACAGGTTAAGAATTTGTGTCCATCCGAGAGTTTTGAAGAGGACGACAATATTAAGTTAATATCACAGCCGTTCAATTCAGAGGACCATTGTCAGTGTATGAGCTCTGAGATGACACCCACAAATGTCAGTGTAGATTTGGAGGCCAATTATAATGAGGTTGGTGTGGCTAAAATGAGACCCAGAAACAATTCCAAGGACACTCATTTTCAATTCAGCAGCCTGGATCCTGCAAGCAGTCCTAAGGTGATATCTCTGGGGCTTGCAGTTGGTGGTACTGCTCTTTATCGGTTACCTGGTTGTGAGCCAGGGTCTGTTGGGTTTCATTCAACTGGATTTGTCTTCCTAAATGGTAAGTTGTCGTGGAATGTTTGCCTGTTCAACAGTAAATTTGGTTCTTAATTCATATGTGCGCTTTTCATTTGTATCTAAGTTTGATTGAAGTTGGAAGTTATTTGGGCTTCTGGTTGATCTGAAATAATTTTCAGCTGGTGAGACTCGGAGTTCAAACCCTATGCCACATATGGTAGGTGCCTGTTTCCGAACCCTGGCTTGGGGGAATTTAGGAAACTTAAACTGAAATCGTTTTCCTGTTTCAATTACTCACCCAATGTACATGATCAGAAAATGGATGCAAAAATAATTCAACAAATCCCTCTACTTTTATATTTAAGGACAGAAAAATCTACCCTGAGCTACAGAAGGGTTTGAATTTTGAAATCACAATTACAAGCGCAGGGGAAGAATTTTGGTGCCTCTGCTTCATATAAATATTAAGGAAGTGGGTCAAAATCTACTAGAATTAACACAAGTCGCTATCCAATAGTTTCCTTGTTTAGAGAATTAGGTATGTTCTTTCAGCCCTTATAATTTTTTTCTTCTGAGTTTTGTCAACCTAAACTTCATGCATCACAAGACAGAGTTGGTCTTTCTTTCCACACAATCTTCCGGTTTGGGTGTTGCAAACCTCTGGCTTTTGCTCCAACATGTCAGTAGCATCCGACCGTCTGGCTATTTGATGGTCCTTTGTTGAAGACATTGTTAATCCTAGAAATGCATACTTCTGAAGGTTTTATAAGGGTACCAGGAGAATAAAACAATTAAAACATGATATTTTTTGGGGTTAGAAACAAATTAAATCAACTAAGTGGAGGATCAGCCACACATTTGAAGTGTTTTTGCCTGTTACATTTCATTAGATCCATTGCAGGATGGCATACCTGTGTGTAACAATATCATACAATGGTGCAAAAGTGCAAGCTATTGTGGCTAACATTCAATATGCCAGAGATCACATTTTGAAAAAAATGCGAGATTTTCTTTTTCTCAATCCTCTAATGGCAAAACATGATAGATTATAAAGAAAAACAACGTTTATTTGTTTTTTTTTTAATGTTGCATTCGGTTTTAAATGCATTTTTTTCCAGCTCCATCAGCATTGACCAGACTATAAGTATAAAATTTCCAAGAATTGAAATCTTATTCCTAAATACAATAGTCGTAAAACATATTAGTCACATAAAATTTGTATTTTAAGTTTTTTGATTGTATGCTTGAAGGCATTACATGGAGTCACTGAATTACATAGAATGTCAGCATCTCTGCCCATATTACGGAAATAAACATACAGTAGATTTACAATGCTGAGTAAGCATACATCTAAATTAGTGAGCTCTTTTGGCCAACCAGCCACGAGTAAGGGGCATCCACACCATCAAAATCACCTAGGGCATGATCCTGGCCTTAAATGCTTGACTCTTTGTGTCGAGTATCTAGAGGGATTTGTACCTTGGTGGATGGATATAAGCAACCATAATCCTTACCAAATGGACTACAACCCTTTTGATGTATTTTAGTTGTTGGATTCAGATCATATCATTCCCAAAGAGACACACACAGTTTATATAAAACCAGTATGATACTTTTCACCCATATTTGGTAGCTGCAATATATTGCTTAAGAATCTAAGATCATATCATTCCCAAGACATTTATATTTATGTACTTAATTTATTTACAACCACTATGGTAATTTTCCCTCATTTGGTAGTTTTAATATATTGCTCCTATGGTAATGACATAAGTTGGATCCTTCATGTTAAATTTCTATGGACCAGCTAGGACTCAAACCTAGGACCTCTCATATGCATCTGGGGTGCTCTACTACAGAGCTACTTGTCCTTTGTGTGCTTTGGAACGTGGATTGTTCCCCACTCTTCTGGCTGTTCTTAGGCCCATTGCTTTGGCATGTGTCATGGATGATTGGAAATTTACTGTTTAGATACTTCAGTACTTTGTGTCTTTTGGTTAAAAGCATCAATTTTGTTAAAGGAATGAATTTAAATTGTAAGCACTAAATAGTTGGAATGTGTATTGAAATTACATGAGGATGTTGATGCAGGTATGGCTCATCTGGATGATAACCAAGAACAACATAAAACAGCTTCTACAAAGCGAGCTTGGGGTGATTTGAACACTGTCATAGGATGTGGTTTTAATCCTGCAAACAGGAGAGTTTTCTACACATTGAATGGTGAGCAGGTTTACTCTCTGACCTGCAATTCAGATGAGTTCAGTCATCCACTATATCCAACAATTGCAGCCAATTATGATGTGACGGTGTCAGTGAATTTTGGACAGAGGCAGTTTGAGTACCCTCCTGCCAATGATCAAAGGGTGGCCAATCCATGCTTCAGAAGGCCACTGCAAAGTAATTCTGTAAAGTTTGTCTCAAGATCTGTTTTTGAGGACAGTGGTGATCTTTTCTCAATGGGTAGAATTGATGCACAATGGCTACGAAGCCTTGAGAGTTTTAATTCAGATATGCAGCACAAACACATACACTCTGAGACTGACTCTGAATTTTTTGAGATCCATCTTGATGAAAATTATAAATAGATGCAAAGAATTAATCAATACACAGAATTATTTGCCATGGCCCATAGACATATTTGCAGCCTGTCCAATTGCTGGCGGCTGCATCTTCATTCAGTTGGGTAGCATTTCCTTCTGCCCACCAAATCTTCAACCTCTAACAACAATCTCTAAATAAAACGAAAATGCACATTGTATCCAGAAAATCAAAATCTAAAAATACCTAGAAGTAGAAATCTGCAAAATTTATCAATCGCTAATTCTGGTCAGTTAACCTAAGTGGGGGTTGCCCACGAGCGGGGTCTCAAAAAGCTAGATCAAAATTTTAAGCCTCCTCGATTAAACATGCTCATTTATTTTCAATCAGCACACATTCACACCACTCCACCTGTGTACCTGTTCATGACAAAATTCGCCACAGCTTGTAATATACTACTGGTAAATTACTAAATACATAGTGTATTTTCCAACTTCTAGTGGGTCTAGCTTAATCTAGTCTTCTTGCACCACCCATTAAACAACAATGTAAGTGTTGGTTAAGCTATTCCGTAATAAACAATTCCATTATTTGTTTTTATGAACATTTCCCTGTACTAGATACAGGACACATCTAGTCATGGATGAGCTCGAGAGGTAAATACATATGGACTTTTTTAAAGGATCACTGGGTTCAAAACCCCACTGAGCATCTAGTTTTGAAGGAGCACCAGGTTTAAAACACCACTGATAAGCATCGGCACAAGTTCCATGTAACTTTCTGTTTGTAATATGTATGTAATATCCCACAAGGCAAATTTACCGAATTCAAACTATACAGTTCTCCAAAAAAATTAATATCATACATTAAAAAGTTTAGTAAATCACAAATTGCAAAATATTATGTTCCTATGGATTTGTCAGGTGTTTCCAGAGGCCAAGTTAAAAATAATGTAAAGAACTATACAGGGAATACTGTTATTTTTTGTTCCTCCACAGGATCTTATAGTCCAACAATTTGTATAGCATATCCACACAAAGGAGGACGCAGGCTTGCCATGACTATTACATGGATTATTTGTGTCTGGTAGGGAAGTGACAATGTTCTTCAACAAATTTGACCTTGCAAGACAAAACCCATAGTAATATTCCTTCTGTTGGTACATTCCTTTCATCAATGGGGAGAAAATTTAGAAAGCTAAGGCTAACTCCTCTGTAGTTCTCCTAATTCATATTTTGAATAGTGTACATATGGCAGAAATCTTCACTATCACACTGCACTTGTACTCGGAGTGTATGCATTTTCATGTAAATTTAATTTTAAATCAAACTGATCAGGTTCCCAAACAAAGCATGGGCATCTACTAATCAAAATCATAAAAAAAAACAGAGCCTAATGAATAAACTCTTCATACCGGTTCTATAATTGCTTAGGCTTGCTGAACTATAGTTTTGTAAACATGCCCAAGTGACCTTTTAAAAGTAATTTCTTAACTGATCAGGTTCCCAAACAATGCATGGGCATTTACTAATCAAAATCATAAAAAAACTAGAGCCTAATGAATAAACTCTTCGTATTGGTTTTATAATTGCTTAGGCTTGCCGAACTATAGTTTTGTAAGCATGCCCAAGTGGCCTTTAAAAGTGATTTCTTAACTGATCAGGTTCCCAAACAAAGCATGGGCATCTACTAATCAAAATCATAAAAAAACCAGAGCCTAATGAATAAACTCTTCGTACCAGTTTTATAATTGCTTAGGCTTGCCGAACTATGGTTTTGTAAACATGCCTAAGTGACCTTTAAAAGTAATTTCTTAGTCACTTAGCTCAATTTCTTGGTCAAGCTGTTCAATAAGAGAAAGAAAAAGGATGCACCCTACAAATAAGTGAATAATATAAACTTCACTGGAGATAAGCAAGGGAAGTGAGAGGTGGGGGACTTGCTAGTTTGATGGATTTTAGATCTACTTGGATCAAGATTCATGGTCAAAGTTGACAAAAAAAACTTCTTGTTGAGCTTGTTTCTCCCATATTCCAAGTTTCATACTTTGCTTCTTTCTGTTTGGGATGACATTTATCTTTAGAATTAAGCATCCAATATTCAGAATGCTATGAAATATGATAATATAGAATCATAATAAGCACCACACTTTGGCTGTAATCTAACGATTAAAAGTATATTAGCTTAGAAATTATGAAAGGAATGCCACACACAATCATGAAAATATGAAATGGCAAAGAACACAGGTTATTGACAATTCTCTGCATTTATTTATTAGTTTCATCAAGAGGGATCTCAAAAAACTCTGAATCAGTCTCAGAATATACATGTTTGTGTTGTAGATCTGAATTGGAACTCTCAAGATTTCCTAGCCACTGTGCATCAATTCGACCCATTGAGAAAAGATCATCACTGTCCTCATAAACAGATCTTGAAAGAATATTTATAGAATTACTTTGAAGTGGCCTATTAACACACGGATGAGCCAGCCTCTGGTCATTTGCAGGCAAGTATTTGAACTGGCTCTGCCCAAAATTCACCAACACTGTCACATCATAGTTGGCTGCAATTGTTGGATACAGAGGATGACAGAACTCATCTGAATTGCAAATCAGAGAGTAAACCTGCTCACCATTCATTGTATAGAAAACTCTCCTCTTTGCAGGATCAAAACCGCATCCAAGTACAGTCTTTACATCACCCCAAGCCTGCTTTGCAGAAACTGGTTTATACTGTTCTTGCTGATCATCCATATGGACCATCCCTGAATGAACACCTACATATAATATCAATTCAGAATCCAACTTTCAGCGGTTACAATTTATATTCATTCTTTTAACAAAATTGATACTCCTACCAAACAGTCAGAAAGTACAACACTGTAAAATGAAACAAAACAATATATTCCCAATCACCATAAAACATTCTGAAGAAATGGCCTTAAGGTGGATGTGAAGGGACCAACTAATGTCATTGCTATAGGAGAAAAAATCTTGCGACCACCATGGGTTAAAAATACAGTACTTGTTTTACATAACCTAATTTTATAAATATACATGCCTTGAAAATGATATGCTCTGAATCCCCGTCTGAATTTTTCAAATGCCCTTTATACTACGTTTGACATATGAATCTTAAAATGCCTAGTTTCTGTGACTAATATGCTCCGTCGCTTGGAAATATTCAATGATAAGATTGAAAATAGACTTGCGAGTTGAATTCTAGGATATGTTGTTGTGCATTGTTTCATAAATTCCTCAATAGTTTAGTGACTAATGCATGTAAATTTTGCCATATCATTCTAAGAACTTGTATATCTTGCCATTAGAAATTTATTTTGAATCCTCTTAATTTTAAGAGTACAGTGAACGCTGGAGGAGCTGAAAAATAAGCATTCAAAACTGAGTGTAGTATGTAAAGAAACCATTTAGATGTCCTTTTTATAAAATTTTAATCCCTCGATTTATGCAACAATGACATCCAGAAATAAAGCATTCAGTTTTTCAAGAATGTCATCTCTGGCATATGAAGGTTTACCACAACAGCTTACAATTGTGGAACAATGTTCGATATGATTACACTGTACATATAGGCATCAATCATGCAATTGAACTAATAAAATGTCATAACCACAAGTATTTTAAAGTTGTAACTATATCTAACATAATTGATTTAATTTGATTTCAAATTAAAACATTATCTTGTTTAATCTGTTTCTCTCCTGGGATCTTGATAATACCTCAAGAAATATGCATTGCCAGGCATAACCATGTCTTCAACTAAAGGCCATAAAATAGCTACACAGTGCTGGATTATGATGACCCGATGAAGCAAAAGAAAAAGGTTTGCAACACTCAAACCACAAGATCACGTGGAGGGTGAAGACCAAGCCAATTCTGTGATATGAGAAGCTGAGGCCCAAGGGTGACAAAATTCAAGTAAGTCATATGGGTGGAAAGAACACCCCTAATTTTTTAAACAAGGAAACTAATGGGTACTGGTATATGCCAAATCCCGTGGATTTTGGGCATCTTTACTATTCATGTGCCAAATCCAATGGTCCTTGGACCACATCTTTACCATTCATATGCCAAATCCAGTAGATTTTGGACCACATCTTTACTATTCATATGCCCAAGGTAAAGTATCCGTTCCTTATCTCGCAGTTTCGATCTCAACCAGCTTCTTTAGCCCCAAATACATTTGGTTGTCCTTCCATATAAAATCGGGCATAATTGTTGACTTATTTATGCATCCCTTTTCTAATCCTATACATTGGGTGACTATTTTGAAACAGGAAAACAAGTCAGTTTAAATTTCCTAATGACTGCGCATTCCCCAAAGCCAGGGTTTAGACACAAGCACTAAATTCAAGAGGTGTCAGGTTTAAGCCCTGAGTCTCAGCATCTAATCATCAATTCCTATTGACTAGAAGCTCAAATACCTAACAATTTAGTTATGCATCCATTTTCTAATCCTATACATTGGGTGAATCTTTTTAAACAGGAAAGAAAATTACAGTTTAATTGGGTGAATCTTTTTAAACAGGAAAGAAAATTACAGTTAAGTTTCCTAATAACTGTGCATTCACCCAAGTCAGGGTGTAGACATAGGCACAAAATTCATGTGGTGTAGCATTTAAGCCCTAGTTCTCACCATCTAATAATCAATTTCTATAAACCAGAAGCTCAAATAACTTTAAATTCAATTAAATTAAGATACAAATGAAAAATGAACAGATAAGTTAAAAACCAAGTTTTATACTTAACAGGCATGATGACATAATTTACCATTTAGGAAGACGAATCCAGTCGAATGAAATCCAACAGACCCTGGCTCAAAACCTGGTAGTTGATAAAGAGCAGTCCCACCAACTGCAAGCCCCAGAGAAATAACCTTAGGACTGCCTGCAGGGTCTAGGCCACTGAATTGAAAATGAGTGTCCTTAGAAGTACTTTTGGGTTTCTTTTTTGCCATACCAGCCCCCTTATAATTGGCCTCCAAATCGACATTGAAATTTGTGGGTGTCATCTCAGAGCTCATATACTGAGAATGGTCCTCTGAATTGAACGCCTGTGAGATGAGTTTAGCATTGTCATCATCTCCAAAGCTCTTGAAGGAACATAAGCTTTTAACCTGTACCCCATTCTCTGCCGATATTGTAATCTCAAAATAAGCATTTTGGGGAAATGATAGGTCCCTTAATGAAGGACCTGGGAGCGGCAATGCAGCCTGGACAGATTGAACAGGTAGCAACAAATTCATGTTTTTCTTGGTGGGTAATCCCGGATTGAACCTAATTTTCTGTAAGTAAGCGGCCCCTGACTCCATTTCCCAGCTGATGTCAGCTTCAACCCCACCTCCATTAGAAAAACGGTTGTAGAGACCCCACAAGTTACTAGGAGAAGGAAGAGCATGTTTTTCTGTAAACCCAAAAGTGACCCACCCATGCTCAACTACCTCTGCAATTAGGGATGGGTGGTCTCTCCAATTGAAGGCCTGCAGAGGATAATGCTGACTGTAACTGGAATGGCCCTTCCACACATTTGCAACTCGGTTAGGATTCAGGGAAGACTTACTAGTGGCCTCATCAAGGGCTACATGTGGAGTTGATTTCCTGTGGGAACACCAATAAAATGTTATGTAAAGGATGCAGGCAATAACTACAGCAGCTGGCAGGGCTACTGCCAATCCAATCTTCAATGCCTGCATTGAATTAATCTAAGCTATTCATCAACTCAACAAAAGCAAGTTGTTTTCCTATGTTTTTGGGTGATTTTCATTTGTTAGATTTGAAGACTACATATAGAAATCCAAAAGCTTCTAAGGCAGGCAAGATGGGTAATTCTTAAAAACATCCCAACAAGGCCTCTTAGGCTGAAGAAGTACTAGTTGGTTACAGTGTATAATTTAGAATCACCCCTAACAAACCAAATAAAGGAAAGGGTTTCTCAGACCATGATAGCATATCCAAAACCAATTGAACTGTATGCCAACAAATCAGTGAAAATTTGTCAACATGCATAAGTTTGTAAGACATGGGCCAGGAAATCTTCTTTTTGGGATTGTTTTTCAGAGAACATTGAGTCTCCGGGACAGAGATATGATATGATTTCACCGTACAAATATATAGTCTGCTTGTCTGGCTCAGGTCACGCCTACTACAATCAATGAATACATCTATTTTATAAATTAAAGCCCATCAGCAACCGACCAAATTGACAGTATGAAAATTCCCCTGGGCTTGGAAAAAGTATGCATTGGGTATTCATAATTTTGTTCCACAAAATTACTTTTAGGCTTATATCCAATCATACAATTTGCACGAGTCAGAGTCTTCTTGTTGTGAAATGAATTATATATTCAATTGCCGGCTAAATAGCTTCAGCTTTCCGACGGTTGTTAGGATCATGCCAAACTAACAAAACAACAGATTTGTTATTTTTCTTGTCCTGGAGTTTTTAGTTGGAAAAGTGCACTGTTATGTGACGTAGGTTTCCATGGCGGATTCTACTGTTCTCTACGTTTGTCTTTCTCGAATAGTGGAGACCTGGCCTGCATTGGATAAAGACATAAATGGGAATTAATTGTCAGCCTTCCAGATATTTTGCAGGGCCAGGGCCATCAATGTGTCTGCAAATATGAAATGAAAGATTTTAATAATATTCGTGAGATCAAGTAAAGTATGGTATAGAAAATAAAATAAGAACTAAGTTTGAAATGGAAGTGAGAATGGTTATTTGAAATAGTCTTATTAGGTTTCAGAAATGTTCATTCTAATTTTTATGTTGAATTTTTTATCATGAATCTTGATTAAAAAAATTATTGTTTTATTTAACTTTGTTTCTTCAAATAAAATGGTAAATCAAAAAGGTTGTAGTCCAATTGGAGAGGATGATGGTTATTTATATCAATCCATTGGGTTACAAATCTCTGTTTAAGTCTTTGATGCAGAGAGTGGTTAAGGCCAAGATCATACTCTGAGTGATTTTGACAGTGTGAATGCCCCTTACTTATGGTTGGCGTGTTGTGGCACACACACTGGAAAAAAAAATAAAAAATGATAAGATTGTGCACTTTATTGAGAGGCATGTTCTCTTTTCCCATTCCTCTTGTCCGCATGCAAGGTTCACACCTAATCGTTCTTTGAGCTATTAACATTTTGATTTTTGCTCTTATTTAAGTTTTTTTTGTTAAAATTGTATAGGAAATTAAATTATTTTACATAATATTCTTCTTTCATCTAAGTTTTGTCTTTAATGGTTATAATGGTTGATGTTATTTTTTGACTTGAGTTTATTATTATATTCGATATAATATATATTACAAATATATTTTATATATAAAAAATAGTAAATATAATATATAATATTGTAAATATATATTATATTTATTATAATATAATAAAATAATAGTATATTATCAATGAGATGTGGGTGATTTGGTAAAACGGTTTGGTTGTTTTAAGTCTCATTTAGTCGTTGCTGGTATTTTGGGATAGGATATGACCGTTCATTGGTATTTTCAGACAGGTTGTGACCGTTATTAGTATTCTCGAATCGATTGTGACCATTGTTGGTATTCTCAAATAAGTTGTGACCATTATTAAGTATATATGAAAAATAATCAATTGTTAAATAATGAAAAATAACAATACATATTATTTAGTATACAATATAAACATATACATTCTTTCGTTAAGAAATGATAATAATATCATAAAACAAAAACTTCAATAATAAATTACAACCACCATATCCACTACCAGAACATCAATAAAAATGTGAGACGAATATTTCATTTTATCATCACCATATAACACCTTCAATATAACAAAATCATTTTGATTTTCTACTTCTATACTACTACATTCTTATAACTATTTTATAATAAATAAATATATAAATTAAGATTAAAAAAAAACATTAAACTAAATATTATTTGATTCACTTTAATGTTCGCCCAATATTACCAAGGTTGGATGACGTTCAAAGTTAGAAGATAGTATACTTAGTAATGTGGTTTAGATTTGGATTGGAAAAAATATTTTAGTTATTTTAGGTTAAGAGACAAATTTTGCAAATTTTATTTTATTTTTTATATTTTTTTAAAATTTAAAGAAAATAGGAGGAAGGTGGAGATTGGTGAGATTTAGTGAATGATGGTATTTTAAAAAAATTATAATTTTTTTAAATATATTAAATAAATAATGAGGTACGTGTAGGTTAAAAGATAATAGAGATTTATTATTTATATTTATTATAAAAATATTGATAATCTAGATTATTTTTAATTTTATGAAGGGTTTGATTTTGTGACTTTTCTTTTAAGAATATAAATTTATTTATAAAAATTACAATTTTGTTTTAAATAAAATAATATATTTTATTACATATTTTTATATTAAATAAATTGTAAAATTAATATTTTAATCTATAATTTATAATTTTTCATTATAAAAATAAAATTACAAATAATTTTTTTTTAAATAAATAATTTACGAATAAATATCATTATTATTTTCCAGATTAAATTATGACATTAATAAAATAAATGCCTCTGAAATGATATCTATAAATATATGTACATAAATTTATTTAAAATATATAATAGTATAATTAAATTATAAAATAATATATTATATTATTATAAATTATAATATAACAATATTATATTATATATTCTATAATTATATTATACTATAATATATTATTTAATAAAATATAATATTATAATATATATTATAATTATCTAATATTATAATATTATATATCATTCTCCATACAATGAAAAAATGTTTGAATCCTTATTTTTATATAATATATTGTATAATTTATTATTAGTTTCTTTTAAATTGATATTTCATATCTATTTTTAAATTTAATTAAATTTATTATGATCAAATTTAATTTATAATAATAATTATTAATGTCATTTAAATTAAAATAGTGTAGATTCTAACCAAATATATATTTAGAAAAATATATTTAATAAAAATATTTTGTTATAAATAAATGTATTGTTATAATAAAATTAATACAGACATTTTAAGTATATTTATTTAAAAAATCTCAAGATATATTAATTTTAAGACATATATATAATTTTATCATTTTTTTACAAATAATTTATTAATTAACTATAAAATATTTTAAATTAATTATATTATTACATCAAATTTTAACAATCTTCTTCTTCAAACCAAAAAATTATTTAATAATTAAATAAATAATAAAAAATAATTAACATTTCATATTATTATTCTTTACCATTATTCTAAAACTAAAACTATTATAAATTATATTAAAAATTGTACCCAAAAAAATTATTAAAATTTTATGTTTACATCTCCCATACACCTTTTGCCCCTAAAGACCTTTTCTATTTGATCTTTTGAGTGACGGATGGGATGATCCTCCTATTTTTAAGTTTTTAATTAATTTCAAAAATAAACTACCTAGTCAACCCTTCTAGACCCAAACGACTTAAACAAATCCATTAATAAAATCAACCGTCAAAGTAAATGAGTTGTCATTGGTAAATTAAATATTATAAGGTCTCAATCCACCAATAGACATGCAGATCCACAATTAGATAATGTCCAAATTTTACATAAAATTAATTTAGATAAAATTATTGAAAATGAAATTCTATTATTATATAGGGTATTGTTTTCGAATAGAAGATAAGCGTGTAATTACTTCCAATTATACCAATGCCTATTTTAATTTTTAATTTTTTAAGATCAATATTCTTATGAGTTTTGTATGGAGTCAAAGAACTTTTTTTTTAAAGCATTTATATATGTAAACTATACAATAATAACTGGTTCGGTATAGAATTTTGTTCATAGTGGGATAAGATTCTTGCAATTCGAGCTTCTTCTATTCATTTAGAAATCATGGCATTATGTTTGTCAGTTTTTAGATTGGAGAGAAGCCTCCTTATAGTATCGTTTTAGTTTTACACACTCATTCATATGGTCGAATAAACTCATTCAACATGAAGGTAAGCCTATTGCCATTACCTTCCATAAATCGGTTTATTATTTGTTTAAAAATGGTGTGCGGCAGTTTGGCAACATGTGGGATTTTTCTCTGTTGAAGTGGATACCATGGCATAATCTTCAAAGACATTTTGGATTGAATAATCAAGTTAAACAATTTATCACCTTTGTTCCGGCGGAGCTGTCCATAAAAATGTGTACCCCTGTTCCATGCAATTTTTTGAAATATTGGAAATGGTTAGCACATTATCATTTCAATGCCTTTCTTTTGAAGAAAATTTATATTCATCTTTTGCATAATGTCCCTTTAAGTCCTCCACTGAATCTCAAATGGAAATGTCAAATTAGTGAAAGGCTTTGGTCTAATTTTAGCACACAAATTTGGAAATCCAGAACTGGGGTAGATGCTCAAATCATGCCCTAAAAAATCTTGCATTATAAACTGTCTATAGAGAATAAATTGAAAGGCATCATGATCCAACCCATTAATTGCCCATTTTGTCATTCAAGAGAGGACTTAAAACATGTGTTTTGGCACTGTGCATATGCTAAAAAACAATGGAAGACCATTTTCATTTACTTCCCTACTATATTTAGTCATCAACTAAACTAGAAAGAAGCACTTCTGGGGATAGGCATGAATAAAAATATTGTTGATGATACCATTAGACAAGTTATTTTATTATAAATATGGAAGAATAGATATTTGACAGCGTTCTCTAAATCTTCTTTTCATCAGGAAACAAGGATTCTAAAGATTTACTCTAAAGTTTTTCTTAGTATTGTTTATCTTTTTCACAGCAACAGGTTTACTTGGAGAAAAACATAGCGATGGCATTCCAAATTCAACAAATTAAATTTGAAACGAAGCAATTGTTATGTAACAAGAAAATGCATGTTGTTCAGGGATTAAAGAATATGTTGTATGATGGTTGACCCTTGTTCATTCCTAAAAAAGTGGATGAAATGTACTTTTGTATTAGGTTTTTGTATGCTTTTGATTGCAGCCAGCACCATGTTGCTCTTGTTTTTAATGTTGCTAACAATTTTGTATTCTCAGATGCTCCCATGAGCTTTAAACTCTTTTTGTAATATGCATATTTTCAATACAATAAAAAATAAAACTATACAATAATGAACTAAAATTAAAGGAGTATTTTATATTTAGGTGTCTAGTATATTATGAGATCCTTAATAGAGTTTACTATTTCTTTCAAGGAAATCAAAGATCTTTACCAAGTCTTATTCATTATAAGGATTAAATATGTGTAGTATGTTCATCAGTGAGATCATCTAATATAGAGATGGCCTTCTCAATAATTGTTTGCACAACTCCTTGTTTCATGATTCAATACCTTATTTCAAACTCTATTTTTCAATCTCAAAGTCCATTCTTCAACCTCAATTCTATTTAATAATTATGAAATATTAAGAAAAAAAATTCAACAATTTAACTGTTATATTTTATGTTTTATATTTTATCTTATTTTTTTATTATAGATTCTTATTTAAAATATTCTTTAAAATCCTATCACCTTATTATATTTGTTATAAAAAATTAATAATATATACAATATTTAATATTAATTTTTTCCCATTGTAGCATTGACCACTCTCACCATTCTTTAAAAAAGAATTAAACTATGGGAACAAAATTCATTATAAATAGAACAGGAAAACCAAATGGATGATAAAGATGTTGGTTTAACTACTTATTAGTTGAACAACTCATGTGACAATGGCAGCTGAGATATGATACGAGAATTTTACAGATATAAAAATAATCTAAAACCTGTAGATTTGACATTTAATTTAAGATAAGTAAAAAGATTTAAAATAATATATTTTATATTTAAATGTTAATAAGTATGTTATATTATTGTCAAAGAGGTGGAGATAAGTTAGTTGGGTTATTTAGATGTATTCAAGTTTATCAAAGTTTGATTTTTCTTAAGATATGTGAGGTCGATTGTGCTCATGAGTATCAATTATATTGGTGGTGGATTGTATTTGATCGCTAGGGGTTGGTGTTGGTGGTCAAAATTGATTCCTATAGAGTGTGTGAATGTTCCGTCGAAATAATGTAATCGTTAATGAAATTCTCTTGAAAATTTGGGACCCCTGATTGTGTCCCAAACCATTTGTTCGGTCAAAAACTTTTACCAATAAAAAAAAATCTTATTATTCAAGATTTAAAACTTTCGTAGTCTATAATATTAATAGAAGGAAAAATTATTTTAAAAATTTGTGAGAGGATTTTTTATCATTTAACATTTAAATATTTTAGTATAAAAGATTAACTAAAAAGATTATTATATTAATAATTTATATATATAATTGATTTATTATAGAATAAGTTGATCTTAATATATGTAAATAGTGTTTAAATGTCCATGCATTTTATGTGTTGTGTTGTAATCGACTCTTACTTATTATTATTGAATATAAGTTGATCCTACTTTATTTTAAAATTGGTATTTTTATGAGCATGTTTTATCATAAATATTGTGTTATATTATAGGGATTGAGTCTCTTCCTAATAAGCATAACTTATAATGATTTATGGGTGAGATGTCAACAAAAACTTCCAACTTTAAATTCGATATTAATTCGATTGTCATAGAATAATTTCCTTGTTAAATTTAACATTTAACTATCATACAAAAATTGATTTTCTTTTTATATAAAATAATTGGAATCAATTTAACACAACATTATACTTAAATTAAAGATATCTATCACCAATCAATAAAAAAATTATTAAAAATATAATAGAACCATTAATTAATATGACATAAAAAATCTAAAATAAATGTCTTGAAATTAATATTTTTTTGAATATAAATATATGTACTAATAAAATATTTTTAAAAAATTATAATAAAATATTTTTTTTCAATTGACAGGGGAAGAATTTTCTTTGAAGGGGAGCGTATCGAGTTCTTCTCCGGTTTGGACTGGGGCACGGATTGCTCATTAATTGCTAAAATTGGTGACGTATTATATTTTGGGTTAGAGATATCGATTTATAAATATCATGTGATAGCTGAATGTTATTCTAGCATAACTTGATTTTCTTAGGAAAATTCATCTCTGAGGGATGCTCAGCCATTCTATGACACCATCTTCCTTCAAACACTCTTCTTTCAAATTAGTGTTTTCAGGGAGATTGAACCTTTCAACCATTGAGTGTGGTTTTAAAATAATAAATGAAACAATTTAAATAGATAAAAAAAAAGAATTCAAAATGTATGCTTAAGAAAAATAAGAAAGCAGGGTTCAATCTACTAAAGAATGACGAGTTTTTAAAAGAAGTGGATTATAATTTTTCTTATATGTTTTTGGAGTAAGTGTATGGAGTTGGAGGACAATTTCTTAGATATTTTGTATAACATGTATGCGTTATTACAATAACACGTACATATTATAACAATAATGCATACGCATTATTCAAAATTAAGCTCGATAAATATTGAGTCATAACATGTATGTGCTATAATGCATATGTATTTTCAATCTATAAAACGCATGCGTGTTATAACGTGTATGTGTTATATTGGCTAAACATAAAAACAACAAACCCGTGTCCGAACGGAAAAATAGTCACTTTGCTCTCAAGTGGTTCTTCTTTGCCCTTAAGTGTAGAACCACATTCACGTTATGTTCCTAAGAGGAGAAAACACACCACAGTTGTCAGTCAGGCTGACAAATTGGCAATGTCGCCATGGAGGGGAGGTAAGCAAGTAAAATTCATACTTATTAATACGAAATTTTAGCAAATATTTTGTATTTACATTTTTTTATGTTAAAACCATTTTTTTTGTTTGAACAACCCATTCAACTGCAAAATAAGACCCTCCTAACCCTCTTACAAATCCACAAGACCACCCAGGTAGTCAGGAAGATTTGGCTACACATATAATTAAAAACATAATATAAATTGAAGAGACAATGAAGAGAATGAGGAACTTCGTTTGACCAACACCCATCGTGCATATTTGGTTGATACCTTAGAGTCAGTAGTAGGCCAAGTAAACTCGATAACATGTCAAATTGACAGATGGGCATCTTATAGAGAGAGATGTAGCATTGATTATGCTAACAAATTGTCAGCACGTGATGTGAAAGACAAGGAAATAACAAAAGACTAAATTTATGCATTAGTCATTGATCCTTTAACCAATGCACATCTCTAATTATCAACAAAACGGTTCCTAATCCATTGATGACAACATAATTTGATAAGAAATAATTTTTGGGACCGATGGTGGATGGTCTTTGATTACCCACTATGTAACAACCATGAGGTTCCATTATATTTTTTTAGAAAACTCTATTGCGAGTTTATCTTCAATGAGATTTCCAATTATTTTGCTTACTCAGAGTTTCAATGTCAAGGAAAAGCCTCTATGTAGGATAGACCAGGCTCACATATGCACCTAATCGACTTACAAGAGTCCATATCCAAAAGCCACTTCAAACTGAGATCCCTTTTGTAGTGAAGGAGGTTGTCGATATTAATACTTTGCATGTGCTTAGTGCACTTATTGACATATTCAATATACATATGAGTAAGCTTTTTGAGACTAATGCTGGAGAGACTAGACGTGGGGATACTCCACCTAATGTGCATGTCTGACCACACCCTTGCATATCTTGTGGTGCTATATGCACTAGACCTTCAAAGGATGATGGTGGTGCTTTTGAAGGCCTAGATGCTATAATTTTGACCAATGAGTTTTTGGCACATACATTTGTTAAGTAGACATTGACTACACATATTCATCTATATATTATATATTTGACTTGTTAAATTTTAGATATATTTGTATTTAAAAGGTAACAATTAATTTACATAGAAATTCAATAATACATATGTAATTTTCTATGTTGTAGTAAGAGATAATACCATCATCTTCACAACTAGTTTGTGGTCATCTACTATTGCATTTGTTGATGTTACTTAGCCAATGTATAGATGTACACAGAGGTAATTTCTCGTTAATATTATACTTCATGTACATGTATCTATTTATATAGATATGCTCAACTAACAATCGTATATTGTTTATTTAGTTGATGACCACAATGGAGACTCCTCTCTCTATACATGCAGAAATAAACATAGGCATTGTTGTTGCAATTTCATCTACACATCCATTCACTCAAATATTCTAACTTGTAATTTTAAACTGTAAATAGAAATTTGTTTTAATAATTTGAATCTATACCTGGACAAGTATAACTAATATGAATATATTGTCTATGTAGAGTTATCTAATGACATCTGATAGTCTCGTTCAGATGATTAACAAGGCATCTACTCATATTGTTTCTCCCTTTTGCATTCATGTACGTGCAACTCGGCCTATGACTGGCCCTATTGAGCATCAGGGGAAAATTGAGCATGACCATAGGTACAGTAAGTGCATGTCTAAATAATTTATATATCGGTTTAAAATTAACTATTGAATTTGGTTACATATCCATTTTGTAAAGTTTATAATAATATTTGTATATGAACAGGTTCAGCTACATGCGAGCTATGTGCATAAAATGAATTGCAGTTAGATCTTGGAGTAATCTAAGGTATTTGGGGGATCTCCATCTGCGAGCAAGGCATCCAAGGGAAAGTCTTCTTCAAGGAAGGCAAAGAGAGGGAGGCTTTTTTATGAGTAGAATATGTCTTAAATGACGTAATTTTTTGTATGCTTATATGGCAATATATGTGTTTTTGGCATTGTATGCCTATATGGAATTCACCCGACATTCTATTATGTTCTTATTTTATATGCCTTTATAACTTTTATGGATACATATATTTATACGTTCACATTCTATGGTGATCATCTTTTTGCGTACAATTTGGCCATATTATTAATGCAAAACTAAATTTGATGGTTGTATGACCATATTTAAATATGATCATCTTTAATATTTCTTTCGTGTAACTATTAAAACTAACTTACAATCATTCAATATATGATGTAACTAAAACTATATGGGAGAAAATAATATATATGGGATAAAATAGTATAATGTTTGAGATAGAGTCATATATTAGTGTGAAGTACCTTTCATGTTTGGGCTACACCATATGATGATTTTCTGTGTGATCCTTAATTGGAATGGGGTACTATCCTTAGCTACTTGTGGATAGTCTTTTCATCCTCAATAGCTTTGTTGATGACATTTCATGCTTTGGTTAGTTTTTGGATGGATATGATGTTTTGATATTATGTGCCAAGACTTCTATCTATATTTACATTATTTGATGATATATGGGCTAAAATATTTGAGATGTCATCATTTGATTTATTTGTGGAGATAATGAATAGATATCATCCTTGCTTGCATTGTGTATGGTCTAAACATTTGATATGGTCTTGTAATTATTCTAATGTGGATACCCTTGCTACATTGGTTTACTATCATTTGGTCTTTATGGATGACATTTGGAGATACCATCCTTGGATGTTTTGTATATGGTTTGGATAGTTTAGAGTAGATGACACTTGGAGACATCAAATGAGGGATTGGTGTTGGACGATATTTGTTGCATTGGAGATGATCAATGTAGAATGCTAGATGACTACAATTAATTATTCATGATCATACACTTTATTTGAGTCTTTTGTTGTGGGACTCATTTGAAATGGTCATGACGAGGCATTTTTATGGAAGCATTATTATATAGATAGGCTCATATGATCCTACACTTATATGCATCAATATTTATATGTCAATTAGTCTTGTTGAACTCGTTGCTCAAATTTTTAATACTCGTGAGGATGCACTAGATTTCAATCTAGATCAACTAGTCCACAATACTGATAGTGTTATTGCTCATTATAAAAATATGGTAGAAAACATTTCCATCTTTTAAGGTTTCTTATTTTTTTTCAAGTCAAGGAATGTTTTTAAACAATAAGGCTGATGAGAAAATAGGTAGTTGGGAAAAACTATAAATTTTATTGATCCAAGTTTTGGATCACACTCTATGATTTATCATCATCATCATATGATTTTCCTGATGATGAATTAGGGGATATGATCCAAAACATAAATTGATAAAATTTGCACACAATTTTTTTCAAAAGCCTATTTTTTCATAATATGGACTCTAAAAGCCTTAGATCTTTAATAAGGTTGACTTTTGCAGAAGGGAAAAAGAAATCCATCTCATCAGAGACTGAATTCTGCATTGGGCCAAGGGTTGCCTATTTCTTTGATGGTTTAGTTTATTTATGCTATAATTTATTACTTCTTGTATTTAGTTATGAATATAATTAATTTTATATTGGGTTGATTATTTAGTATATATTTTCTTCTCTTTGGAACCATCTTAATGTATTGTGAGTTTAAAATACTAGATATATCGAAAGGGTTGTAGTTTAACTGGTTAGGATGATGGTTGTTTACATTTATCCACTAGGGTACAAATATTTCTATGTAATTCACATGGAGAGTCGAATGGTTAATGTTAGGAATAAATACAAAAATCAATGTAGAATAATTTCAAAGAATCATAATAAACGATATGATTAGAGATGCATAAATAACAATTATAAACATGCTTAATAAAAAGACCAAATTTAACATGGTTCACCCAATGTGGGCTACATCCACCAAGAAACACTTGTTCAGATTTTATTACAAGCCACCAAAGTACAATCACTCTCAGATCGGTCTGCATAATTACAATGCACAAATATTGTTTGAAGTTGTGCTCAATAAATCCTCCTAAATTTGCACCTGAATTCACATACTCTATTCTTCCTTCTCAAACCCTTGTTCTCAAGATGCATTACCTATGAAATATATATCCATACATAATACATCAACAAAGTGGTATTACAAAACAATGGGTACCAAAACCATGGGCAAAGTCAACCCAAAATGGTTTCCCATTAAAGGGGATCTAAATTGTTTTTTGGGGGCTACCAAATTTGAACCCCCATTTGTTTGGGGTTGCCACCCTTGAACCCCTATTCGGGGCCCGACCCAACCCCTATTCCTGATGAGAATACATATAGAGTGTATAGTACATTTAAAATGTACAGTATTTGAAAATACATTGTAATTTATAAATAGGCTCCACAACACAACAATCTCCCACTTGGAGATTGATTTCTGCTGAGCAGGCTTCTCAACCCTTCACTATCAACTATGAAGGCCAATCAAAACTAAACATATCTTCAGTTTCTCCCTTGTGATCACCTTGGTCATCATGTCTGCAGGATTTTGAATTGTATGAATATTCTCCAGCGTCAACTTCTCTTCCTCTAAATTTGTCTTGATGAAATGGTACCTCAATTATATATGCTTCATCTTAGAGTGGACAACGGGGTTATTTGGTAGATGTATAATACTATGACTATCACTGTATAGCTTCTCTTTCTCCTGCTTATGCCCCATCTCTTTAAGCAACTATTGTAACCAAATAATTTCTTTGCTTGTCTCTGTGGCAACAACATACTTAGCCTCCATGATTGACAAAGCCACAAGTTTTTGTAGTCATGAAATCTAGCTTACCTATAGCAAATACACATCCTGTTGTACTCCTCATGTTGTCTAAATATCTAGCCATGTCCGAATATACATAACCATGCAAAGTGGTGTCCAATCCACCATAGCTTAAAATTATCCCCATTGTCCCTCTTAAATATCGAAGGATCCACTTCACTGCCTTCTAGTGTTCTCTACCTAGATCACTCATGTACTTAATTATTGTTCCCACTGCATGGACAATATCTAGCCTAGTACATACCATGGCATACATCAAGCTACCAACAGCTGATGAGTAAGGTATGTGTGACATTTGAACTCTCTCCTCCTCTGTCTTGGGATACTACTCCTTTGATAAATTGAAATGATCTGCCAAAAGAGTCCCAACCAGTTTAACATCCTGCATACTAAACCTCTCCAAGATATTTTTGATGTACTCTTCCTGGGATAAATTTAGATTTCATTCCTTCCTATCCCAAGTTATCTCATACTAAATATTTGTTTTACTACTCCCAAATCCTTCATAGCAAATAAATTACTAAAATGTTCCTTGAGTACATTTATTTCATGCATGTTATTACCTACAACCAATATGTCATCCACATATAGACAAAGGATAATGTAATCACCATCATCAAACTTCTTGATATATACATAATGGTCTGAATGACACCTAGAGTATCCCTAGTCCATCATAAAACTATCAAATTTTATGTACCACTATCATGGAGCTTGTTTCAAGCCATACAAGCTCTTCTTCAATTTGCACACCATGTTCTTCTTCCCTATGACCTCATATCCATATGGCTGCTCCATTTACAAGTCCTCCAAATCACGATGAAGGAATGCAATCTTCACATGCATCTGCTCTAAGTGCAAGTCTTCCACTATCACTATCCTAAAAATAGTCCTAATAGAAGTCATCTTTACCACTTGGGAAAAAATCTCATCGAAATCAATTCCCTTCTTCTGTGCAAATCCTTTTACCACCAACTGAGCCTTGTACCTTTTATTGCCTCCATCATCTTTTTTAACTCTATACACCCACTTGTTATGCAATACTCTCTTACCTTCAGGTGGGTTTACCAAATCCCAAGTCTATTTTTTCATGAGAGACTGATGCTCCTCATCCATAGCTTGCTCCCACTTCTTCTTGACATCTACCTACATTGCTTCTTCAAATCACTCTAGCTCTCCATTGTCAGTGAGTAATAAATAATTAAGATATTGAGAAAAATGTTTAGGTTCCCTTCTTACCTTAGAAGACTTTCTCACCACAGGAGTTTGGGGTTCTTATGGAGTAGGTGCCTGAACTAGTTGTTCAGACACTTTATCATCTGCAATGTCCTCCAGTGCTGTGTACTCTTTTCTAAAATCCTCTTTCTGATCTTGTAACTATTGTTTATACATGACTTTTTCATTAAAGACAACATCCTTAAACCTAAAGATTTTATTATCCTTAAGACTCCAAATTCGGAAACCAAAGTCATCCTCACCATAACCTATAAATGTAAATTTTTCAGACCTAGCCTCTAACTTGATCATATCATCCTTATCAATATGAACGAAGGATTCACAGCCAAATATTCTAAGAAATGAATAATCAACCTTCTTACCAGACCAAGCTTCCTCAGGTATGCCTCCATCCAAAGCAGATGAAAGACCTTTATTTATCAAATATATAATTATGTTTATTACTTCTGCCCAAAATTGAAGAGGCAGTCCTGCATGCAACCTCATGCTCCTATAATTCTCCATGATAGTCATGTTCATCCTTTCTAAGACTCCATTCTGCTATAGATTTCTTGGAACCATCCTTTGTCCATGAATTCCATTCCTTGAACAGTTATAAAAAAATGCATTGTTAAAATATTCCCCACCATTATTTGACATGAGACATTTTAACTTGAGACTTATTTCATTCTCAACCAAGGTATTCCATCTTTTAAATGTATCAAACATATCAAATTTTATCCTAATGCCATACACCCAAACTTTTCTAGTTGCATCATCAATAAAAGTGACATAATAAGATGACCCACCAATAAAAGATACCTGAACTGGTCTCCATATATCTGATTGAACCAAGTCTAACTTATTCTCCTTCCTTGTAGGTCCAATCTTGAGAAACTTTACCCTTTTCTATTTTACATACACACAGTCTTCACAAAAATATAAATCAGATCTTTTCAATCCAGGCAACCGATCCTTCAAAATTTGCATACCCTTTTGGCTCATGTAATCAAGTATATTGTGCCACAAAGTTGCATCTACATTAATTAAATTAAAATAATCAGAATTACTTGATAAATACATGGTACCAACCTTCTTACCTCTTGCTACCACAAGATCACCCTTGGTCACCTTCTAAGAATTTATAATAAATGTCACCATACAACCTTCACTGCCAGTTATCCTGCGGATACCAAATTTTGTCTCAACTTAGCCGCATGCCTGACATCCTTCAGTAGCCAAGTGTTCCCATTCTACATCTTGATCTGAACACTTCTTTTTCCTACTATGTTTCAAGGCTCATTATCACCAAGGTAAACATGTCCAAAATCGCCTTGAATATAATCAATAAAATAATGCCTATATGGTGTAGCATGAAAAGAAGGCCCTAAATTAAAACTCAAGACTCAACTATATTGTCAATGGAGAGAATTAATGTATCATGACAAACATTATATGTTGCCACATTCACCTTGTTGTTTTCTTGATTTTTGTTCTTGTTCTAAGGAGACCAACAATCCTTCTTCGCATGCCCAGTCTTTCCACAATGCCAGCATACCATCCCAGCCCTTGATTTTGACCTTCCAAGACCATTTGACTTTCCATGCTTTCCTTTTCCTCTAAAATTTTGTCTCCTTCTACTCTCCATTACCAAAGGATCACCTGAAGTAGAAGTCTCCCCAGATCTTTTCCATCACATTTTCTCACTAAGAATTACTCCTATGACATCCTCAAACTTCAACTTGAAATTATTAGAGATTGAGTTGCTCAGCCATTATTAGGTTATTCAAACTCTCTGGTAAGGAACATAAAATAAGCAAAGCCTTAAATTCATCATCAAAATCAATTTTTACAGAATTCAACATACTCACAACTATATTAAATTCATTCCAATAATCAACAACTAAACCATTTTTAGACATCTTCATATTAAATAACTTTTTCATTAAAAATATTTTATTAGAAGCAGAGGGTTTTTCCTATAACTTCCCTAATGCATTCATGAGACCTTCTGTGGTCTTCTCTTGTGATATATTCAATGCGACCAAAGATGCAAGGCATAACCTAATGTCCCCAAGTGCTTTCCTATCAAGCAGCTCCCAAGCCTCATCTGTCATACTCATTGGTTGCTTTACTTTTCCCCCTAGTGGAGCATGGAGGTCCTTCTAATAGAGGTAATCCTCCATCTGCATCTTCCATAGACCAAAGTTCTGTCCATTGAAGTTTTCAACCTTTGATTTATGATCATCAGCCATATCTTCCACTTGAACTAATAACCCTTGTTACGATTCAATGCTTCAACAAATATGCTGAAGCTCTGACACCAATTGTTAGGAATAAATACATGATGTAAAACAATTTCACAGAATCATAATAATAGATATTATTAGAGATGCATAAATAATATAAATAAACATGCATAATAAAAAGACCATATTTAACATGGTTCTTGTAATGTGGGCTACATCCACCAAGAAACACTTGCTCAAATTTTATTACAAGCCACCAGAGTATAATCAATCTCAGATCTGTCTTCATAATTACAATGCACAAATATTGTTTGGAGTTGTGCTCAACAAACTCTCTTGAATTCTTATATGAACTCACACACTATGTTCTTCCTTCTCAAACCCTTTTTTTCATGATGTATTACCTAGAAAATATCTATCTGTACATAATACATCAACAAATCAGTATTAAAAAATAATGGGTACCAAAACTATGGGCGAAGTCAACCTAAAACGATTTCTCATTAAAGGGGGTTCTGAAATTTTTTTGGGGGCTATCACCCCCAAACCCCCATTTATCGAGGGTTTCCATCTTCAAACCCCCTCTTGGGGGCTACCACCCCCAAACCTCAACGAGAATACATATAGAGTGTATAGTACATTTAAAATGTACAATATTTGAAAATACTTTGTAATTTAGAAATAGACTCCACAATGTAATAGTTAAGGTCAGGACCGTGCCTTAGGTGATTTTGATAGCATAAATGTTCCTTATTTATGGCTACTTAGTAGAAGGTCTTTGATTTATATGTATGCTTACTCATCATTGTAAATACCAACATTCTATATAACTCAATGATTCTATATAAATGCTACCTATTATGACACACACAAAAAATAAAAATAAATATTAAATATTTTATTATGAAATTTTAAATGTGGGTATGTTAATTCTATAATTAAAACCAAACAATCTAAAGTGTTAACACATCCCTTACTTGTGAATCTTTCACTTACTACATTTCAATATATTATTATGTAATCAAACAAATTTTTTTTTAAGGACTATGTTTTTAATAAAGTAAGGCGGCAAACCAGGGGCCGAACCCTATACAGTCAAAAAAGACAAGAAGGCAAACAAACAAAAAATGTCTTCAGAGAGACGACGGCATAGCTAAGAACAATAGACAAAAACAAAACACAAGCCATGGGAAGACCAGAGTCAGAGAGGTCTCCCCTTACATAACTATTGATTTGATAAGATCATTGAGTTTCTCATTCTCCGCGTTGTCAGCATACCCAGTATTACCCACCGCTTCCAGCATAGACATGTTCAATAGAATTGTATTACGAAGCCCTTTGGTGAAGACCTTCTCCAGCTTCTGAATGCGGTCCTACAGGGCCCCAATTTTAGTTTTCCAATCAGTCTCATTCTCAGTGCCCTCACCAGCTTCCTCGACATACATTTTTCCCTTATTGTCAGCAGTTCCCATAGTGTCAACACCCTGCTCCTCAGTAACCTCAAAATCCCTAGTAGCCTGCTTCCCTCCAGTGTCCTTCAAAATTTCCTGGATTTCCAACTCCTCAGACTCTTCCTCCTGGGTTGCTTCTTCTGAAGCACTTTACAAATAATCAATCACTTTGGCCTTTGGGGCTGGTTTACCAGTAATCTGCCCCGACCTTCACACTCTGAAGGGGAATCCTTCCTTATTAATTTTGGAAGGCTTGTGAGATTTTCCACCTTGGCCCCCCATGGCCCTGCCTGAATTCTTGTGGGTCCCTTCCATAGTCTCTTTAATATTTTCTTCCTCTTCATCAACCTTTCTCTTCTTACCCTTCTTGCTCGCAAAGGAGCCGGGGGTATCAACAGGGGTCTTTTCAAGGTCATCAATACACCTCATTCTTGACAAGTCATCTCCTTTTGAATGATCTCCCTAATGTTTATGCGAATATGAACACCTTGTTGCCACACCCTCCAACCTAAAAATTGCTGCCCAAGGTTGGCACAAGCATCAGTGGCCCTGTTGCCTTCTCTGTAGGTATGGGAAATCTCAACTTCAAAAAACTTTTGTAAAAGAAATTGGTTATTAGTAATGATGTATTTTAGCTTGATTCCCACATTTGAAGCTTTATTAACGACATCTATGACCATCTTAGAGTCTCCTTGTATATTCAAGTTCCTTATTCCTAGGGATATAGCTAACTTTAATCCCCATAGTAAATCCATTGCTTCAGCATAGTTGTTGCTCTAGCATCCAATTCCACCAGCATAGACAGCAGACATCCATCTTTTATCATTCCTTATAATTCCTCCTCCACTAGCTTTACCATCCAACTTGGATGCCCCATCAAAGTTGAGTTTCATCCAGTTAGGTTTAGGGGGGATCCATTTAGTATTAAGTCTCTGTAGTATTTTGGAGTTACTATACCCAGGGATCTAGTTTAAAACCTTCCATTTGGCTGCAATTTGGCTTTCAATTTGAGATAGGGGTTTCTCCACAACATGAATATGAGCTGTTGTAACACTTTCCATAATGGTCTTAGCAAAGGAGTTAAACACCTGAGAAGCATTTCTAGCAGTGTCCTTGAAAATTTTGTGATTGCGCTCTTTCCATAAAGTCCAACTCAAACATGGCAGATCTTGCTTCCATAATTTCATAAGCCAGGGATGTGTGAAGGTTGGGTTCCAGCTGAGAATTACTTCTTTAAGGTCATAATTGCAGACCCATTCAATACCAAAGTTGTTAAGTATTGTGCCCCATGATTCCCAGGCAAACTCACAGTGGATAAAGAGGTTTGAAACTGATTCCTCTTTTTAACCACACAAGAAACATATGTTAACCAAAGTAAACCCTCTCTTTTGAAGGTTATCCTGAGTAAGGATTTTGTTATGAGTAGCAACCCACCAAAACATGTTAATTTTTGGAATAAGTTTATGATTCCAAACTTTTTTCCATACAACTTTATTCTGAGCTTCAAGAATGAGCAGATGGTAAGTAAATTTGACAGAGAACAATCCATTCTTATCTGGCCACCAGTATTGTTCATCCTCTCGGGGAAAGAGAGGGATTCTGATCTCCTGAATGCACTGTTGGATATCCCAAACTCTTGAGAAAAGCTCAGGCTGGTGCACACAGCAATCTAAAATATTTTTCCAGCTCCTCATCCCATTATTATTTTCCATATAATCACTGACCCTATCTACAAAAAACTGGGTATCAAGTCAGCAATCTCTCCATAGTTTCCCTGTGTGATGAGAGCCTTATCCTTTAACCAGATATCATCCTAGAATTTAATATGCCGGCCATTTCCAAGTTTCCATCTAATTCCCTGTTTGAGAAAGCTTCTACTTTTTAGCATTTTATTCCATATCACAGATCCCTGGGGTAATCCCGTCTATTGAAGAAAGTTGAAATCATCAATGCTATGCATGTATTTGGTATACATTATTTCCCCCCAATCATTATTTTTATGGATCAGGTTCCAACTAACTTTTGAGAGAAGGGCTTTGTTCATGTTCCTGATGGACCTAATATTAAGTCCACCATGAGATTTTGGAAGACACACTTTTTCCCATCTGACCAAAGCCATTCTCTGTTTGTCTTCCACTCTCATCCATACAAATTTCTTTTGGATATGTTCTAGTTTCTCAGCAAAATACGTAGAAATTTTAAAAAGAGACAGGAAGTATGTAGAAATACCTTGTAGCAAAGCCCGAAGAAGTTGCAGTTTACTAGAACTGCTGAGTAGTTTCCCCTTCCAACCAAGAAGTTTCCTTTGCATTCTTTCCACAATTCCATTCGAAAATCTAGGAGATACCTCTTTGACCGAGAGTGGGAGACCCAGGTAGGTAGCTGGTAGGCCAACTTCAGCACATTCTAATATATCAATGATTATATGTCTAAGTTGATTACGAGTGTTGAAGAAATACACATTACTTTTCTGGAAATTTATCCTTTGTCCCGACTCTCTGGCATAATTATTTAAGATATTATTCCATCTTATAGCTTCAATCACCGATGAGATGCCAATGAAGATGGTATCATCCACAAACTGTTGTACCACCATAGGATGAAGGGAGGAGGCAGGTTTGATGCCCACTAGCTTTTTTGAGGCTATATATGCTTGTATGTATCTTCCCAGTGCCTCAGCCATAATGATGAATAAGTACAGGGAGAGAGGGCATCCCTGACAAATTCCTCTTGAGGACGAGAAAAACCCTCTAGGAACATAATTAACTAGCACTGAGAATTTTGCAGAAGAGACCGCGTTCCATAACAAGCAAGACATTTTATCATTAAACCCAATTTTTTTGATCACTTGGAACAGAAAATTCCATGAGACTCTATCATAAGCTTTAGAAATATCAAGCTTGAGATCCATCCCAGGGATTCTGCTCTTATCCATGGAGTGAATAGTCTCATGTGTGGTGATCACAGCATTAAGAATCTGCCTACTCAAGACGAAACCTTTTTGAGCAGGAGAAATAATTTTGTCTAGCAAAGGTTGAATCCTCATGACCAACATTTTAGTACATAACTTATACACAGTGTTGCATAGACTAATGGGCCTGAAATCAGCGAGGTGTGAAGGTTGTGATTTTTTAGGAACAAGTACTATGAAGGTATTATTAGCTTGTTTCAAAAGTTTACCTAATCTAAAAAAATCATGCACAACAGTCATGAGGTCTGCTCCTACTATCTCCCAATATTTGTTGGGGAATCCAAGAACAAACACACCTATTCTGATCCCACTTATTAGGATCTTGCTCCTCAGAAAGAGCACAATATGATTACCAAATGCAAGCAATTAACATGTGGAAATATCCAGAAGTGCAAGTAACTAGAATTCACAAATAACACAGAATATGAGAGACAATATACAATCTTGTATTAACACTTGTACAAAAAATAATAAAATAAAGAGATGCCACTCTCTTCCACCTTACAGAGGCTTCCCACACCTCAAGTGTATAGTAATTCTTCTTCAAAACACTCTCCTACCAAAAATGGTCCCAACACACAACTCACACACAGAATTGGTGTTCACCTCTCCAACCAGTCAGTAATAACCTTGCCAGTACACCAAGCACTCTAATGTACTTCAAGTTGATCTCCCATGAACCTGTAACCTGCAATTTAACAGACCATACTTACACATGTAGATCTCCTATGAGCTTGCAACAACCTGCAACTCAATGATCTTACAATGGAAGGATCTACCTTGCCTTCTTTTCTAGCTTATAATTACAATACATGCCAATGGGTCTATAAATAGATCCCAAACTTAAACAATAACTTAGACTTAGTTTACTATAATTATCCATGCAGCTCAAGACTCGAAATAGCCTTTACATGCAAACACTCCGTTCACTTAACTAACTGTTCGTGCAATGAGCAGTTCTGGAACACACAGGCGACTGACGTCGGTCCCTGTCTACCTGGTGCTGACCGACGTTGGCCAACTCCCTGCCAATGCCGATTGCCTTCTGAAAGCATCATGACCGACGTCGGTCATACTGTCGACGCTGGTTCTTCTAGATCTTTAGCAACCTCCTATTTTCGTCTGCATAGTTGAAGCTTTTAGCTCCACAACTTAATAATCTCCCACTTGGAGATAAATAGTTGCAACTGTACCTATACCTATACTTTGTCTAGTTTGTTCCCTTGGCTTTGTATCCCTCTTCAAGATCACTCTTGAAGACCAACCACCACAAATCATGTGGTGCAACACCTGTCATCCAAATCCCCTGCCACATCCACATCTACAAACCATGTAGAAAATAACTTGACCCTGCATAGCATGTGCACCTGCTACTGGTCCCTCTAAGAATCCACTGAACTGCCCTCCAATGCTTCTTTCCTGGATTGGCTCCAAAATTGTGACAACTCCCACTGCTTGGGAAAACTCAGGGCTAGTACATACCATGCACTTAACCTCATTATGTGAATCAAGACACTATTCTGTGAACTGTCCAACCATCGGCATGCTAACCGGTCTCACACAATCATCTTGAAACAAAATCAACATGTGACCTTCCATGTCCCTAGAACACACTCATGCCAAAGAATCTTGCTGCTCCCAGATTCCTCATGACATACTTCTGAACTAGCTTTACCTTTAGTTCAGCAACTCCCTGTATATGTAACCCTGCAACAAGCACATCATACAGTAATAGGATAATGTAGCTAATATTATCCAACCTGGTAAAGAGAAACACAATGATCAAACCTCCATTGCCCTGCAGCTTATACAAGACCATATACCCTGGCCTTCTGTCTCACGTGTCCATTTTCGCTCTTCTTCATCCTGAACATCCATTCATCTCTCAGTGCTTCCTTCCAGCTGGCAACTCCACCAAAAACTCCTATTTGGTTCTCCTCCAAGGAATCACATCCTCATCCATGCCAAGCTCCCATTGTTTCCTGGATCTACCTGCTCTGCTTCTTTAATAACTTCCTAGTTCTTTACCATAAGTTAGCAACAAGTAGTGTAAAGAAGGGAAATGACAAATTTGAGGCTTACATACCCTTTAAGTCCTCCATATGGGTGCTTGAGACTCCTTGACAGCTTGCTGTCCACCCAAAATTCATCTCAATGACCAATGCCAGTCACATCTCAGTCTACATCCGATCGATGTCAATTTCTTGTGACTGCCTCATCATCAACATCGGTTCCTCCTTGCCGATGCTGGTGTTTATCTGCCCTGAGTCACTGACGTCGAGCTGCACATAGCCGACATCGGTCCCTGTCTAGATGACGACGCCGGTTTTCTAGCCGATGTCAGTCTCTGTGTTTTTCTAGTGAGAACTGACCTTTTCCCGTGAGCTCCTTTTGGATCAAACCCTTGTCCAAATCACCCTTGCTCTGCTCAAAATTCTTTTGCCCCTTGTGCTGAACTCTGTCCGTCACTTTCTCCTTGAAAACCAAGGCTTTCCTGTTCTTGTCACTAACATTGGATTCCTCAAGAAACGTCACCTTCTTCTTCTACATACAAAAATCTCGATCTATACCCTTTGACTCAAGAACATGCATCTCCTTCTTATTCATGTGACCAAGCCTATTAAGCCACATCTTTGAATCTACAGCTGAAGTAGATAACCTAGAAAAAGAATCAGTAATACAAGTAGATAGATAAAGTGTACCTACTTTCTCACCTCTTTCTACAACAAGTGCACCCTTGGTAACCTTCCAAGAGTCCGCTGTGAGAGTTACTGTGCAACCCTCATCACCCAAACTTCTTACAGAAATCAAATTTTGCTCCAGAACTAGGACATGCATGACCTCCTTCAACACCCATGTGTTACCTGTCTGCAATTTCAGCTTCACTTTCCCTTTGCCAACCATCTGACAAGGCTTACCATCCCCTACACAAATTTCTCCAAAGTCTCCCTGGACATACTCATGGAAAATTTTCCTATTTGGGGATGCACAAAAAGAGGCACCAGAATCTAAAACCCAAGATTCTACTTTATCCAAAGAACATACCAGAGCATCCTGTGCAACGAAATCCGCAACATCTGCTTTTTCTTCATGTCCTTCATGCTGATCTGCTACCAACCAATAATCTTTCTTTTCCTGCTCTTTCTTTCCATATTTCCAGCAGGTTATTCTACAATACCTGGACTTGGACCTCCTGCCATTAAACTTCTCCATTCGTAGCTTACTGTCTTCTGCCATTGCTCTACTCCCACTCAAACAGAAACCTCTGTGAGTAACCTGTAATCAACACACACTAACCAGATCTAATCCAACCTGTTAGTATCCCAACCTAAAAGCTCTGATACCAATTGTCAGGGAATCCAAGAACAAACACACCTATTCTGATCCCACTTTTTAGGATCTTGCTCCTAAGAAAGAGCACAATATGATTACCAAATGCAAGCAATTAAACATGAAGAAATATCCAGAAGTACAAGTAACTAGAATTCACAAATAACACAGAATATGAGAGACAATATACAATCTTGTATTAACACTTGTATAGAAAAGAATACAATAAAGAGACGCCACTCTCTTCCACCTTACAGAGGCTTCCCACACCTCAAGTGTACAGTAATTCTTCTTCAAAACACTCTCCTACCAAAAACGGTCCCAACACACAACTCACACACAGAATTGGTGTTCACCTCTCTAACTAGTCAGTAATAACCCTGCTAGTACACCAAGCACTCTAAAGTACTTCAAGTTGATCTCCCATGAACCTGCAACCTGCAATTCAATAGACCATACTTACACATGTAGATCTCCTATGAGCTTGCAACAACCTGCAACTCAATGATCTTACAATGGAAGGATCTACCTTGCCTTCCTTTCTAGCTCATAATTACAATACATGCCAATGGGTCTATAAATAGATCTCAGACTTAAACAATAACTTAGACTCTTAGTTTACTATAATTATCCATGCAACTCAAGACTCGAAATAGTCTTTACATGCAAACACTCTATTCACTTAACTCACTGTTCGTGCAACGAGCGGTTCTGGAACACACAGGCGACCGACGTCGGTCCCTGTCTACCTGGGGCTGATCGACGTCAGTCGACTCCCTACCGATGTTGGTTGCCTTTTGCAAGCATCATGACCGACGTCGGTCATACTGCCGACGCTGGTTCTTCTAGATCTTCAGCAACCTCCTATTTTTGTCTGCATAGTTGAAGCTTTTAGCTCCACAACCTAACAATATTCTTGAAAGAATATAGGAGGAAAGCCATAAGGACTCAGGGCTTTAAAATCACCCATGGAGAATAAAATATCATGGACTTCTTCCTCAGATATAGGCTTAAAAATCTCCAGATTATCTTCTTCCGTTATCAAATAGGGGATTTTATCAATATATTGATTCATAGGTCTATCGATTCTACCATTATTATTTTCTTCCGTAAGTAGATTCTGAAAGAAATCCCTGGCTTGATCCCCTATTTCATTATCTTTGGTAATAATGTTTCCATTATCTAGGACAAGCTTAGTTATTGAGTTGGCTTTCCTATGTGTCATACTTGAGAGATGAAAAAAGACAGTGTTCCTATCCCCCTCTTTAAGCCACTAAACACCGGATTTCTGTTTCCAGAAAACCTCTTCTCTTTCCATAAGATTCTTCCATTCTGAAGATAGGATATTCTCTTCTTCTAAAGTGTCCTCAGAGTCATCCCCTTGATCTATCAGTTGTTGTATTTCCTTGAGTTTTCCCACTATATTTTTCTTCTGTTGGAAGACCTGCCCAAAGCTGTATCTATTCCATCCATGAACTTCTTGTTTAATGTGTTAGAGTTTCTTGACTATTCTGAACATAGGAGTACCTTGAATAGGAATTTTCCACCATTGGGCCACCATTTGTCTAAAATCTTTGTGTTTGATCCACATAGCTTCAAAATGGAATGGGGAAGGTCCGAAATGTCCCTGTTCTCTCCAACTGAGGAAGATCGGGTAGTGGTCAGACATGGTTTTAGGGAAAGCCTGCGCCTGCATATTATGATAATCCTTCCAGTTGCTTGATATAAGAAATCTATCTAATTTAACCTGAATCATTTGATCTCCTCTTCTTCTATTGGTCCAGGTAAAATTTTGGTTTTGCAGCTCTATGTCTAATAATCCCCAATCATTGATGAATTCAGCAAAGTCAAACATGTTGTCTGAGTAATCCATAATTCCACCCTATTTTTCAAAAGGGTATAGAGGAGTGTTAAAATCTCTGGCTAACATCCATCTAATGTTCTAGGGATTATTCATGAAACTGCTCAGGTCTATCCATAATTTCTGTCTCAAAGCTCTGTTATTCGGTCCATAGACATTGATCAATGACCAGTTCAAAAATTTCATAGAAAAATTGGTAATCAAGAAGTGCTTATTATAAGCCATAAGAGACCCCTGGAGTTTAGCACTATTCCACATAGTGACAATCCCCCTTGAAGCCCCTTCAACATGACTAATATAAAAAGCCACCTTAGGCCATATATAGGCAGCAATTTTCGTAAAATTCTCCTCATTCATCTTGACTTCTTGGAGTAATAAAATATCTAATTTATTATCTAAAATGCAGTTTTTAACCTCAAACTGCTTTGAGGGACTATTAAAGCCCCTCAGGTTCCAAGATAATATTCTCATTTAGAGGGTTTGGGGGGTTGGGTCTCCAGTGTATTCTATTTACCACTGGCAATCTCCCTAGCAATCTCTCTTTATCTTGTTTCTCTTAGGGTTGGCCTCTCTTTTTTGGGCTCAGTGCCAACATTTGTAGATTTTTTACCTTTTCGGTTCTTTTTCTTTGGGGTAACCCATTCCTCTTGTTCATTACTGCCACTTTTTCCTGTTACACCTAATTCTAAGTAGTTTCCTACTTGGTCTCTGACTTCTAGAGCATGGAAAATGTTTGTATTTAGCTGTGGGTCTGCTTCTCCTTTAGTGGGACTTTTTGGAGTTACTTCTTCCTGTCCAACTCTTGGAACTTTGTCTTCTTCATTGACTTCCTCTATCAAAAGGTTACCTCTTTCTCCTTCCTTAGACATATTAGTCTATTTTTCTAGAGGGTTGGTTGTGTTAAATATAGCCTTCTGACTATCAGCTGATACTATATTTTCCTTTGGGACAACTTTTCCCTCACCACTAGTGATATCCTCCTTTCCCGTCTCCTCCTCTCCCTTTTCTGTGTTGTCGAGATTTTCCACATTACTCTCCATTTCCTACTTGCTGTTCTTTCTGTAATTGAGAGCCTGATCCTCCCCTTCAATCTAGGAATCATCTTTCCTCCCCTTTTGCTTTGCTGTGCATTGTGTCATTAAATGTCCCTTTCTCTTACATATTTGATAGAAAGTGGTAGCATTTTCATAAGTGATCAGTTGAGTCCATGTCCCATATTTAGAGTTTAGCTCTATGATCGTAGGGAGAGTCCTATTTATTTCAACATTGACACAAAGTCTAGCGTACACAAATCTGGACTTTGTTCTGGTTGTATGATTTGTAGTGACATATTGGCCAATAGAATTGTTAATAGCTGTGAAAAATTTTTCATCCCAAAATTCCAAAGGGAACCCTGCCAGTCTTACCCAAGCAGGAGCAGACTTATTAAGGTCCGAGTTAGGATCAAATCTTGGTTTCCACGAGCATAGGGCAAGAGAATGTGGGCCATACAACCATGGTCCTCCAGCAAGATTAGCGATCATGTCCTCCCTATTTGTAAAACTAAAAAGGAATAGGCCTCTTGCCATGGCAGTAATCGAAACACTACCCTTAACTTTCCACCTAGACAGAACCCATTTCCTAATCATTTCGATACTAGGACGAAAAGAAAAAAAATTACCAACCAACATAAGGTCCATGGATGCCACGATTTCCTCCACTAGATCGTCTAGGATATGCAGGGTCGTGCCCTCTGAGATAACAGGGAGGCTCGTCATGCTTTTCGAGGGGCACATCTTTTCACTTGTAAGTGTCTTCTTCCATCCGTTGGATGGACTATCCACTACCAGATTTTTGAACATATCCCTAGAGGCACTACCACCAGCAGTGTCCTCCATTGGATTCGTGATCCTGCCGATCGCACTCAGGGGGCCCAACTTGGCGGGAAGAAACCAATTTCAAATGTTGTCCACATGTAGCATAGGTCTTATTCACTTAAGGACTGTGTTATTCAATAGTCTTCCAATTATGTTTTATTCAAGAAATGGAAGCCTATTCATCATTGGCCATAAGCTTTGTCCTTGTTTCAAAAGTAAATATTTTAGGATATTCTAAAAATATTTTAAAAACTAATCAAGAAAATAAGTTATATTGGTACATTTTTTCTTGACAAATTATTTAGTGCATGGGGGTTCTTTAAAGGTTCTTCAACTTCATTCAAAAATATTACCTTATATTTATTAGACTCACAAATTATGAAATAATATTTTATGGTAAAAAATATCTGTATTTCAATAGATCATTCACTAGAATAAACAATTGACACAATAATTTTATTAAAAGAGTTATGTAAAACCTTTATCAATGTTCATTATAATTGAACTCAAATGAAGATAGGGTCCACCTTTGCTTTCAATTTCAATATTCTAAATAAGTAAGGGATGCTTGGACAATGTCATGTAAAAAATAACTTCTTATTATCTGTAAATTACAAAAACATACAATCGTTGTCGATGGCAACCATACCAATTAATTACTTTCAATGAATTATGAAAAAATGATTTTCTTATTATTTCTTGGAAAAAATTGAACGAGTGAAACCATTATATTTTAGAATATACATCGAATCATCCAAATATTATGGAAGATAATTAGATAAATAATTGAAAAGAATATGAGAACTAACCAAAGTCCTACCTAAAAATGAATATCCCAGCTAATTAAAGATGAATATTTCATTTTATGTTTAATATATATTTTTTCATATTTTATTAAAAAATCTACACAAAAATTTATAAAAGATTGATATATTATGATATTCAATGCACAAATCTATATGAAAGATAAATCCTTACTCTCACCTTCATGCCTATTTGAATATGAAGAGGAGGTAGCAAATACAAAGAGTTTAAAATTTAGAAAATGTACATCCACAATTTGATAATTAATTATTCAAAAGCTTCAATAATCATATAGATAAGGAATATCTTCCACCGTATACAAATTTTAACCTTTAAATTTTAATTTGGAGGATAAATACTTACTCACACTCTCATACTTATTTAAATATGAAGAGGAGGCAATAAATACAAAAGGTTCAAAGTTTGAAAAATTCATCCACAATTTGATAATTAATTATTAAAAAAATTTAATGATCATAAAGATAAAGAAAATCTTACATCGTATATAGATTTTAACCTCTAAATTAACTCTTTTGAAACTCTCAATTTCTCATTTTTTTCCATCTAAAACTCATTGATCTTTTGATAATTTGAATCTCTTTTCATCTCAATTATCTTATTGGATAATAAGCCAATACTTATTTATTTATTTTATTAATTTTGGGATTCTTTGGTTCTTATAAGTTTAATGGACACTTCTCTTTTTAAAAAAATTATATTATATATAATAATAATTTATTTTTCTTTTAAAAAATCATATTATATATAATAACAATTTATTTTTCATTTTTGAGTATAGAGGTGGGCATGCACTTCATTCTAACTATAATATAAAAATTTATTTGCTATTTTTTATTATTTTAGATCACTTAAAATGGGTGGGTGGTTTTTCATTCTCATTTAGTTTTTTTTTGGGGGGGGGTGTTTATCTTTTTAAATATGTGTTGGTCCAGATTACATCCAGAATAATTAAAAAATCACATTTCTAATATAATATTTGACAATAACATAAAATTGTATTATATTGGATTATTTATTCATAACATAGGTGAAGGTTTTAAATAACTTTCACAAGAAGTTATAATAAAACTAACTACTTTACAGGTTTTAACTAACTTGAATAATAAAGATTTATTTAATTTAACAAACTAACTTTGTTAATAAAAATAATCTAACAAACCTTCCCTTGATTTAAAGGGGTATAAATGATGAAGAACTGGAGCTATGACTATGAAGTATCAATGAATTTCCGCTATATTTGTAAGCTAGCACACTATACATCATGGTACTGATCAAAACTAATGCCTCTTCATACAGAAGCCCACCTAATGAGTATGGCATAAAAGGCTAATGAACACGATCAAGGCCTGCTTATCCCTTATGATCATTGTACTATACTTTAGTAGAACCTGATCAAAGTCTGTCCAACTACATCGACCCACATAATCTCCTATTGATGTTCTAGATTTGCACCCTCGCTGAGAAGGGGATTCTTCAGGTCCTCTGCTCAAATCTAGACCAACATGGGACTAACCTTAGGCTATGGGTCACCTATCACAGGATCATACCTCTAGAGAAGGCTGACTTTTTTTTGGATCTATCACATTAACTCAAAATTGATTGGAAAAAGGGAGAGAGAAACATAATAATATAAGAAAGCATATAAAAGAGGTGATGCACCAGTAATGTGATTATTCATCCACTCTACTGAACTTCTAATAAACACTAATGAGATCAAATTTGCAACTCCAAATGGTTGTTTATGTATTAATATTTCATGTAAAAGCTTACCAAATGATCAAAATCTAATGGGAATGATGGAGAGGCTTGGTTCAAGCCACTAACAAGTTAATGTATCCACTTTTTAGCTTTAATCAAATGATATTTTACATTAAACATGATCTATAAAACAATATGACCTAGTAGCTAGATGAGATTCAAGATTTGACAAGGGAGAAGTTTCCACCACATATGCAAATCAAACCGACATTAACACACTATATTAGAATCATAAAATATGAAAAAGAGTCCTTTATTTATCCCAAGAGGTTACAAAGATCAAATCTAGGCAGAGTCTAGTCATGCCCAAGAGAGGGATTATCCAGTTGTTTTCAAGGCTTAGAAGCTTGTATTTATATAAAAGAGGAAGAGAGAGAGAAGGAATTGAGTAGATAGAAAACATTGAATGAGGTCCAACTACTCCTAATATATTAGCATTCTCAAGGATGTTGAGTCATGATATTATCAACAAGGAACAAATTATGTAAAAGAATTAAATGTCCATTGCCTTTATCTAACCGCCAAATCACCATCTTGGAACTCCATGCCACCTATACTTGATCTGCCATAGAACAAATCCTTTATGCCTTGAAATTGATAGAGATGCTTGGTCTATTTTGAGTGGCTGGTTATATCTATTCGTATCACAATATCTGAGCATAGATCTTTTTATAGATTTAAAACAATCATATTATTAGTTTTCTTGTAGCTCAATGCCTAGTCTCATTTCAAAAACCAAATGTTGACTTTCGATCGAAATAGGTCTAAAAGACCAATCTTGTCTTTAAGGAGCTCTGCTAATGATGATTGGTCCTGAAATATTCATCTCGACTTGACCCAGATCCATCCTAGATCACATTCAAGCTTGGTTCCTTTATATTAGATTTTCTCAGGTTAAAAAAACTATCTCTTCGACCTATGTCAAAAGTCCTCTGGGCTCGATCCTACTTATCGGTTGTCAAATGTTGACTTAGACCCTTGACTTTTCTAACTCATCTCACTCTATTGATCTGTCTGTGCATAGATGCCCATGAACTATCAATCTTCTATCAACTGAATGTACTTATTCCACTTATCCTTGACTCATTAGTTCTTGAGATTCACTGACTCTTTTGACCTCTACTCATTGTTTATCTTGGATGTTTGATCAAATACCAACCGTTGATCTACTGGGCCCCATTGTTTGAAAGCCAACAACTTGTTCATGATCCTAAAATTGATGTCCTCGTTCTCGTCAAATAATGTTCACACAACTATTAAATTTAAGCTCATATGGATTTTTTTTGCTCTGCCTAAAACTTGATGTCTGCACGACCATCTTATGATTTTTAACCAACTTTGCATATTTATATCTTGAAGCACAAGGATCACAGAGGGTTGAAATTTGTTGGAGATGTTCTTGAGATTGAAAGGGACAAACCCATTTGATCCGCTAGTCCTAGGAGCCTTCTGAGTGAAGATATAAGATGTTTAAGTTGATTGATCCATTTGATCCTATGTGACATCCTAATGACGGTTGAGCTTATTTGGCTAAGTATGGAAACTTAGTGAGAAATGCCTAAGGAGACAAACTTGAACATGCACAACTTCTACCGTACTTTGGTGGATGATCTGAAACTTAGCACGTAAGTTCTTGGCAAAAAAGTGAACAAACCCATATGACCATTTTTTCTTACAACTGCAACACGTGTGATATATAGTTTTGTGAATATGCTTACTCGACTCTGCTGGAACTTCTTTGAAAATGGTCAAGTATGGAAATAAAACAAAATTTAGTTGAGAGGCCAACTTTGGGTCTTCATATATTTTGATGAGCTTTGGTGAAGGACCTAAAACTTGGTGCATATGTTCTTGGTACCAAAGTGAACAAACCCATATGATCACTTCTCCCTAACTTGTCTATACATGGCAATTGTGACATCAACAAAGTGCCTACTCAAAATTTCTACCATTAGCCTCAAAATTTATAGATGCAAAATGAAAGCCCAGATGAATGTTATGCACTTCCATACTTATTCTAAACACTTGACATCCCATAGGGTCTCTACAACCTATAGACTTGTTCCTTAAGAAATTGACAACTTACATTTTAAGTGAATTTAAAGTGTTTCAAAAGCTTTGCACTTTGCATGATCTGATTGGGTCCACTTATTCCATCCAAAAATCTCCTCATACCAAATCATTCAACCATTCTAATCTCAAGATCTTGCTCCTTCCAATGAATTCTTGGATTAGGCACATTTTTGGTATGTAGACCAAATTTAGTCAGCCCATCCAAGTGATCCTCCGGTACTTTGTATAACATATCTCTCAAATGCCCAACAATCACCAACTTCACATGCATGCATTTGCTCAACACTCAAAATGCTAAAAAATCTAATGTTGAACTGTACAACCATCAATGACCGATCGAATGCCACTATGCAATATCTTCCCCCTATCAGGTGAGAGATGAGAAGTTTTGACATATAAAAAAAAATTCAAACTACTCTATCCACTCCATGTCATGAATATTAGATATAGAAAGCCAAAAATGAAACTGAAAGCGAAAAACACAAGCCAAAAATTACTATCCTAGTAATGAACCCATACTCTAAGTGATTAACGAGCTGGAGAAGGAAAAATATCTTCTAACATCCGTGGATCCTCCAACCTCTAGTTGGCTCTATTTAACCGATCAGATCTTCAGGGATCTAGAAACACTGAAATGTAAAACCATCATCACCGACAACATAAGTGGTAGGATACGTTTTTAAGATTTTTGTTTGATGTATACAACACATTTTTACCATTTGAGAAAAACTTGGGGTGTTAAATTCCATAAAAAATGCACCTGATTTCATTACAATGCATAAGTTATTCAAAATATGTAAAAATACATATTTACAAATGGCAAAATAAAAAATTGCTCATGTTGATACTCTTAGAAATCTATTTTCATGAAAAATGAGTAGTCATATGAAAAATTTGGCCACCGTATGTAGAAGATATAACAATTTAAAATTTTACTCCTCTGTTAAGCTAGGCCAAAAAATTTGACTAGTTTACAGGTATTAAAATATCATATCAAGACATGATGTACCCCTCCTTGTTTATACTCGTTGAAAATTTATCCGAATCTAGTTTCCAAAAAAGTAACTTTGACAAAATAATATGATAACGTGTTCAATATATGGTAAAAATAGTCACCATAAATGCAGATTTCCCTAATTTTTACAATTAATTCAAATAACCCCTTTAAATTTTTTTTTTTTTTTTTGGCACTTTGAAAAGTTGAACCCTTGACCTCCAAATTTTCAAGAGACTATCAAAATAAGCTTATCACATTATCCCATAATCACTTTGAAAATATAAAAACAAATTATTCTATCTATCTAGGTTTTGATGGGGATGGATAAAATTATATGTCATTCACAAAAAAAGTGTCTTGCCTTTTAACTTGCGGAGTAAAATTTAAAAAAAAATGCATAGGCTTTTGTATGGTGGAGCCCAAAAATTTACTATTTAATTTTCTTTGATTGGAGCTGCACGTTGCCCTAGACTCTTCTCAAAACATTTCATCCAGCGCAGAGTTTATCCAACCTAATGATCAAAAATAATTTTGTTTATAATGATTGCATCGTAAGGGACAATGCACATGTAATAGAGGACTTAAAAAGAAATCTGCACAAATTTATCTGATTCCCTGCTAATTTTTATCTCTGGTTTTCAACATTATCCATGAACTTGGCTGCAAAAATCCATGAAATTATTGATAACACAGACAACAGGTGACACGTCATCTTCTTTATGATGCTTTACCATGATTGTCGTATAAAATCTGATTGAGAAACTGCATAATTAATATATGCAGTCCACCTTACAGAGTTGTGTTGGACTCTGGAAGCAATAAATTCTTCTAAGAACTTCATTCAATGACTCCCTCTGAATTGCAATATACATTTCCATTTTACATCATCTTGATCTGTGGACTGGCTTTCTCTTGACAACTGTACAATCAGAGCTTTGTTGGGTAGCATAATTAGAAATTTGAACAGTTTTGCAATGACATTGAAGCCCTTGTTAAGTAAGCCACGATTGCAGATTTGAATGCTTTCACTTAGTTCTTCACATCGGCAATCCTTCTCATCAATTACGTGGCTCTGATAATTTCTTCTTGAATCCAGCTCTGATATTATTGTTGGCCCGGATTACAACAAAACAATGAAAAAATCACATTTCTAATAAAATATTTGACAATAAGATAAAATTTTATTATATCTGATTATTTATAATATAGGTGAAGGATTTAAATAACTTTCACGGAAAATTATAATAAAACTAATTACCTTACGAATTTCAACTAACTCGAATAACAAAGATTTATTTAATTTAACAAACTGAAAATAAACTAACTTTGGATCATAAAAATAATCCAACAATATGATTCACTTTTATCCCCTTCCAATATATTTTGTACTTAACTTTTTTATTTATATTTTAATATTTTAATTATTTTATTTAACGATTTTTTTGAGTGTTCATTTTTTTAAATATTATTCACTTTTAAATTAATCTATTCAATGGATATTTTTATTATTTTGAATCATATTTATTTAACGATATAAAAATTACACAAAAAAATCAACCAATTAACTTTTTATTATAACTATCTATATATTATTTTTTTCTATAATTAATAAATATATCAATAAATTTTAATAAAATTTAATTAATCAAAAAATTAAAATATAAAAAATAAAAATAAAATAAATATAACTATTTTATTTCTAAACCTACTTTCCCAATTTCTTTTTTAATTCTACTTAGAGATATAAAACCATATAATTTTCATGAATTTTTAATGCCTTCTTTATAAATGGATCGGTTTCAGCTACAAGACTCACCTTATGTTGTTTCTTGCAACTATTATAGAATCACACAATGTATAATGTAATAAACCAAAGTAAAATTAACATATATAAGAAGACCCTCCAACCTATCTTGCTGAATGTCCTTTTATGTTGTCTTATATTAAGTTATAGGAGTTGGATAGAATAGATAATAAAATTCAAGGCAATAAAAAAATGAACATGGTTAATCATTTTGATTAAAATTCAAGTTTATTTTGAATTTGGTTATATTTATTTGTTGGATTTATATTATATATTTTGTATGTTTTATATTTTTAATAGATTATATAATTTTTTATGATATATAATTTATCAATATATAAGGGTTTAAGAAAATATTTCGGTTGGAGTGTGTGATCCAAGAATTTAAGAAGGAAAGTTAGTATTATGTTAGTTTAAGTAATAAAACTCTAATAAACACATTAACATTTACATTTCTAGTCTAGATATTAAGGAGAGCTTAGTAACAAACATTAAATGAAAGCACAACAAAAATATAAAAGACAATAACTCTTTTACCTTTTTTAGGAACTCCAAATGGCTTTGTTGAATGGTTTGCTTGGCTTGTGCATCAAGAAGTTTTTGACAGTGGAGGTTGTTTGGCTCCTTCTCTCCTTGACACTTTAGCTTTGATGTTGCTTAAGATTTTGAGCATGGTAACACTACTTGCATGAGTTCTATGGCACAAATCCTACATAATAACTCTACAATATCCAAGTTTATTGAAAATATTTGTGCATAATAAATTTATACCAAAATAGCTTATAATTCAGTAGGCAAGGCCTTGTATTTATAATTTTAAGAATTAGCTCTCACTCAAAGTGAGTTAAGGTTGAGTTTAGGCATGGAATGAGTTCAAATTAAACTTAGATGAGTTAAAACTAACTCCATTAGAGTTAATAATTGTCAAATAATTATGATTTTTAATTTTTAGGCATGGCTCTCAAATTAGATATTTTAGGATATTTTCAAAGAGCTTGACAACTCATACAGGTAATGATGAAAGGTTAGGATATTTTGAGTTTAATTTTTTTTTTTTAAAGATATTCAATAATTTTAAATAGATAATTCAACTAGACATTTAATCTTGTTTAGTTTGTTAATTGATTTAGATTACCTTTTTGACTCTTTTAAGATTTATTCAAGTGTGCAAGTGCCCCACTTGATAGGTCCATAGGCTAAATTGACAGTTGTGTTGTTGTAAGGTGATAAGGGATGAATCCATGAGAGTTTATTGTTGCATAAGGGCTAGTACCTCAAATATGGATGCCTCAACATGATTATGTGCTTTGATGAATAATACACAAGTAAATTTGGGATGTTCAGTGATGCCTAGGCTTAATTTGTAATGGTTGATAGTAATCAATTTAAAGTCTGGTGAAAAACTAGTTGTGACCATTTTTAGGTGTCTATAGTTTGTCCCTATTTGGAAAGGCATTGTAAACTATAGGCATAGTAACAAATTCTCAAAGAATGAAAAGGTTCTCTATGCCTATGATTGTAATGATAATGAATGAGTTCTGGATTCCCCCTTGAGGGAATGATTGGTAAATAATGTTGGTGATCAGTCCTTCGAAAGAATGAAATGATAAGACCAAAAGGTAAAATGGGGTGGAAAATATTGATTTACCCATAGGCGGTTATAATCATTGGCATAGGTGGGACATAAAAAGATAATGATTCGCCTAAAGATGGTTATAATCATTTAAAAAAAGATTATGGTAATAAGAGAATAATTTGTCCAAAGACAGTTATAATCATGAAAGGAAAAACAATGATTTTCCCAAAGGTGATTATAATCATTGGTAAGATAAAAACATGCCCCAGTTGGGTGGATAGAAATAATGGTTTATTCAAAGGTGGTTATAAGAATTATCATAATGAAAACATGCCCTAGTTGGGCAAAAGAAAGATAATGATTTGTCCATAAGAAGTTATAATAATTAACCTCCAAATAGATCAAAACACAATAATTTTTTCCATAAACAATTATAACCATTGGCTTAACAGGTGGGGAGATACATAATTATTTACCCAAAGGTGGTTAGAATAATTGGCTTTTTAAGTGGGATGAGATATAATGATTTGCCCAGAGGCAATTATAATCATTGGTACCTTGATGATGGCAAATAGGTACATAGGAGAAAGATGAATTTGGACAACTTGCTAGTGTGGCGATGCATGTCCTAACTAGAAATGGTTAAAATTATTTCAAATTTTAATTACTTTGTATGTGTGAATGATTTAGGGTAGATCGGGAATTTTTTAGGTGCCAAGGAGAAGTATCACGGCTTCATTGCTTGTAAGATTTTTTGAGATGATTTTTGTTGTAGTACATGATGGTAGGCATCATGATATAAAACACCATGAGAACTTAGCCAAAATATGTATAAGAACTAACTCCTGATCCAATAAACAACTAAAAATAACACACTAATGATAAAAATCATGATGACAATTTTGGCATATGAATATGGATGGATTCAAAAATAATGTGCAAAAAATCACCTAATAAATGCACATAGACTGAATCAAGGCACAACAAGAAATCAAACAAACAGGCAGATAAATAAATAAATAGAAAGACAAAACACCAAGAAATGGAAAAGAAAGATAAAACAAAATAAAATAATGAGAATAAAAAGAAATAAATACAAACAATGATTAATCACAATGTTAACACAAACAAAAAACAACCAAGATGATGAATATTGCCCCTAGAGTATAGGAGACAATGAAACAAACAAATAAAATGGGAGAATAGAAAAAAAGAAAGGGGGTGGTCGAGCTGACTCTAGATGCATTAGGTAAGTGGACATTGCCTACATAGTTTCATGGATACAAGATCTAACAAAAACTTAAGGCCAACTATAGTTCTCCTAGGAAATGGGATAGAAGAAAATGATGAGAAAGAAAATATGATTGATGTTGTAGAGGAATATGAGAATGGTCTCGCAAAATGGTAAGAATATGGGACGTGAGGCTAGCAATGATAGGGAAACTAAAGAACAAGTGGTTTCTTGTGAAATAGCTAGGGATCCCAAAATCCTTACTGCAAATAAGTGGTTGATTTAGAATATTTTAAGAATTTTTTAGATCGTGTTATAAATATTTTTGAAGTTTTTGGAGCATCTCAACTCGATTAGAGAATGAAAAGATACTAAACAGTCTAACTCACAAAATGATGAGAGCATGGCTTAGGTTACTCAAAAAAGGTGAGAGTGTGCAAAATTAAATTACTCACAAAATGGAGAGAGCATGGCAAAATGTGTCTGAGCTGATGTCAGCATGAATCAAGCACTGCCTACATAGTCCCAGAATGGGAGCTCAAGTCACTATAGTTCTACCGTATATTGGAGGAATCTGACTAGGGAGCAGTAAATTCTCAAAATAGGCAAAGTAGTCAAATGACATAATACAACATAAGAATGGAAATGTAGTACTTAAAGACATGATAAAAGTGTTGTTCCTAATTTTCTTGTAGGTGGTTATAATTAGGAAACAATGGCATAAGTCAATGATATTAATTTACCCATAGGCTTTTATAATTAGTAGCACAATGATGGCACTCTGATTTGTCCAAATACAGTTATAATCAATAGTACTTAGTATAAAATGAAACAAGGAATAAAGGATGCAACTACCAAACTATTTTCATACTAATCCAAAATAAAGATTCTATCTAGAACACTGAATTAATTGTTGAAACTTGAACTGAATCTTCTTGCTAAAAGTGCCCGTGGAACCAATTAAATATAACTAAGATCAAAGGGCTTGGATAGGGAGGGTTAAAACAACTTTAGTTGATAGGAAAGGTAAGGTAGAATGGTATATGGTATGGTACAAAGAAAATCATGATATGGTATAACGAAAATGGGCCTCATAGATAATAGTTCAGGTCTCTCAAGAAAAGTAATGATTGAGGTGTATAATGTTCATTGGCTCATCAAGTTCATCCCCCTCTAATGTAGCGAACATATATGATCCAGAGCCATAGTTTGTAACAATCATGTATAGGCCTATCCAGTTGAGTTTAAACTTGCCTTTGTGCTTCTTCTTGTCTGTGGTATTTTGTTGGTTTTATTTGAGAACAAGATCACCAAGATTGAAATCTCTATGTTTGACTCATCGGTTATACTGGCCATGAAGTCAGTTCTAGTATGCTTGAAGATTTTTGATTGCAGCCATGCATTTCTCATCAGGTAGCTCAAGCTCTTGCAGGCAAGCTACTCGGTAAGCTTCATCATCTAGAACATGTGTCAATGAAAATACACAAAGAAGGTAACTCAACCTCAATGGGAAGAATGGCCTTAGTGCCATAAACTAGGGAATATGGAGTGTCTTCTGTTGGGGTATGATAATTGGTGTGGTATGCTCAGAGGGTGAAAAATATTTGGAGGTGTCAATCACATCCAACATCATTGACAATCTTTTTAAGGATGTTAACAATGGTGTTATTGGATGCTTATACTTGACCATTACCTTGTGGGTAATATGTAGTATAAAAATGTTAAGTAATGTGGTACTCATCACACAATGAATTGACATCCTTGTTCTTGAATGATCCACCATTATCAAATATAATGCTAGATGGGATACTGTAATGGCAAATGAGATGATTGAAGATGAATTTAGAAATTTATTTTTCAGTAATGTGAGGGGTATAACTTCAACCCACTTGGTAAAATATTTTGTAGTGGTGAGGATGTGTTTATGGCCATCAGATGAGGTTGGGTTAATTTTCCCAATGAGATCGAGGCCCCATGTTGTAAACGGCCATGGTGTAAGCATTGGTTTTAATTTTTTGGCTAGGGCATGAATCAAATTGGCATGTCATTGAAATTTGTCAAACTTTTTGACATACATAGCTGCATCTGCATCCATAGTTGGCTAATAATACTTGGTACATAGGAGTTTTTTGGATAAGACAACCCAGCTTATGTGGACTCCACATACTCCATAAACTACTCGTAACACTAATGTTGATTCTACCAAAGTTGAATAATGAAGTAGAGTTTTATCAAAGTTATGGTGGTAAAGGGTTGGCCTATGTAAGGTATAACATGAGGCTTGGTGGGTAAAGTCCTTGATTTGTTTACATGATAGGTTTGGTGGCATAATGTGATCATGAAGGTAGGTGAAAAGGTATGAATACCATATAGAGATAGGACCAACATTATCACATATCATTATGATGGTTAAAGGTTCATAACCTAGTACTAGAAGATTTTCAATGTGGAATTGATATTCTTTTGCCTTGTCTAGATGATAGATCAAAGGGCCAATGGTGGCCATGTCATCCATTATTCTATTGCTAACCAAGAGTATATGTTCAAATTATACATTGACAATATATTGTTTGATAGTGTTAATCATGGCCGTATATGGTACCAACTTGTCATCCTTAATCTGAAAGTGGTTTGTAACTTGATTGATGATTAACTGAGAATCACCATAAACTTTGAGATGTTGAATATTCCATTGTACTACTTGGAAAAGCCCTACGATAAGTGTTTCATATTCGGTCATGTTGTTGGTAGAAGGAAATCTTATATAGAATGATTTAGGGATAATATCTCCTTGTGGCATAATAAACAATAGGCCTGCCCTTGATCCATGTGCTATGAATGCTCCATCAAAATACAACTTCCAATGCTACTCCTTAATAGGTTCTTCAATTATGGTCATAATGGACTCGTCTGGGAACTGAAAAGTTAGAGGTTCTATATCTACAAGGGGAACTTCAAGAAGTTGATCTGTAAGTACTTGTCCCTTGACAACCTTCTGGTTGACGTATTTAATCTCAAACTTGCTCAAAAGCATGATCCATTTGGCCATGCAACCTTGTAAAGTTGTCTTGGATAGTAGATACTTGAGTGGATATCTTTGGAAATAACTATGGTCTTGTTGTTCAACATGTAATGTCACAATTTTTGAGATACAAATACCATAACTAAACATGGTTTTTCAATGGGCATATAATTGTGTTCATACACAACCAGTTTATGACTTAGATATTACATAATGTGTTCTTTTCCATTATCATCATGTTGAGATAGAAGTACCCTCAAGTCTTTGTTTATGGCTGATAGATATAGTAAGAATGACTTTTCTGGCATAGGTGGTAACAAAATAGGGGGATTTGCAAGATAATATTTGAGGTGAGGGAAGGTTTTTTGGCATTCTTCATCCCAATGAAATGTGACACCCTTGTTCAGTAGGTGTGTAAATGGATGGAATTTGTTGGCCAACTAAGAAATGAAGCGTCTGATAGACTGGATCTTTCCTTGCCAACTGTAGATTTACTTCAAATTGGAAGGTGGTGGCATCTTGGTAATGGCTTGTACTTTGGCCAGATCAATTTTAATGCCTTTATGAGACATAATGAAGCCAATAAATTTGACTGAAGTAACTCCAAATACACACTTCTTAGGATTGCGTCTGACCTTGTATTCATGTAGCCTCTCAAATATCTTCCTTATTATGGCTAGATGATTGGCATAGGTCTTTGATTTACCCAAAATGTCATTGACATAGTATTCAAAAATGTCAAACATCATTTCATGAAATATGATGATCATGGATCTTTGGTACATGGCCTCAACATTCTTAAGATGAAATGGCATAACTTGATAATAAAATGTTCCCCATGGAGTGATGAATGCTATCTTATGTTGGTCTTCTAATGCAATCTAAATATGGTTGTATCCTGAGAATCCATCCAATAATGAAAGTATTTCATACTCCACTATAGAGTCAACTATCATGTCAATATTTGGTAGAGGAAATTCATCCTTAGGGTAGGCCTTGTTTATATCTCTCAAATCAGTGCAAATTTTGATTCCTTTTAGCTTCTTACTAACTAGCATAATATTTGAGATCCACTCTGATTAGTCAATAGGTCAAATACATCTGACTTATAAGAGATTTTACAACTCTTTATTTACTAGTACAACAATGAGAGGATGCATCTTGCATAATTTATGCTTCATAGGTTTGGCATCAAGATATACAACAAGGTGGTGTACAACCAAGGCAGGGTCCAAACTTGGCATGTCGGAGTATGCCCAAGAAAATATATCAACAAATTCCCTTAAAAGTGTTGTAAAGATGTCATGTTATTCCTTTGTGATGAATGTGCCTAATATGATCCATTTCAGGTAGTTTAGAGTCTTGATGTTGACTTTTATAATGTCTTGCACAAGAAGAGTCAAACCATCCTCCAGAATGGTTGGTGATGATTAAAATTGGCCTGCAATGACAAAGTCCTCTGTATGGACTGGATCTTCAAGTTCCCCTAGGCAAGACAAATTAGAATCTCCAAATGGTAAGTATGGCCATGTCACAAAAATTGTTGGAAACTCTTGAATGATTCGATCAAAGGCATGCTATTCTTCAAAACTGAACTTGGACCCATAGACAAGTTCATCATTGATGGTCTTCTGAGCTATGTTTGAGGAAGGTTGAACACCCCCATATAATGACACCTAAAACAAATTTTCACCATAAGACTGGCCTTTCTCTTTACTTTTACCCTGGTCTGAAAGTGCCTCAAAAATCTTTTCACTTTGGGACCTCAATGTTTTATTTATTTATTTGTGGTTAAGGGTGTTCACCCATTCTCTAAAATAGGTTGCAGTATCCAATTTGATTGAGAAACCTGGGTTATGGTCTCCCAACATAACATTGTCTCTTAGGCATAGAAAATCATGAAAGGCCTCATCATTATCAAACTCATCTATAGGCACTATGGATTTTTGTTGGTCTTAAGCTATAAGTTGAGGGTGATATAGAGGAAGCAGATTGTGGTGAATAACTGGTCTAAGGTTACAAATGGCATGGGTGTCAAATAGATTGGTATTGGCTAGGTCTTCATAATGGTTGTGATCAGACTCTGCTTCACTATTGACATCATCATCACTAGTCATTGGTATTAGAACATGAATAAGATACGTGGGGTCACCCTTAGGTATTTTAAATCTGAGACCATAGGTTTCTTTGTACTGAGTGATAGAGATTGGCTCAAGCATTCCCTATTAATTTGGTTTGAGGCTTCTTCCTTGATAGGCATAATTATCCATGATCCTAGTAGGTATGGGATATTTAGTATTTTTGTAACAATCAACTAGTTTGTCATTATATAACCATGATTCATCATTTGTAAGTGGGTCCTATTTTTGGCCAGTGGCTAGTGTGAAAATGAGAAGAGCTAGACTATGTAGTTTGCCTTTTCCTTTTTGTTATTAGTCCAAGCAAGGTGACTTGGATTTAGGTTTTCCATAGGACTTGGGGTTCTGTGGAAGCTTGGTAATGTGGAATGTATCATGGGTTAGATATTCTCCTTGGCCATTGCCTGTGATGGTAAAATGATTGGACATTTTAGGAGGTGGCATGTGGAAAGATGAATCTAGGGTATCTAGGTTAATACAATTGGTTTCTAGTAAATCAACAAGTATTTCTTTCCCCTTATCATTTTTGGGAATCAGATCTAAGCCAAAAGGATAGTTATAGCTTTCATTCTCAACCTATAAATGTTTACAATGTTCGTAGGGTTAAAAATCTCCTTGAATGGTGACCTCCATGCCAAAATGAGAGGACTTGAGACATTGATGCAATGTTGAAGGGATTGCATGAATTTTATGTTTCTAAGGTCTACCTAAGAGCAAATTTTATGATAAATCTAAGTCTAACACATGACATAATGTATCATGGGTCAAAGGCCCAATGATAACTAGCAAACTGATGGTGCTTTTTGGTTTCCACTCTTCATTGTCATAGGCCTTGATAGTGATTGTTTCTGGTTGGAGATCGGTTGTTGTGTATCTAAGATACTTGATGAGCTTCAGAGACACAATATTCAAGCTTGATCCATTGTCTATGAGGAAATGCTTCACTTTGTGTTGTGTTATGACAACTTCGATGTATAATGGATTGTTATGGAGAGGGCCAAATGATGACATATCACTTTGGTCAAAGGTTAATTGTTGGGCTAGGGCTAGATGTCCAACAAAATCTTGGAATTTGTTTGGGGATATGTCATTTGGCACTTTGGATTGGCAGAGTAACTCTGTTAAGATGTTCTTATGGATGGTAGATAGACACAACAAATCCAAAATGAAAATTTATGCGGGCATCTTCTGAAGTTGTTCCACAATATCAAATGTCTTTTCTAACACAATGATATATGGCTTGTCCTTAGCCAAAATGGTGGGTTGGATGGGTGTAGTGGTAGACGGTTGTAGGATTCAAATGGTAATATTTGATCATTAAATTGTGATGGCACACTTGGGATTAGATATAAGACCATTTTTGCTAGCAAATGATGGTGGTGAGGGGCCAGATAGGATAATTCTTGGTTGTTAGTGTACTTGTATGTGGTCATGAGGCAATGGCAAGTTATCGGTATAATGTCCAAAAGTAGTAATCACTGCTTGTGGGTATGCTTGTATGTTGCCCCAAGTCAATGAAGGATCACTGGCATAGGTTGGTTGGTTGGAGTTAGTTATCAACGATCTTGTTTGATTAGTATTTGGTCTTCGATTGATGGAGATGGTGGAAATGTGACCTCCCATAATATGGCCTACAACTTTATTTTAGTCATGTGAAATTGTGTGGTAAGTTTGTTGGGTATTGGCATCGTTTTGGCCTTAGTTCCATCCATTCATTTGACATTGATGTTGTTAATTCTAAAATTGTTGTTATCTTGGCTGTTGATACTATTACTTTTTTTGTTATAGCCATTATTGTTGTTATTATGTTGTGGAAAGGGGTTTTGATAGATACCCAAGTTTTGATTGGATGTAGAAGCTCTATTATCCAATGTTATCTCCCTATTTTCCAACATATTTTGAATGAGATGTTTGATTTGCACACAATGACATAGGTTATGTCCATTAACTCAATGATATTTTCAAAAATCATTCTCCATATACCAATACAGATAAGGATTGCCTTCAGGATAGTGCTTTAAAATCGGCCAACTAATTAGATCAGTAGTGGATAGCTTATAAAACATGGCTTATATGGGTTCTCTAAGGTCACTGAAGACTCGATGAGTAGGCACATTTCTCCTTAGATGAGGGGTTTATAAAGGCAAAGGTTGTTGTGCTTGTTGAGCTAGTCTAGGCTACTGTTAAGGCTGTACTTGCTAAAGAGGTTGGTGAGGAGTAATTTGCATGTGTGACATTGGCTGAGTAGGCAGTGTTTACACCATTTGGACATGTCATGATTTAGTTAATCCATTTCCAATAACATTATTGTTATGGTTAAAATATTTAGATTTATCATAATTATTGGTCTGGGTTGGTGCCGATGCTTGTACTTAGACTTGGTTTCAGTTATGATTTGGGTCATTTCTTTGGTTTTAATTATGATTTTGGTTTGATGAGGTGAGCTTGATAATATATTTTTTAATAAGGGTCTTTTCAATTAGCATACCTTTGTCAATGATTTACTTAAAAGTATGTGCACATTATAGCTCTAGATGATAAGATACCTTATTGTGCAAGTTTTTGGTAAATATAGTGGCCAATTGTTTTTCTAGTAAGTTATGGGTAAAATAGCTAACAAGTACTCTCTATCGCTATAGATAGCTCATAAAACTTTCACCATCCTTTTATTTGGATTGAGTCAAATCTACCAACAAAATCTCATGTTTGAGATTGTAGGAGAAATGCTACACAAACTTGTCTGAAAGATCATCAAAATTAGATACTAAGTTCTTTGGAAATTTCAAGAACCACTTAAAGCTTGTCTTGCTAGACTCTAAATAAATACAAGTAGGAAGTATATGTCACTATAAGCCACTGGATGATAAGCAACAAAGAATTTTGTTAAGTGGGCCTTAAGGTCTCCTTTACTCTTGTATTTGTAAAATGTTGTGGCTTGTATCCTAGAGGAAATGGTATCTGCATATACTCCATGTTGAATGGGTAAAAACACACATCATCCAACTTAAAATTCTTGGTCTGCTTCCCAACTTAAATGGTGAAAATTACATCCTTTATCTACTATAGCTCTTATGCCAAGAAATTGGATGGAACATTGGCCTAAGGTGGAGGCTAGGAGGTCAAAGGTGGATTACCTTGATCGGGGTATAATGGAGGCATGGTTTGTTTCCATATGTTGGTTTGGATACAAAACTAATTAGGAATATACATTCATAGATTAGGATGTGATTGTTGGAATTGCATGTGTTAGTGTATGATATTCTGGTTCAGATTCAGTATGTAGGCTTATGCTTTGGGGGAATTGTGACTGAGATGGAAGGATATGGATCTGGGTGAAGTATTGTGCCTGCTGAGGTTGAATAGGGACTTATTGTCGACTATTTAAAACTAGCTGAATAAGAGGATCTTGTTATGAAACAAGGCCTTATCATTGAATTTGTGGCACATTTGGAACAAAAGGCAATTATTACCTAATTGGTACTTGTTAAAAGCTAGTACCTCTTGGTTACGTGAACACTTATTATAAAGTAGATGCTTGTTGGTTATTTAAAATTTATTTCTGACCAATGGACATATGTTGTTGATTAGGAAATGTTTGTTATTATAGCAATGCATTGACCTACAATAATTTTTGAAAGCTAGTACCTCTTGGTTATGTGAACACTTATTTTGAAGTAGATGCTTGTTGGTTATTTAACATTTATTGCTGATCAATGGACATATGTTGTTGATTAGGAAATGTTTGTTATTATAACAATGCATTGACCTACAATAATTTAGGTATACTTGTCACCACTTGATGAGGTAAAACATTGGTTATCCCCTGTTGAGGTGTCAGAATGTTTGATCTCTAATGTGTTGGTAAATTGGACTGTGCTTTTTGTTGTGGAATATTAGTCATCATCTGTTGTGGTAGAGTAACATTTATCACATTTTGGGGTTAAGGCACTAGTTTACATTTGAATACTTAACCCTTATGGTTGTGTGCTTGATGAAGCAACTAGTTGAGGATTAGTGGTTTCTTGTTGTGGTTGGGAAGTAAAATTTCCTACCATTGTTATTGTGGGCCACTTATTGTCTTAACTAAAGGCATGTATTGTGAGCTAGTTGTTTGTGCATTTAAACCATTTTGGCCTAGATTGGATGACACTTACGTGTTATCCATTGTGTTTGGCACATATGTCTACTAGAAGCAATAGACACTTCTTGGATAGCTAGGGTATTGAACATGCCTCCAATTTAAGTGTTTTGTGCAAATGGGTCTATACCCAAATTTTATTAGCCTGTCAATTTTTTAATACTTCTATTGAAGGAACTAGCTTGATAAGTGGAGCATTTGGCATGGTCATGTTATTGAAATTGTGTGCTAATTTTAAATAGGTTTGGTATGCTATCTACATTTGTATAAAATGGTCCTCCATGAGGCCCTTTCCTATGATAAACATATGTGGATCTTGGTACGACATCGACATGAGCACTTGAGGATTTCTAGAAGAGGATTTTTTAATGTTTTGGTTATAAAGCGTGTTATAAGGCACTCTAACTAAACTAGGAAATTTTTTGTGGGGAATTCTACTAGAAACTTGGCTCCTTCCTCCATGGCTCTGATTAAAACTTAGTCCTTGTTCGAAAGCAAGTGACGATCAAACAAATAGGGATCATATGTCGATGGCATCATGATGTAGTATGATTATTGTTGAACTTGGTCTACAACCAAAGGTATGCTAGCTAGGTATTGCACTGTTTGTTCTTACTCTTGTTTTGAGTATGGAGGCAAGTTGACCAAATAGTGAGCTAGAGGATCTTGGTTTTGTTCCCTATATTGAGTGTTTTAAGGAGGCTATGGATCTATCTCATAAACTACATTATTACCATAAGGGTCTTAAATAAAGTCTTCTTGTACAACCACATTATCATATCCCATATTTTATATGGATCCAATATGAGTATAATGAGACATATTCAAATCAATGATGAATGTTTTTTGAAAAGAACTAGAGTTATACAAACTCTTAAAAATAATGTACAAAGGACAAATGGTTTGAACTTGGTCTAACTTGGTCTAATTTGGTCTAAAAGTGGAGTTGTATCTCCAAAAATCTATGCTAAAACTTGGTATAAAATAGTCTAACGTCAAATATCTCACAAAAAAAGGTCAAGTAGATGAATAAAACTTGGAATGCCAAACTCTAGGTACAAAGTGTTTCAAACAAGTCTAATATAAAGAAAACAAAAGTTGCTAGGTCTTTTGGAGAAGGCACACAAGCTAGGCTCAAACCAATATGTGCTAGGTATTTTGGAAAAGGCACAAAAGCTAGACTTTAAATAAAATGAGATAAGAGATTTAATCTAACAAATTTAAAACATTTTGGCATAGACTAAGCTTTCGAATTTAAAAATGAACTTGGTCAATTAGTATAAGGCATGAAACTCTAGGCATATAGAAGATAGGCTATTTCCCCCAAATCTAGGCACAATCAATAGTTTTTCAAATTGAATAAATAATTAACCTGAGTTGCACAATCCACAAGAGAAATATTTATGTCTAGGCCAAAATTACAAAAGGCATAGGCAAAAATAAATCAATTTTTGGATTTAAACTTATCAAGGCTAATTAAAAACTCAACTTGAAAAACTAGGCTTCTTTAAACAAACAACAAGTTAGATAAGAATAAAAGGTATAACGACACTAGGTAAAGATCCCAAAGGCACACATGGCTTTGGTTTTGGAAATTTAGAATTTTGACACAAGGCAAACGAGTCTTTGAAATAATTTTGAGAAACATAACGACGTTATCACGTTCTAAATATTTAATCAATGGTTTATTTCAAGACTTAAAGGCAAAAGAAAATAAAACAAATTGGCTAGTGTAATGACCCCCTTTTCAATCAAATGACACACACAAACAAAAGTTGATAAAAATACTAAGGCACATGTACGATGTGAAATGGACAACGTAACACCTCCTCAAACAAAGGAGTGATGTATAAATAAGACCCATTTTGACGTGGTAAGATAGACAAAAAATAGATAGTTCAACTTAAGGGCATGCAAGAAAGGATAAAATGACACAAACACCTAAGTGTAACATCCTAAATCCTAAAACTGACAAGGTTGCATAATACTGTCGAATTCCATCAATATACTCACTCTTGAGAGTATTTTAATAATTAATCCAAAAAGTAAAAGTACATGAAAAGTAAGGTTCTTAGGTCCCCTCTTCTCTCAAGAGTTTGTACTATGACATGGAACTTTGGGATACTTGCCCTGCATCAACAATATGTCTATGGCAAGTGGGATTGTTCTAAACTAATAATTTTTGCATGTTTCTAGATGGTCCCAAGTATGGCTAACAAAAAAATGCTCACGTCAATTAGATCTATGTCAACCGACTTGATGTGAAAAGGTCTTGTCTTTTTCACAATAACTATATCTGTCACTTATTTAGTGTAATGCGATTTTTGAGTTGATCATATGTTCTAAGGGTAGTAGTCATTACAGAGGTATTTTATCTACTCAAAATACCATCCCAGTGATTCACCAGCTCAATTTATATAGCCCACTATGGAGAGGGGTTGAAATGATGCTGGGAGATGAATTCTTGGGTAAATGCTTCCCTAAAGAATCCGTGAGAAGGCAATGAACTCTCACTCACAAGCTAAAAATGCATAAAAAATAAAGATAAGTGAAAAGAATTTAAGGTCACGTTTGGGTCACCCAAACCATATGGATTTGGGGAGGGCCTTAACAACTTTATTTTCACATTTTTGGACAAAAGCAACCAAAGAAAATAATGAGCTCTTTTGGTCACCTGAATTTCGTAAAAGGGATTGGGGGAGATCATACACACATCAATTATTTTGCTAAAATAAACAAATTAAAACAAACAAGCATAAAACAAATAACTCTTAGGAGTATGTAACTAATTGTGAAAGTTCATTTTATTTCACTAAAATGAAGTATGTTGTGAAAATTTGGCCCCTTGGAATTTGTTGTTGAAAGCTTCAAACAAAGCGAAAATGATTTAAATAAAAAGATTATTAAAACACTAATTTTAAATGTGAAATTTATAAGTTGGATGTGTTTTAAATGTTTCCTTTTGGCCTTTGGGTCATACAAAACATGTTAGAAAGTCCTTGTGCTTAGAAGCACTTCATGGATGAACAAATCACTTTCCAAATCATGAAGTAATTATGATTTTCAATTACTAGGCATGGATCTCAAATTAGATATTTTAAGATATTTTCAAAGAGCTTGACAACTCATAAAAGCAATGATGAAAGGCTAGGATATTTTGAATTTTTGGATTTTCTTTTTTAGATATTCATTAATTTCAAATGGATAATTCAACTAGACATTTAATCTTGTTTAGTTTATTAATTGATTTAGATTAGCTTTTTTGTTCTTTCAAGATTTATTCATGTGTGCAAGTGCCCCACTTAATAGGTTCATAAGCCAAATTGATAGTTGTGATGCCATAAGGTGATTAGGGATGAATCTGTGAGAGTTTATTGTTGCATATGAGATAATATCCCAAATAAGGATCCCTCAACATGATTATGAGTTTTGATGAATGATGTGCAAGAAAATTTAAGACATTCAATGATTTTTAGGCTTAATTTGTAATGGTTGGTAGGAATCAGTTTGAAGTTCGATTGGGAAGCCAATTGTGATCAATTTTAGGTGTCTTCAGAGTGTATAGGGGCTAGCGGTCACTCAAGTGGGGTATCAGGAGAAGTAAAATTTAAGTTTTTTCTTAAGTCCTTATATGTAGTTTCAAGATCTCATTGGTTATTTATGACCCATGTTTTTTACATATATTAATGTATGGATGATTTCTCAGTGCATGATTTTATACTTGTTGTACTATAATATCACTTTGTGGTGATGTGCTTATATATACACGCACATAGTTTAAGGTTAAATAAACTAAAAAGCTATACCTTATTATATTGTGAACTCTTGAGTTAATACAATAAATGAGTTTTATTTTGCTAGGCTTTTTTTCGAGAAGGGTTTCCTAGATTAAATATAATGTGTATATTATAAGTATGTTGTTTATTTTATGCTATATTTTGAGGTTCTATTAACATTGATTCTCTTACATAAGTTTATTGGTATTAATTTTATCTTCATAATTATCTATTATTCTTAGAATATTACAAAATATAATATGAAGTTGCCACATTATGTAGATAATTATATATTTTCAAAACTAAACAAATTATCTTTGTTGAAGGCCAGGAAAATTACATAAGTCATCTCTTCGAGCTTAGAAAATATTTATTACAAACTTTCCGAATTATATGTTTCAATGATCATCACTTTATCATCTTCATCCTCACCAAATGATTGGATGCATCATTGAGAGATTGGCCTAGTTACTTCCTCCAAGAGATTCAGGGGTACTCTTTTCACTATCTCTAATTATCCCTTCATAAGAGCCCTTATCCCATCCAAAATCAAATGCTTTTCTCAAATAATAGATACAAAACCTTTTCCATTCATTGTATTGTAATTTTCATGAAACATATAAATACCTACAAAATTGGAGAATATGTTTGCTCCAATAAAATTTTAGGTCATGTCAGGCACATTCTTTCTTCGAATCAATTGTCCAAGGTTTAACATTAACTTGTTAATAAACTTCCCAATGTCATTGATTTATAAATCATCCAACTCTTTTGAAACTTTCTAGAGCTTAGCTAATTACATCCTCATAAGTGAATTACTTATAATTTTATTCATGTAGTCTTAGATTCCAACACTACCACTACATTATCATGTATGAAGCCATGCTAATACCACACTCACATGGGTGAGGTAGAGACCCAATTGAAGTTGCACTATTATTAATTATTATTTTTAATTCTTTTTGTTATATATTACAAGGTTTTTATTATATTTTAAGATAATAGTTTATTATTAGAAATTTTATGAGTAGATCAATAATTTGGACCTTATACTTCTTAAAAGATACAATAGTTTTAATTCTTCCTTAGAATATCATGATTTGAGATAGTCTATATCTTTATTTTTAGATACTATTGAGAAATATCCTCCTCTACTTGATGTTCAATATTTTTTACCACTTGAATTAAGTATCGAAACATTAATTAACACCAAAACCATAGATGCAATAGCTTATTAGATATGTTCTTCCCCAAAGTCAAATGCACAAGAACCTCTTAGACATGTTTTTAAACAATTTAAAGATTTTTCAAACCTTTGTTCTTCTAGTTTTTATTAAAATTTCAACTAATAATATTTGAAAGTTATTTTTCTTTAAATTGGGATAGTTGTCCACCTCTTATTCTATAAAATAGATTTTTCCAACTTTATCGAAACTTTCTCATTAAACATTTTGGTTGTATGTGGTTTTTTTGTCTAGGTTGATGAAACCCCTCTCAAGAAGATAATTAAACCTTAAAAGTTATTTATACTCTTAACATTCAAATCCTCTATGTAGTTGGCATAACATAGGATCTACTCTATATGGTATGCCAAGGCTTCTTCACTACTAAGCTTTGCAGATATTAATATGGAATAAATTTCTCTATAATTAATCAATGTCCCAGATCTATCTAAATGGGAGATAAATAAGGGTATCAAAGCTTAGACATATAGAGCCTACATGCAATCTAAATATTTAGATCCTCGAGAATCTCTATCATAAAAAAATCAACACTATGACACTAAAATGAACTCATCCAACCTATAGGTTACACTAGGCTCTAATAATTATGATGCAATTTGAGGGTTAATTTGGCACAGTTTAGAGTTTGTTCATACCACCTTATTATAAAGATAAATCAAGTTTGTCATATTTGTTTCATAGAACCTTAGATCGATGATCATTTTGTATTTACATGATTTCCTTACTATAATATCATGGGGCATTCCTTTTGCCTCTTTTGAGGTTTGTATAATTCTCTTTAGAGCTTCATGGTTTACGAAGATTAGAGATGTTGTTGGGTCGTATGATCCAAAATATCTTTATTTATTTACTTTTTTGTTAGTAGGTTAATAATAAATTGTTAGTAAATAATTTATTAAATTAGTTGTCTTATGGGGTAAACCTATAAGTTAGTTGATCTAGTTGTAACTTCCCATGAAAGCTTTAAGTTATTTCACTTGCATTGTAAATCATTAACTCAATATAATGCAAAGTTATATTTTTCTGTAAAATACTTTATTCAAGATGTAAATTCTCCTTGCTCCCTAGGCCAATAGTGGTATCAAAGCCACATATTTCAACAAGAAGATTGAAGACATTTTTGGGAGTTTGAGCAAATAATTTTGGTATGAATTTTTAAATTTTGAAGCTTTCAAATCTAATAACTCAGATTTTAAACCATTTTTTAGGTGGTATGGCCCACTATTTTTAAAAAATTAATTTGTATGGCGTTCTAAGCACTACACAAGGGTTTTTAAAAGATTGTATAGCTTTTTATAGTTTGGAAATACTATGTTAAGGTAGATATATGGTCCATTGAAAATTATCGTGCTTGAATAAAAGTAGCCATGGCATTTTGATGTGTTTTTGGAGCTTTACTTGCATTAAATCTCATATAAATTGATATGCCAGTCTATTAAAACCTATGTTTAATCTATTCAACTTGCTCATGAACTTGTATGGCCTCCATATGCAGTAATGGCATCCACGTGTTGAAAAACTGATCTATATACTTTGATTCTTCATCTGGTAGCTTGAAACCTGCAAAAAATCCACATGTACGGCCTTGTATAGGTTTGTTGAGGACTTATAAAGCATTCCAGTGAAGAATGGCTTCCCCCTGATCTGTACATTCCTATTTGCTCCTGGCAAGCTTTAACCTAGAAAGCACCAAAAAAAGAAACTTATTATATGGCCTTTAGATTTCTCTATTAAATGTATACGTATTTTTGAAGAGTTTTGAAGCAATTTGAAATAGATCCAAAAACATGGCATCCCCTTGTGCTTAGCATGATGCCCCTAGTAATGGCACAACAAAGTAGTTCCAAGAAAATATTCCCATGCCAATTTGAAAGCAACAACACTTTTAATCAAAATTTTCACGGGGAATAAAAATACAAAAAAAATTACTTCATCTAAATTACTTTTTTTTTAAATTTCTCCACATAGAAAAATCATGTTTAAATAGAAAATCTTTTATTATAAGATTGTAGATGATTATAGAGTAATCAATAAAGTATATTTTGTAAGTCACTTGCTAAAAAGAAGTCAATATTTCAAATCTCCAAACTTTTCCTTTTAGTCATAATTTTGTTGCATTCATCATTGAATAGCTTGTACAGTGACATTTTTTTTGAAAAATCATTATTTTTTTCAAAGGTGGTCATATGACCAGTCGATTTATAGGGTTTTAGATATTATACACACATTAAAATGGTTAATTTTATAATTTGAGGTGTCCTTGTATGATTTTTACAATAAATATATTAAAATTGATGTATAAAGGTGCATTTTTGATCAAAATTGACACCTTCAAAATGACAATTTTCATGACACCTCATGTTTGTGCTCTCGACAACCATCTCATCTTTTACAGGTCCATCAGGATCCCTTTGATTGACAAAGTGTAAGTGTCACACTAGAGGTTAGAGGATTCGTTGGAGGTTGGAGGACAATTAACCTTCACCAGTTAGCTATTCACTCAAAGTTTGGGTTCAATGCTTAAATGATAATTTTAGTAGCAGTAGTTTGTTTATTTTAGTTCCATTTTTGGCTTTCTCTCATTGTTATTCATGACATGGAATAAACAGTGTTAGTTGATTTTGATTCTCTTGGTGCACAACATCTCACCTCTCGTTTGATAGGAGGAGAAGATATAGTGTTGGTTGGTCTTCGATCTGTCATCAGTGACAGTATGAGTTGATAGCACCAACAATGTTGAGCAAAGGTTGTCAATGTTTGTTGGACATCAAGAAGATGTGCCATACACAGTACATGTTGGTCACTTTGACAGGCTTTTGGTGGAGCCTTATGTGGATCGATGTAGTTGGATAGGCCTTGATCATGTTCTACTATAGTATGGTATGATGATCACAAGGGATGAGCAGGCCTTGATCATGTTCATCAAATTTTTATGCCATAACTCATAACACATATTTTTGTATGGAACAACATCAGTTTTTATCAGTATTGAGATGTATAATACACCATTTTTAATTTATTCAGAGTTTCTTTGATAACTTCAGAGTCATTGCTCCAAGTTCTTTCATATTCCATACCCCTTTAGATCAAGGGGGATTCTATTGGGTCGTATGATCCAAAATATCTTTATTTATTTACTTTTTTATTGGAAGTTTAATAATAAATTGTTACTAAACAATTTATTAAGTTAGTTGTCTTATAGGGTAAACCCGTAAGTTAGTTGATATAGTTGTAACTTCCTGTGAAAGCTTTATAAGCTTGCACCTGGATTGTAAATGATTAACTCAATATAATACAAAGTTATATTTTTGTGTAAAATACTTTATTCGAGATGTAAATTCTACCTGCTCCCTGGGCTAATAGATGGTTAGCTATTTTCTTTTGAGAGAAGTTACATCTTCGCTAATATATGGTTAAAGACTTTACTTCTACATACTTTGTACATGAAAAATGACTTCTTTCATTCATCTTATTTCTTCTTCAAAATTGAATAGGTAACAACTCCATGACAAGATTGCTAATATAATGAAATCTATCACACATCAAAAGATATGATTAATTTTTATTACTATTATTTTTTTTAATTTTTTTTTTGGGTCACGTATGTGGTAATGATATAGTAACATTTGAACCTTTCATGCATGATAATATGATTACAACTTTTAGTCCATTTAATGAATGTGTAAAGAGCCCCACATAGAAAGTGTAGCTTTTAGCCTTGGGCCCATACACCCTTCTTAGTCTTGTGAATGTATGTAGATGGACAAACATTTTTAGGCGCCTTCATGCACCATCAATTGCCTCTTTTCTACGTTACTTATCTTCAGCGTCAACACGCTTGGAATGGGGAATTTGGATTTTGTTAATACACCGATATAATACTTTACTGAAGGAGGGAAAATATCTTGATAAAACTTTTTATCGATGTGATGTATTAAAACTCACCCTAATTCTCTTACATGAGGGATACCTAAAATCCTCTTCGAAAAGCCCGAAAAAGATTGTTTAGCTTCCCTTTTTTCTAAAAAAAATTGTTGAGTTAAATAAAAAAGATTAACCAAAAAATAAGAATTAATTAATTAATTGCTGGATTTGAAACAAGGAGGTCGTTATTTAGGTAGCAAAATGATCCCTACTCTATGATTTCAAAGACTGGGCGGGCGTGCGTTGTACGAGTTGATTGTTGCTGTCTTAATCGTAATTGTTGGAATGACCTTTGTGCGGCTCCGTTCTTCTTTCTATTTGCTCATTATCAAACTGTAATGGTTAGACTCTACGTAAGCACCAGACATGGTTCCACAAAAGTAAATTAGAAAGTGCAAGTTCGATGTGGCATGAGACATTACCTTTTTGAATACCAAAAATATTTTATAAGAGATACAAACCAAGAATTTATATGCATTGATCGTTGGGAAACCGCATTGCATGGAATGATATGGAATAGCACTACTTTTTGGAGTTTGCATAAGTTTATAAAAGAAAGAAGGTTATTCTCTGAGGTGAGCTTACTAGTATGTATAAACTCGACGGCATGTTGTTGTGGTTCTAGGTACCACTATCTCTTCAACTCCATTGAAAAGTCATCGAATTACCATTACCTTTCTCCATTAACGACTTGACAACGTGACATGGTTTCTAGATTCTATCATGAACTGATGGTGTGGTATGACCTTGCCCAACGCATTTAGGGTGGTAGGTTGGCAGAGCTTTTAAAATGGCAGTATCCTTGACTATTCAAACAAATTTAAATTTTAAAAATCCCGTTAAAACCCATCACACTCAAACAATATAACTGCTGATCCAAACTGGAAAATGAAATGGAGTGGCTGTCGGTTAAGCTCGACCATGCTGGGTAAGCTCGTCCATGGGGGTGATCTCCATTTCTGATCGTTCAACATACAAGCTTGTTATTCTTTTGGAGGGGATTCATTTTCCTTGGTGGGTGTCTGTAACAGGTCGAAGGTCATTGCTTGCCATTTTAGGTGATAATATAGAAGTGGACGTGGTTGTCACTGTTAACATCTTCAGACACTTCAAAACAACCATGGAAGCCTTGGAGAATAACTACAAGAGGTATGTGATTGACCCTGATTTGAATAAAATTTATTTTGAAACTATTTGAAATTAGTTTTATGAATTAAGTATAAGTCGTAAATATGCCCTAGCGGTTTTGCTAGGAAAAGGGTTCATAGCCCAAGCTATGGTGTTGATGATCATGTACGATCAGATTTGGGCATACAATAATATTTGGAAATGTTGCGGTAGTGTTCTAGAGCTAGAAAACTAGGGCAAAGCTAAAAGAATGCTACAATTGCACAGGGGAGAACTGATCCCTTCCATCATTTCAAAAACGCTAAAAGTGTAGATTCAAATTTTCGTGTTGATTGACTAACTCAATGATTTCAATCGTAGACAAACAAATAGCATTGTTTAGTAGGTTGATTGGTTTTAATCCAATTGGTACTACAAGCTATACTAGTTTATCAATTCTTGACGGAATTGGCTCCCACGTCCATTAAAAAAAGATTGATTTGAAGTTACACAGAAAGTTCTATTGGGAGGGTTTCTAAAATGGTCACAAATAGAATTTAGTTAAATGGGAGACTATCATTCTTTCTAAAATTAGTAGGAAGCATGAGATTGAGATCCACAATGACAACTCTTAACCAGTTTTTTGAAAAATTCTATCAATATTCGTTCAAATGGATGTAACTTCCAACTAAAAAATATCTTCTAATAAACATTATAAATCATTTATACTAATAAACACAAAAACAACCATTATTTGAAATTCGTAAATATCATTTATCCTTACACATAAGACTTAACTCTTCCTCATCCACTCCAATAAAACTGAACAGTAAAAAATTAATGAACAATGCAAATTATAAACATTTAAAAAAATTATAAAAAAAACATTTATTGATAATTTTATAAAAATATCTTACCATTCCAAATTAGAAAAACCTAATCTATACGTCTAAGCCATCATGCCACGTGGCAAAAGAGCTAATAATGTGGTAAGGAAGTGGGATCCCAAATAATTAATTGTCATAGATGGGAGAAGTCAAAATTACCCAATTTGTGGATTGAGGCCTTATGATATTTAATATACAAAGCACAACTTCATTGGGCCAAGCGTTGACTATTTATTGGATGGTTTGGTTTCTTTGTGTTAGAATTTCTTAATTCTTGTATTTAGTTATGAATATGGTTAATTTTAGATTGGGTTGATTATTTAGTATATATTTTCATTTCTTTGGAACCGTTTTAGTGCATCCTGCGTTTAAAATATTAGATGCTTTATTATTATGAAAATTTGAATGTGGGTATGTTAATTTTATAATTAAAACTAAATATTTAAAGTATTAAACATAAATTTTTCATTTATTATATTTTTATATAATTAAATAAGAGGTTTTTTTTTGGATTATATTATTAAATAATATTTTAATAATATTTTATTCATGAAATAAAAGTCTATTTATTATTGGTCATAAGTTTTGTTCATGTTTTAAAAGTAAATTTTTTAAGATATTCTCAAAAGATTTTAAAAATTAATCAAGAAAATAAGTTATAATGGTTTATTTTTCCTTGATAAATTATTTAGTGCATAAGGATTCTTTGAAAGCTCTTCAACTTCACTCATAATTATTGTTTTGTATTTCTTAGACTTACAAGTTACGAAATAATATCGCATAACCAAAAATCTCTATATTTCAATAAATTGTTTACTAGAATAAACAATTGACATGTGATAACTTTATTAAAAGAGTTATATATGACCTTTATCAATGTCCATTATAATTGAACTCAAATGAAGATAGGCTCCACCTTTACTTTCAATGTCGATATTCTAAATAAGTATGGGATGCTTGGATAATGTCATGCAGAAAATAACTTCTTAACATTTGTAAATTGTAGAAACATACAATCATTGCCAATGGCAACCATTCCAATTAATTACTCCCAATGAATTATGGAGGAATGAATCTCTTTTTATTTCTTGGAAAAAATAGAACGAGCGAAACCATTATATTTTAAAATATGCATCAAATCGTCTAAATATTATGGAAGATAATTAAATAAATAATTGAAAAGAATATGAGAACTAACCAAAGTCCTATTTAAAAATGAATATCCCATCTAATTAAAAAAGAATATTCGATTTTATGTTTAATATAAAATTTTCCATATTTTATTAAAAAAACTACACAAAAATTCATAGAAGATTGATATCCAATGCGTGAATCTATTGGAGAATAAATCCTTACTCGCACCCTCATGCTTATATGAATATGCAGAAGACGCAACAAATACAAAAGATTCAAAGTTTAAAATATACATCAACAATTTGATAGTTAATTATTAAAAAACTTCAATGATCATAAAGATAGGGAAGATCTTCTACTGTACACATATTTTAATCCCTAAATTTTATCTTTTAAAAATTGTATGAATCTATTTAGAGGATAAATCCTTACTCACACCTTCACACCTATTTGAATATGATGAGGAGACAACAAATATAAAGGGTTCAAAGTTTTGAAAATTCATTCACAATTTAAAAATTAATTATTAAAAAATTTCAATGATCACAAAATAAAGAAAATCTTTAAACATACTTAAATTTTAACTTTTAAATTATTTTTTTGAATTTCTTATTTTTTTCCATCTAAAACTCACCGATCTTTTAATTGGAATCTCTTTTCCTCTCAATTATCTTGTAGGATAAGAAGCCAACACTTATTTATTTATTTATTTTATTAATTTTGGGATTCTTTGTACTTATAGGTTTAGTGAACACTTCCTTCTTTTAAAAAATTATATTATATGTAACAATCGTTTTTTTTTTTTTTTTTGAGTATAGAGGTGGGTATGCACTTCATTCTAACTATAATATAAAAGTTTTTTTATTTTTTTTATTTTTTATTTTTTTGAGACCATTTTAAAATGGGTGGTAGTTCTTGATCCCTATACAATTGAATTTTTTAAATATAATTCACTTTCACAGTTTTTTTAGTATACTTTGTGTTTAGCTTTTTCATTTATATTTTGATATTTTAATTTTAATTTTAAGTTACTTTGTTTAACCATTTTTTTTCTTTTTTGGGTGTTCATCTTTTTAAATATGTTTCACGTTCACCACCTTGTAGTATACTTTGTGCTTAGCTTTTTTATTTATGTTTCAATACTTTAATTTTAATTTTAAATTATTTTTTTAATCCATTTTTATTATTTAAAATAATATTTAATTACTAATATAAAAATCACACCAAAAATATCAATCAATTAATTTTTTTATAACTATTTATATATTATAATTAATGAATATATCAATAAAATTTAATTAAACTTAATTAACCAAAAATATAAATATAAAAAAAAACAACCAAATAAATATAGCTATTTTATTTTTAAACCTACTTTCCCAATTTCTTTTTTACTACTGCTTAGAGAGATAAAACCATATAGTTTTCATCAATTTCTAATGCCTTCTTTATAAATGGCCCAGTTTCAGCTACAAGACTCACCTTAGGTTGTTTCAAACAACTATCATAGAATCTCATAATTTATAATGTAATAAGCAAAGAAAAATTAACATATATAAGAAGATCCTCTAACCTATCTTACTGAATGTCCTTTTATGTTGTATAATATAAAGTTAATAGGAGTTAGATAGAATGGATAACAAAACTCAAGGGAATAAAAAGATAAACATGGCTAATTATTTTGATTATATTATAAGTTTATTTTAAATTTGTTGGATTTATCTTATATTTTGTATGTTTTATATTTTTAATAGATTATATAATTTTTTATGATATATAATTTATCAATATATAAATGTTTAAGGAAATATTTTGGTTAGAATGTATAGGGCCCAACGACCATTCAGATGAGATATTAGGACCGATAAATTTTAAGATTTTTTTTAAGTTCTTATTTGTAATTTCAAGTTTTTATTGGTGATTTATGATCCATGTTTGTAACTTATAATAATGTATGGATGGTTTTTCAGTGTATGATTTTGTACTTATTATATTATAATACCATTTAGTAGTGATGTGTTTATATATATACGCACATAGATTAACGTTAAACAAACTACAAATCTATATCTTATTATATTGTGATTTCTAGAGTTAATACAATAAGTGAGTTTTGTTTTGTTAAGCTTTTTTCTGAAAAAGATTTTCAAATTAAATATCTTATGTATATTATAAGTGTGTTGTTTCTTTTTTGCTATATTTTAAGATTTTATTAGCATTGCTTCTCTTAAATAAGTTTATTAGTATTATTTTTATCTTCATAATTATCTATTATGCTGAGAATATTATGAAAGATAACATGAATTTACCACATTATGTAAATAATTATATATTTTCAAGGTGAACAAATTATTTTTGTTGAACACCAAAAAAATTACATAAATCATCTTCTCGAGCTTAAAAAATATTTATTACAAACTTTCGTAATTCTATTTTTTATTGATCATCACTTTATCATCTTCATCCTTACCAAATGATTGAATGCATCATTGAGAGATTGGCCTAGTTACTTCCTCCAAAACATTCAGGGTACTCTTTTCACTATCTCTTATTTTTCCTTCATAAAAACCCTTATCCCATCCAAATCAAGTGCTTGTGAAAGTTAATTTCTCAGAAAATTAGACACAACACCTTTTCCATTCATTGTATTGTGATTTTCATGAAACATATAAATACCTACAAAATTGAGAGCATGTTTGCTTCACTTAAATTTTAGATCATGTTAGGGACATTCCTTCTTCAAATCAATTGTCCAAGGTCTAACATTAACTTGTTAATGAACTTCCCAATGTCATTGATTTCTAAATCATCCAAATCTTTTGGAACTTTCTAGAGTTTAGTTACTCACATCCTTAGAGGTGAATTACTTATATTTTTATTCATGTAGTCTTAAATTCCAACACTACCACTACATTTATCATGTATGAAGTCATGTTAATACCACTCACATAAGTAAGTGTACAAACCTAATTGGAGTAGTTGTATAATTGATTAAATTTTCTTCTTCTTTTTATTGTATTTTATAAAGTTTTTATTATATTTTAAAATAATAATTTATTATAAATATAAAATTTAGAAATTTTATGAGTAAGTTAATAATTTAGACCTTATAATTCTTAAAAGATACAATAGTTTAATTCCTCCTTAAAATATCACGATTTGAGATAGTTTATATCTTTATTTTTAGATATTATTGAGAAACATCCACCTCTCTTTCATGTTCAATGTTTTTTATTACTTAAATTAAATATCAAAACATCAATTGACACCAAAACTATAGATGTAATAACTTATTAGATATGTTATTCCCCAAAGTCAAATGCACAATAACCTCTAAAACGTGTTTTTAAACCATTTTAAGATTTTTCAAACATTTGTTCTTCTAATTTTTATCAACATTTTTGAAATTTGTTTTAATTTAAATTGGGATAGTTGTCCACCTCTTATTCTAAAAAATAAAATTTTCCAACTATATCGAAACCTCCCAATTAAACATTTTGGCTGTATGTGGCTTTTTGTCTACATTGATGAACCCTCACAAAAAAGTAATTAAACCTTAAAAATTATTTCTACTCTCAGCATTCAAATCCTCTATGCAGTTGACATAACATAAGATTTACTATATATGGTATGCCAAGGCTTCTACACTACTAAGCTTTGTAGATATTAATTTGGAAGAAATTCCTCTATAATTTTTTAATCAATGCTCCAATTCTATCTAAATGGGAAACAAATAAGGGTATCACAGATTATTCATGTATAGAGCTTACATGCAATCCAAATAATTATAGCCTTGATAACCTCTTTCATAAGAAAATCAACACTACTACACTATGTATCTTCACTTTGAGGATGAGCTCATCCAACCTCTAGGTAACAATAGGCACTAAGTACCATGCAATTTGAAGGTTAATTTGGCATAATTTAGAATTTGTTCATACCACCTTCTTATAAAGACAAATCAAGTTTGTCATATTTGTTTCATGGAACCTAAGATCGATGATCATTTTGTATTTATATGATTTCCTTAAGTGTGATATTAGGGGGCATTTCTTTGACCTTTTTTGAGGTTTGTATAACTCTCTTTATAGCTTCATAGTTTACGAGGATTAGAGATGTTGTTGGGTCATATGATCCAAAATATCTTTATTTATTTAATTTTTTATTAGTAGGTTAATAATAAATTGTTAGTAAACAATTTAGTAAGTTAGTTGTCTTATAGGGTAAACCTGTAAGTTAGGTGATCTAGTTGTAACTTCCTATGAAAGATTTATAAGATTTCACTTGTATTGTAAATGATTAACTCGATATAATACAAAATTATATTTTTGTGTAAAATACTTTATTCAATATGTAAATTCTCCTTGCTCCCTCGGCCAATAATGCTATCAGAGCCACATATCTCAACAAGAGGATTGAAGACATTTGAAGAGGAGGATTGAAGACATCTTTGGGAGTTTGAGCAAATAATTTTGGTATGAATTTTTAAATTTTGAAGCTTTCAAATCTAAGAACTCATATTTTCAACCATTTTTAAGGTAGTACAACCCATTATTTATAAAAGTTGATTTGTATGACGTTCTAAGCACTATACAAGGGTTTTTGAAGGATTATATGACTTTTTGTAGTTTGGAAATACTGTGTTGAGATAGATGTATGGTCCATTGAAAATTATTGTGCTTGAATAAAAATAGCCATGGCATTTTGATGTGTTTTTGGAGCTTTACATGTATTAAATCTCAGTACGGGTTGGTCACTTTGATGGGCTTCTAGGTGGAACCTTATGTGGATTGATGTAGTTGGACAGGTCTTGATCATGTTCTAATATAGTATGCTACGATGGTCACAAAGGATGAGCAGACCTTGATCGTGTTCATCAATTTTTTATGCCACAACTTATAGCACGGGCTTCTATATGGAGCAACATTAATTTTGATCAGTACTAAGATGTAAAATACACCACTTGCAGTTGCTTCAGAGTTTTTTTCATGACTTCAGAGTCATTGCTCCAAGTTTTTTCATATTCCACACCCCTTTGGATCAAAGAGAAGTTTGTTGGGTTGTATAATCCAAAATATCTTTATTTATTTATTGTTAGAAGGTTAATAATAAATTGTTAGTAAACAATTTAGTAAGTTAGTTGTTTTATAGGGTAAACTCGTAAGTTAGTTGTTATAGTTGTAACTTCTTGAGAAAGCTTTATAAGCTTTTGCTTGCATTATAAATGATTAACTCAATATAATACAAAGTTATATTTCTGTGAAAAATACTTTATTCAAGATGTATATTCTACCTGCTTCCTAGATCAATAAATGCTTGGCTATTTTCTTTCGAGAGAGGTTTGATCTTCACTAATGTATAGCTAAAAAATTTATTTCTACATACTTTGTACATGAAGAATTACTTATTTCATTCATTTTATTTCTTCTTCAAAATTGAATAGATAGCGATTCCTTGACAAGATTAGTGATATAATGAAATCTATAACACATAAAAAAGAATAATGTATTTTTATTATTATTAATTTTTTTTGGGATCACGTACATGGTAATGATATAGTAAAATTTGAACCTTTCGTGCATGATAATATCATTACAACTTTTAATCCATTTAATGAACATGTAAAAAGCCCCACATAGAAAGTGTAGCTTTTAGCCTGGGGCCCATAGACCCTTCTTAGTCTTGTGAATGTATGTAGAAGGACAAAACATTTTCACGTGTCATCATTTGCCTCTTTTCCATGCTAATTACCTTCGGCGTCAATACGGAGAATTTGGATTTTATTTTTTTGGCCCTGAGAAATATATCGGTATAATACTTTATTGAAGGAGGGAAAATATATCGATAAAACTTTTTATCGATGCGATGTATCAAAACTCGCACTAATTGTTTTGCATGGGTGATGCTTAAAATTCTCTTCGAGAAGCCCAAAAAATTGTTTAACTAGCTTCCCTTTTATCTAAAAAAATTGTTGAGTTAAATTTAAAAAATTAACCAAAAAAATGGAATTAATTAATTGTTTGTTGGATTTGAAAGGAGGAGTTTGTTATTTAGGTAGTAAAATGATCCCTATTGTATGATTCCAAAGAATGGGCAGCAGTGTGTTGTACGAGTTGACTGCTACTGTCTTAATCGTAATTGTTGGAATGAGTTTTGCACGGCTCCGTTCTTCTTTCCATTTGCTCATTCTGAAACTCCAATGCTTAGACTCTACGTAGGCAAAAGACATGGTTTCACAAAAGTAAATTAGAAAGTGTGAGTTCGACGTGACATGAGACACGACCTTTTTGAAAAACAAAAAATATTTTATAAGGGATACAATCCAAGAATTTATATGTATTGATTGCTGGAAAATGCATTGCATGGAATGATAGGGAATAGCACTACTTTTTGGAGTTTGCATAAGTTTATAAAAGAAAGAAGGTTATTCTCTGAGGTGAGCTTAACTAGTGTATAAACTCGACGAGATGTTGTTGTGGCTCTAGGTCCCACCATCTCTTCAACTCTATTGAAAAGTAATCGAATTACCATTACCTTTCTCCATTAACGACCTAACAATGTGACTGTAGATTTTATCCAAGCCCAACTCGTTGATAAATTAATTATAACAGCATAATAAAAATAACAGTAAATTAAAACCAAACACTTACAGCAGAGACAAGCCAAAAAAATATGCAATAATACTCTGTATTATTTCTGATATATCTGTTACAATTTTTTCAAGTCATAAAATAGTAAGGATGCAACTTATTAAATAGCTTGGAGCGCTTGGTTTAACTCGCTGTTTAAACAACAGTAAAAAAAAAACTTTTAAACATGCATTATTGGTTGCGCTAATACACTGCTAGTTAACACAACGTTTAACAACGGATTTCAAAAAAAAAAAAAAAATTAGAAATAGAAGAGTCCCATGCGTAGGTGAGGACTGCAGTCAACAGATGGGGATAACATGCGGTGAGGAAAGCATGCATCAGTTCTCAACATACTCCCCCTTGATGATGAGAGGGCTTACAATCTGATCTCTGAGTGTCAAAAATTGATCTGTTACAACTGCTTTCGTGAAGATATCTGTCAACTGTTTGTATGTTGATGACTTGTTGTATATGGGTAGCAGTTCTATGATGAAAGATGAATTCAAAGTTTTCATGATGAATGAATTTGAGATGAAAGATTTAAGCCTTATGAAATATTTTTTAGGAATGGAGGTTTATCAAAGGGAGAATAAAATTTTCATTTGTCAAACAAGGTATGCTAAAGATATGTTGAAGAAATTTGATATCGCTGATTGTAAACTAGTCTCCACTCTAGTTGCTCATGGAGTTGTGTTGTGTAGAGATGATGGCGCTGAAAGAGTTGATGAGACAACTTATAGAAGTATTGTTGGAAGCTTAATGTTTCTAACTCATACAAGTCTTGATATTGCTTATTTAGTTTCACTTATTTCAAGGTACATGATAGAGCCATCAGATATACATATGAAGGCAGCCAAAAGAATTTTGAGGTATGTGAAAGGTACTCTAGATTTTGGTATTCATTACTACACTTCTAGAAGGTTCAATCTTGTTGGTTTTAGTGATTCTGATTGGGGAGGTAGTTTGGATGACCGAAAGTCAACATCTGAGAATTGTTTTTCTTTTGGTTCTGGTTTGATTACTTGGAGCTCAAAGAAACAAAGTATTGTTGCCCTTTCTTCTATAGAAGCAGAGTATGTTGCAGTCACTTCAGCAAGGACACAAGCATTATGGCTTAGAAAACTTCTTGAATAAATTGGAGAGATTCAAGTTTAGCCCACAGTTATTTTTTGTGATAACATTAGTGCTATTAAATTGGCCAAGAATCCAGTTCATCATAGTAGGACAAAACATTATCAGAGCAGGGTTTTTCTTTTGGGTTAAATTATCCCCATCTATTGACTGCAATCCTCATCTACGCATGGGACTCTTCTATTTCTAGTTTTTTTTTTTTTTTTTTTTTGAAATCCGTTGTTAAACATTGTGTTAACTAGCAGTATATTAGCGCAGCCAATAATGCATGTTTAAAACTTTTTTTTTTTTACTATTTTTTGAATAGCCAGTTAAACCAATCACTCCAAGCTATTTTAGAAGTTGCATCCTTACTATTTTATGACTTGGAAAAATTGTAACAGATATATCAGCAATAATACAGAGTATTATTGCATCTGTATTATTGCATTCTGTATTATTGCATATTTTTTTGGCTTGTCTCTACTGTAAGTGTTTGGTTTTAATTTACTGTTATTTTTGTTATGCTGTTATAATTGGTTTATCAGCTAGTTGGGCTTGGATAAAATCTACATTTGGTATCAGAGCAGGATTTTTCTTTTGGGTTAAATATTTCGTAGTTGGAATTTTGCCAAAAAATTATCATGTCAAATTCTAACTCCTTGCCCATTCCATAATTTGATGGAAATGAGTATGATTATTGGTGTATCAAAATGATGACTTTTTTGATAGGAAAAAATTTGTGGGAGATTATTGAATCAGGGTATGCAGAGCCAACTGATTGGAATGCCCTCACAGCAAATGATAAAACAGCTAAGAAGGAGGCTAAGAAGAAGAATGCTCAAGCCTTATTTCATATTCAAATAGCGCTAGATAAGAGCTTATTTCTGTGAATTGCAGGAGCAAAAACAACAGAGGATGCTTGGAAGACTCTAAAAGAAGCTTACCAAGGTAGTGATCAAGTCAAAGTTGTCAAGTTACAGACATTGAAGAGAGAATTTGAGAATTTAAAGATGCAAGAAGTTGAAAGTGTGAGTACTTATTGTGTCAGAGTAAAAGATGTGGTCAATAAGATGGCTACACTTGGTGAAATTGTGAACAATGAGGTTGTGATCAAAAAGGTGTTGAGGTCTCTCACACCAAGGTGGAACCATGTTGCCATAATCATAGAAGAAAACAAGAATTTGTCTACCCTTCAATTTGATCATCTAGTTGGATCTTTGATGTCTCATGAAGAAACACTGAGAGATTCATTTGGAGAAAGTGAAGAGAAAGCTTTTTCCTCCAAATTACAAATCACAAATAATGAAGATGCCAATAGTAGCATCAAAAGTAATCAAGGCCAAGGTAGAGGTCAAAATCAGAATTACTCAAGAGAAAATAGAGGCAGAGGTGGTTTTCGAGGAAGAGGTGGTTTCAGAGGAAGAGGTAGACGCTGATTTGATAAAAGAAATATTCAGTGTTATCATTGTAACAGGTATTGCCACTTTAATTATGAGTGTAGATTAAAAGAAGGTAATAATGGTAAAAGTGTTCATTATGCTCAAGAAGGTGATGAGAATCCTCTAGACAATTTATTTTTATCTTATGACAAAGCTGAAAATATTTCTAAAGATGTTTGGTTTTAATTTACTGTTATTTTTGTTATGCTGTTATAATTGGTTTATCAGCTAGTTGGGCTTGGATAAAATCTACAGTGACATGGTTTCTAGATTCTATCATGAACTGATGGTGTGGTATGACCTTGCCCAACGCGGTTATGGTGGCGGTTTGGGAGAGCTGTTATAATGGAGGTATCCTTGACTATTCAAACAAATATAAATTTTAAAAATCCCATTAAAACCCATCCCACTCAAACACTATACTTGTTCATCCAAACCGAAAAATGAAATGGAGTGGGCGCTGGTTAAGCTTGGCCATGTCGAGTAAGCTCGCCCATGGTGGTGATCTCATTTCTAATCGTTTGACAGACAAGCTTGCTATTCCTTTGGAGGGGATTCATTTTCCTTGGTGGGTGTCTGTAACAGCCATTTCAGGTGATAATATAGAAGTGAACGTGGCTGTCACTACTAACAGCTCCAGACACTTCAAAACAATCACGGAAGCCTTGGAGAATAGCTACAAGTGGTATGTTATCGATCCTGATTTGAATAAAATTTATTTTGAAACTGTTTGAAATTAGTTTTATGAATCAAGTATAAGTCATAAATATGGTCTGTTTTTTTAAAATGCAGTTTTACTGGGAAAGGGGTTCATAGCCCAAGCTACGGTGTTGGTGAACACGTAGGGCCAGATTTGGGCACATTACAATAATATTTGGCAATGTTGCAGTAGTGTTCCAGAGATAGAAAATTCGGGCAAAGCCAAAAGAATGCTGCAATTGCATAGGGGAGAATTGACCCCTTCCATCATTTCAATAAAGCTAAAAGTGTATATTCAAATTTTCGTGTTGATTGACTAACTCAATGATTTCAATCGTAGACAAACAAATAACAATTTAAAGTATGTTAATTGGTTTTAATCCAATTGATACTACAAGCAATACTAGCTTATCAATTCTTGACGGAATTGGCTCCCAAGTCCATTGAAAAAAGAATGATTTGAAGTTACATACAAAGTTTTTTTGGGGAGGGTTTTTAAAATGGTCACAAATGGAATTTAGTTAAATGGGAAACTATCATTCGAGGTATGAGATTGAGATCCACAATGACAACCCTTTCCTAACTTTTTCAAATATTCTATCAACATTCGTTCAAATGAATATAACTTCCAACTGAAAAAAATCTCATAATAAACACTATAAGTCATTTGCACCAATAAACACAAAAACAACCATTATTTGAAATTCATAGATATCACTCATCCTTACACACATGGCTTAACTCTTCCTTATCCACTCCAATAAAACTAAACATTAAAAATTGAATGAACAATGTAAATTATAAACATTTTAAAAAATTCAAAAAAAAATCCTTTATAATAAATTTATAAAAATATCTTACTATTTCAAATTAGATAAACTTAATCTATACATCTTAACTTCATGCCATGTGAAAAAAAAGCTAATAATGTGATAAGGAAGTAAAATCCCAAATAATAAATTGTCATCAACAAGGTAAGTCAAAATTATTTAATTGAGACCTGCATTTCTATTTGGTTTTACCATCATGCTACATGGCGAAAGAGTTAATAATGCAGTAAGGAATTGGAACCTCAAATAATTAATTGTCATAGACGGAGGAAATTGAAATTATCCACTTAAGACCCGAGTTCCTATTTGTGGATTGAGGCCTTATAATATTTAATTAGGAAGTGGGACCTCAAATAATTAATTGTCATAGACGAAGGAAGTTGAAATTATCCACTTGGGACTTGTGTTCCTATTTGTGGATTGAATTTACAAAGTACAATTGCATTGGGCCAAGGGTTGACTATTTCTTTGATGGTTTAGTTTATTTTTGTTAGAATTTATCAATTCTTATATTTAGTTATGAATATGATTAATTTTAGATTTCTTAATGTTAGTATATATTTTCATTTCTTTGGAACCGTCTTAATGTATCTTGAGTTTAAAAGACTAAATGTTTTATTATTATGAAATTTTAAATGTGAGTGTGTTAATTCTATAATTAAAACCAAAAAATCTAAAGTGTTAACACGTCTTTTAATCATGAATCTTTCACTTACTACATTTTAATATATTTTTATGTAATCAAATAATTTTTTTAAGGACTATATTATTTAATAATCTTCCAATAATATGTTATTCAAGAAATGGAAGCCTATTTATCATTGGCCACAAGCTTTGTCCATGTTTCAAAAGTAAATCTTTTTGGATATTCTTAAAATATTTTAAAAATTAATCAATAAAATAAATTATATTGGTACAATTTTCTTTGACAAATTATTCAACGCATGAGAGTTCTTTGAGGGCTCTTTAAATTATATTGGTACAATATTCTTAAACTCACAAGTTACAAAATAATATTATGTGGCCAAAAATCTCTATATTTCAATAGATCATTCATCAAAATAAACAATTGACACGTGATAACTTTATTAAAAGAGCCATGTACGGCCTTTATCAATGTCCATTATGATTAAAATCAAATGAAGATAAGCTCCACCTTTACTTTTAATGTCAATATTCTAAATAAGGGTGGGATGCTTGGCAAGTGCCCGCGGTGAAGAGTGGTGGGTCTTTAAACAATCACCTACCACAGTTTCAAGTCAAAGTGCAACTTTCAAAACTTTTAAATTTCTACATAATATGAGTATACATTAATATTTTTTTTTTTTTTTTTTGGTTGGTTGTCATTATAAGTGTTTTTGTCCATCCAAAATCTAATTATTTTTTTATTGAGTGTTATAACTTTTTTTAAGCTATTACTTATTCAATTTGTTATCATTGTAAGTTGTAAAATCTCAAGTGAGGTGACTTTTACTTTGAGTATATATTCATATTGCTAGATGTAAAAATTTATGTTTGGTCAATTCATTTGATACATATAGTATAATAAAGATGTATTCTAATTCTCTACAATCAGTAAGAAACTATAACATAATATTCTTTGAAACATACACAAATTATGTTCACTATCAATCATTGACAGAAAGATGTCAACATGACACTAGCATTACAAATTACAATACAAATGACATAACATCACTTAATACATATAAAAAATCTTTTTGATCTCTAAAACATTTTGCACGAAATCAAGGAAAAAATACACATAAAAAATCTATAAAAAATAAGGAGGACAAAACAAATTATCCTTTGAATAGGACTCTAGCAACGTATTTACGTATGTTCAAATATATTGCGCATAGCCATCAAAACAATGCAAAAAACATGTATGCTTGGTTTGTAGTCAGCTACACTTCAAGTATAACATAATAGATTTCAAGCAAACAGGAAAAAAACATATGCAAAGTTGAGCAACATTACAATGTTTGGATCAAGTTTGATCTCTCATAATTTTTCATGGCAGTTTCATCGAAACCATACAAAGCCCACACTTTCATCTCCAATGTCATTGCCATATGTTGTCAACACGTTTTCCACTGACAAAAGCTATCATAACTATATTTTTTTGTGGTAGATTGAATAGAGTTCTTTCAACAATAAAAGCTTCTCCATTTGTGAATAAAGCGCTGCCACTTTCTTTTGCTTTATCTAGTAATCACTTCATCAACTAGTCTATTGTAAGACTAGTAATAATTTTTAACAACATCACAAATTCAAAATAATACTATTACAAAGCCTAAAGGCTTTGGGTTCTTCTCATATAAGTCCTGACATTGATTCTTGTGGCCTGGGTTAAAAAAGTTGTCTAGTGCATCGGGACCCCATTGGCAACCCCCAAAGGATTAGTCTTGCTTCCGCTTACTCTAATAAAAATCACTGGGTAGAATCGTAGTATCCCAATTAAAATCGAAATACCTCTAAATTTAAAAAATAATAATAACAATACTATTACAAAAAGCGAAGACTAACTACTATACAACTCTTAGTTTATCTAAAACTCACTAATCTTTTAGAGTTGAATCTCTTTTCCTCTCAACTTGAATCTCTTTTCCTCTCAATTATCATGTAGGACCAAAAAAACCAACATTTATTTATTTATTTTGGAATTCTTTGTACTTATAGTTTTACTGAACACTTCCCTCTTTAAAAAATCATAATCTACGTAATAGCAATCTATTCTTCATTTCTAGGTACAGAAGGGGGAATGCACTTCATTTTAATTATAATATAAAAGTTCTATTTCCTATTTTCTGGTTTTTCGAGGTCATTTATAACAGATTTTTTTTTTTCGAGTGTTCATTTTAAAAATATGATTTGTCTTTACCATCTGTAAGTGTACTTTATATTTAACTTTTTCATTTATATTTTACTATTTTAATTTTAATTTTAAATTGTTTGATTAAATAAAGATAGAAAAAACAACCAAATAAATATCACTATTTTATTTTGAAACCTACTTTCCCAATTTATTTTTCACTACATATAAAGATAAAATCATATAATTTTCATGAATTTCTAATGCCTTCTTTATAAATGGCCCGGTTTCAACTCTACACACTCACCTTAGGTTGTTTCCTACAACTATCATAGAATCGCATAATTTATTATGTAATAAACTAAAGAAAAATTCACATATATAAGAAGACCCTCCAACCTATCTTATTGAACGTCCTTTTATGTTGTATTATATAAAGTTAATGAAGTCAAACAGCAGAGAGAACAATATTCATGAGAAAAAAATGATGAGCATGGCTAATCATTTTGATTATAATATAACTTTATTGTAAATTTGGCTGTATTTAATTTGTTGGATTTATATTGTATATTTTGTATGTTTTATATTTTTAATAAATTATATAATTTTATGTGATATATAATTTATTAAGATATAAGGGTTTAAGGAAATATTTTAGTTAGAATGTATGAGGGTTAGTAATTGTTCAAATAGGGTATTGGGTGTGGTAAATTTCGATATTTTTATTAAGTATATATTTGTAATTTTAGGTTTTTATCAATAATTTTAACTCGTGATTTATGACCTATGATTTTGTACCCATGATAATATGTGGATGGTTTCTTAGTGCATGGTATTATACCCATTGTATTATAATACTACTTAGTGGTGATGTGCTTATATATACATGCACATGGATTAAGGTAAAACTAAATACAAAGACATACTTTATTACATTGTGAATTCTTGAGTTAATAAAATAAGCGAGTTTTGTTTTACTAGGCTTTTTTTTAAAATGAAATTCTTAGGTTAAATATATTGTATATATTTTAAATGTGTTGTTTCCTTCATACTATATTTTAATATTCTATTAACATTACTTCTCTTACATATATTTATTGGTATTGTTTTTATCTTCATAGTTATCTATTAAACTGAGAGTATTACAAAAATTAATATGACACTATCACATTATATAAATAATTAACCATTTTTAAAAATAAACAAATTATCTTTATTGAGGACCAAAAAAATTACACAAATCATCTCCTGAACTTAAAAAATATTTACTTCAAACTTTTCAATGTCATTGATTTCTAAATCATCCAAGTCTTTTGAAACCTTTTAGAGTTCAATTATTCACAACCTCATATGTGAATTACTTATATCTTTATTCATGTAGTGTTAGATTCCAACACTACCACTACATTTATCATGTACGAGGCCATGTTAATACCACACTTACATGGGTGAGGTAGAGATCCAATCAAAGTTGCCCTATATATTTTTTTCACTTTTTTTCTTGTATATTAGAAGGTTTTTATTATATTTTAAGACAATAATTTATTATAGTTATAAAATTAATTTTAGAAATTTTACTAAGTGAACTCACAATTTGGACCTTATACTTCTTAACATATTTAATAGTCTTAATTGCTCCTTAAAATGTCATCATTTGAGATAATTTATATCTTTACTCTTACGTACTATTGAGAAACGTCATCCTCTACATGATGTTCAATATTTTTTATCGCTTACATAAGTATTGAAACATCAATTAACACCAAAACCCTAGATGTAATAGTTTATGAGATATGTTTTTCCCCAAAGTCAAATGCACAATAACCTTTGGGACATGTTTTTAAACAATTTTAAGATTTTTTAAATCTTTGTTCTTCTAATTTTCATTAACATTTCAATTAGTAATCTATTATATATGGTATATCAAGATTTCTACGCTACTAAGCTTTACAATTATTGATATGGACTAAATTCTTCTATAATTTTTTAACAATGTTCTAGATCTATCTAAACGAGAGATAAATAAAGGTATCAAAGATCAGATGTAACAATCTCTCAAGTTGTACTTAGAATAATACAGTATTTTTTTAAAAACTAAACACTTAACATTCATTCACTCTACCACAGTTATACTAAATAACTTTAGCCAATAATATAAACAACTTAGAATAATAGTAGTTTCAAATTTTCAATATTGAATGCAATATATAACAATTTCAAGGAAAGTAACTACAGTAGGACTCATCCACAACTGGTCCACTAATACCACTGTTTCTCAAGTATATACAAATAAAATATAATTACATTTTTATTAGGCATTCAGCCTTTCAGAGCTTGAGTCAAACCAACTCGTGTATCTTTGATCTTGAGTATAGTCTTCAAATAAGTAGTACTACTATGGGAAGGGAGAGTATCATTTGAGTGTTTTCTACACCAACCATGGACCAATGATCCCCTGAACAATGCCCTATTAGGGAATGGCACTCATTTTTATGGATAGGAAGATAAAATAGTGTGGGAATTGAGAGAATAAGTACCCAAGTCTATATGATATCATAAAAATAAACATGTAGTGTATCATAGAAAACCCATTCTATTTCAAGATATTCCATTGACATGAAATTTATACATACCAAAAGATAACATCTCACTATACATTATTTAACCACAAGTTTTATACCAAGTACATTGTCATAACAATCATATCACATCACATGCTAAACATAGGATAAGAAAAATATAAATTTATTCTATCAATGCATGTATGAATCTTACATTATTATCTATCCCAAACCAAAAATAGTGCCTACAGTTTATACCACTCGGGTAACTATTCATGTTAAATTGCAGTTTTCCAACTACTACATATAAAATTCATATGACTAGATCCCATTATAACCCATATTATCATGGTATAATGTTCTAAGACATAAGTACTAGTTTTTCTCACAATCAATCATACAAAGTAATCTTATACATGAAATCATAAGATTTTATTCAAGTAAGTATATATAACAAATCAATTCATATAAACACATAAAAGTATAGTTTAACATTCATTTACAAGCTCAAGGTTGTATGTACATACAATAATGTCCCACTAATTATTATAAACATAATGTTCAAGTAATAACCAACACATATATTGAATCATTCAATATAGGTGAAAGTTTAGACATACAATTACAATATGTACCATCCGGGTATAACATACCTAATACAGTATTTTAAGTATAACATATATAATACATTAGGACTCTATGATATCCCATAATATCATAGGTCATTGTGCATGAGCACCCTACTCCAACACAAACTAATATCTTATATTATAAATGTTAAACAAGCAAGTACGAGATTATACCACTTGAGTATACCCTAAACTATACTATAAAATATCAATCTAAAAAATACAATCTTAGAACACATTTTACGATGCACTAACATATGTTATGTAAAAGCATATTTGCATATTAATAAACTCAAAATATGTACTACACATAAGTTTTTAATATTATTTGCATATATACCAACAATCAATTTCAATCTTATATTTTATCTGTCAAATGCATATAATAAATATCAAACATGTTATTATTACATATCTATCAATGTATAACTAAACACAATCCATACAATATCATACCATCAGGATATGCTTTAAACATTAACTATTATTGCATTCATGTCAAAAGTATATACTGGTTAATTATCAACCAATGGATTTTAATCGTAATATTTGTAATAGTAGTATAACAAGCCAATTATGAAAATATGTTTAAATACATATGTTTAATCCTTTCAATGTTATGCAATGAATTCATATTCATTTAATTCGTAAAGAATAACAATAGTCCAACACCAAATCAATGTAAATATCTTGTTCTTATGCTTTCATACCTCCAATGATGATACTTTATACAAGGATCACCTTTCCTCTTAATTCAAGTGTCATAATTTTTTTAAAGATTGATACTTAGCTTTTGATAAGAGCTTTAACGAATTCTGGGGCACAAATTGAGGGCCCAGTCTCTGAGAGAACTATAGGACCATTTAACACTTGTTCACATTGAAACCATTGAATAAACTGTCACATCTGGCCTATAAATGCCCTCTCAGATTTGAACTTGGATGGGGCTGGGCACAACCATACCACTCCACCAATCTTTCTACATCTCATTGGTAATTCAGGTGTCATACTTGTTAATACAAATTTACATATTTGATTCTAATCACAACCAATTATAATTTGCATTCTTCTAATATGAAGCAAGTATGTTTATAATAATAACTTATTTTTTCTATTTTAAACAATAATTTAAATCATTTAATTGTAATTTGGTTTGCAAGTTTCTCAAAGACACATAAAAAGTTATAATGTATTTCTAAGTTTACCTTAATGCTCTAATGTACCCAGAAATACTTAAATATTCTTCCATTTAATACTAGGGCTCAAATGAACTACCCTGTAAAACATTTTACAAACTTAGGTTTGGTATTCAATACTTGATTGTCTATATAACAAAGACATGATTTTAAGGACTAAGTTTTATTTTGAGAAATGGGTTTAACTTGTATATATAAGCTTGCTTTATATATATAAAGCTCGCTTATATATACAAGTTAAACCCATTTCTCAAAATAAAACTTAGTCCTTTAAATCATTATAAATATTCTCACGAAGAGTTGTCTGGTATTAACTCAAATTAGAAAGGACTCTAACTATTTATTTAATATTTTCACTATCAAAAACTCATTAGTTTATTTATATTAAAAATCAGCAATTTAGTACTTAATATTTTTATGATTTACTAATTCTTTTCGAACCGATTATACAGAGCAATCCAACATTAATTTTGGATCAGAGAGGAAAATGAAAAGAAGTGAATTAGGATCGAAATAAATACGCTTCTCAAGTATCCCATGTAATCACGCTCATCTTTTAAGGTTCAACTTTAACTCAAACACAGCTTGGCCTGATAGCGCAACCCCTTTCAAATCATGATATGAAAATCAGAGGCAAAAATAAAGTTCAACCCAATATTTGATCTTGCATTAAATATAATCATAGTTTTCTTTTATTTAAAATACTCATTGATTATTTTTTAACTCAATGTTTTATTTCAACAGCTCAACATTCTATTAAAGTATCACTGGATGATTTATTTTGTGACCTAGCATTTTAATATAAAATGTAGTCCTCTATAAACTCAGTAATATATATATATATATATATATATATATATATATATATATATATATATATACATACATATATATATATATATATATATATACACACACACATATATATATATATATACACACACACATATATCTATATATATGTATATATATATACATATATATATATATATACATATATATATATATATACATATATATATATATATATATATATATATATATATATATATATATATATACATATATATATATATACATACATATATATATATATACATACATATATATATATATACATAACTTGGTGTTTCTATTTAATTATATTGAATGTTTCTATTTTAGAGCCTCAGTGGTTGCAACATATGACTCAATCAACATAATGTGAAACATAGGCTTAAGTAATATTCAACGTAGGTCTAGAAAAATGACATGTACATTTATAATACAAAATGCATACTTGGAGAGAGATAAATTCAAATTTTAAAAGAATGAAATGCAGACACAAATAAGTATCACAATACAATATAGTATATATTTCTCAGCATATGATATAAATAAGGCGCTGTCCTCATAAATAAAATGCAAGCTTATAATAAAGTGAAACACAACTCTCAAGAGGATAAAACACATGTTTAAAAAATATGATGCAACTTCTATTAAATAAAATGCAACACTATAGAATTTAATGCAGACATGATAACATACAATGCAAGCCAAATAAATGGGGACACAGGTGTATAAAATCAAGTATGGTAGTTAGAAAAATTGAAACGTTGGCCAAATTAATTAAAATGTAACCATTTAAATGAAACCCTTATTGTAAGAATGGGACACAGACCTACTAGAAACAAAACATGTGTCTCATATAATTGAAACACAACCAAGAGACTGAGACACAGGTTTGCATAAGTGGAACACAAACACTTTTAAAATAATAAGTTGGTCTTAAAATAATACTTAGAATATTAAGATAACATGTAGGGTTAATAATTATTAAGATATGAAACACAACATTTAGCATATATAAAAATAATTATAGAACCAACCTTCTTGATATTTGTTGATTGAAGAATCCGCCTTTCTATTCTTTCCTCCAATCTCTCTCTTCCAATTCTCCTACATGTTTCTTCTCCATATCCTTTTCAAAACTCATTTTCCTAATTTATAAAACTATCTACCTCTTCCCCCCTATGCCTTTCTCTTTGCATGTTATTCATCTCTCCTTCTAAATTTACTAAATGCAGTTCACTCCTCTAAAGCCACAATCTTTCTTCCACTTTAGCTTTTTAAACAAATATTAAAACATAATTTATTCTATATAGATCATTATTACTTAGTTCATCAAATTAGCTTAACTTAACATTAAGTTGACTAAAATAATTATAATAATTTCTATTTCTTAACTTCTATATAATTTTATGCATGTTGTTAAAAAGACTAAGCTTAGTTTGTCTTTCCTCACAGTTAGTGCATTAAGATAATTCAATTTCATGAAATTTTTTTAAAATAATGATAATTAATTATCTAACTAATAGATATCAAGTCATTAATTTATTCTTATTACAAGATAATCGTATCTACAATAATAGTATCTATATAGCAATTATATATCTATTTTCTTGATTTAAACTAAAAAATTGAAATAATTTTTAAGTAAAAAAATTCTATGTAATCAAGAACTAAATCCTCATAGAAATATAATCACAATAATTTTTTTAATTATTCACTAATATTTTATACATATAACATTTAAAATCTAATGTGCATATGTGTAGGGTCATTAACAATTTCTTTTATTATTCCTCCAATTGTTATATATAGCTCATTCTCTTCGATGATGCTCTTCCTCATCAAGCTTTGAGGGTAAAATATATCCTGCATCCACCTTGTAACAAGTAGGTTGTTAGTCTGAGTCATCAAAAATATCAATAAGTGATGCAAAACTAATAAATATACATCTTTAATGTACATAATAATAAAATATAACTGTTACATTATGTATACTAATCAACATTATCAATATCCCATTACAATATATATCATAAAGCTTAAATTAAAGTAATAATAATCAGTTAATAACCATATTAATCCATGGATTAAAGGTTATAAATCATAAGATAAAATTATGATGTGACATCCTCCCCCCCAAAACTAGTCATCATCTCGATGATGCTTATTCAAACAATAGTTTTGAATGACAAAAAGAGTTTACTGAAATAAAATATAGTAACAAGTATCAAATCATATAAATAAATGTAAAATTTACTTAAGATCTCATCATAGTTCTCTTAATTAACACTATTATTAGTGTATTGATCCCACAAGATCCTACTCGATGACACTTTTTATTATGCAAATAAGTCTTACGAATGTCACTTACATTGATTGGTTCTATCATGACTACCCTGGAGTCTAGAACTGCAAGACAAGGCTATAATATCTTGGTAAAAGTTTTATTGACTTCTTAAAAGCATATAAAATCATCACAAAAATCAAAATAAATTATTAGAGAGAGTTCCATAAAACCTTCCTTCTCCTACACACATCTCTCTAATCTAGAAAGTGTATTTCTCATACCAAAGAAAAGTATTTAGAAAACCTAATAATAATGATGTGTATATATTTATACTATCATTACTCTATGTAGCTTCATATAAGTATAACATGTCAATACTATCACTACTCAAATAGAGTTTTGAATAAGTATGGCAATGAATAAGAATTAGAAATAATATATATTCAATGTATATAAAACTATGGAATACTTATTCATAGTATACATACATATGGCCATACAACTAAATTTGACAAGTTTTATTTATCAAATCTTAGATTCGACAAGTCAATCCATCAGATCCAACTCAATAATAACCAAATCAATATGAGGCTAAGTAGGATACTGGCCTATCACTTAGAACTCATATTATTAATTTACCACTCTTCCCTCAGGTCTTCACAACCTGACGATCTCCTTAATGTGCATAAGATTTAATGAAACATAAATCTATACTAATAGATCATATAAAGTAATACTATATGCTAAATGATTCCACATGTACTAACATACATACAATAAAAATCTTACAATCATTTTGAGATTGTATCAAGTTACCACTAGCTAAACATAACTAGTATCATTTTTACAACTTAACAAATAGTATTATATTCATAGTTAAGTAAAAATAATGTCAAAATTAACATAAAATACTAAGGCCAAGGATCATATTGTCCTCACAACCTTATACATGAGACAGTGTCTCTTTGCATACACAACTAGCACACAAAGTTAAAAGTTTGTCTCAACCCTTTTAGACTACTAAGATGTTATGCACATTTAATACATTTTTCATAAAGAAAGGTACATATAAAAATCTTCAAAACAACATGTTTTAAAAGATAATAATATCAATCTAAATAAATGTATATAATAACATAGTAATTATACTCAACTATAATTATTACAAATTCATTGTTAGCCATTCCTCATGGTCAAGTACACAAATTAGATAAAATAGTGAATCTAAAAGATCACAAGTGAAAAGTCGAGAAATAACATCTCAAAAAACAAATTTTTTATATACCCTCATATGGTAAAAGAAAACATCGCAATCTACGTTGCCAATCACTATTCTCTTACCAAACTTGTAAGTGTAGTATTATAACCTACTTTCACAATTGAAAATAAAATATTAAACTCAAAGGTGCAACCGTATAATTTCTCTCAACAAGAAGTAGAAAAAACTATCCCATAAACTCAAGGAAATATGATCAAAACAATAATTTAGAAACAAATTTCTACTTAAAAAAGCACTAAATCAACATCCTAAAAATAACAACTCACCTCTCAACTGATTAAGAGAGGTGATACTTCTTCTCAAGTATATATAAATGTAAGGATGATAATCTACATAACAATTCCTAACACAAAGTAATTCTCAACCATGGCATCTACACTCAACTTATAATAAAATTCCCATTCCTACGATTCATGTCAGTAATGCACAAGAATAATACATATATACTTAAGTGAGAAGCACTTCATGCTTTTAAAACACTCAAAACACACAAACACAAATGGTGAAGGTGATTTGATTACCAAGAAAGATGTAATCAAACTCAAGGTGTTAAAATATCAAGAATATGGTAGAGATACTTTATCCACAACTCATGAACTATGCTATGTACTCACCTACCTAAAACACCTTAAATAACCATCACCGATGGGACACTTGATAAACCAACCCTTTAAAAACTCTAAGGGGGTACGAAATCTCTTAAGGTACACAGTCAATATACCATACATACATTTACATTTTTTTATAATAAATAAAAAGATACGAAAACACTAATAGATTCATTAGGTCTTAGAGTTTGAGCCACAACTCTGATACCACATGTAACAACCCCTCAGATTGTACTTAGAATAATGTAGTAATTTTTTTAAAACTACATATTTAACATTCATTAACTCTACCACAGTTATATTAAATAACTTTAGCTAATCATATAAATAATAACTTAGAACAATAATAGTTCTAAATTTCTAATACTAAATGCAATATATAACAATTTCAAGAAAATTAAATACATTATGACTCAGTCACGATTGATTCACTAATACAATAATTATTTCTCAAGTATATACAAATAAAATATAAATACATTTCCATTAAGAATTCATCATTAATATAATAAATAGATACCAAGCCCTCCAGATCTTGAGTTAAACCAACTTATGTATCTCTGATATCAAGTGTAGTCTCTAGGTAAGTAGTACTACTATGAGGAAGAAGAGCATCACCCAAGCATTTTTTCATATCAACTATGGATCAACGATCTCTCACATAATCTCCTATTAGGGAATGGACCTCCCTTCACAAATAAGTAGATAAAATGGTGTGAGATTTCAAAAAATAAGCAAGTACCCAAGTGTGTATGATGTCATAAAACTAAACATGCAGTGTATCATGGAAAACCCATTCTATTGCAAGATATCACACTCACATGTAATTCATACATACCAAAAGATAATGTCTCACTATACAATATTTAACCACAAGTTTCATACTAAGTACATCCTTTTAGAAATCATATCACATCACATGTTACACATAAGAGTAAACAAAGTGTATATTTATTTCATCAACACATGTAATAATATAAAAATTATTGCTCAAGTATATACAAATAAACTACAACTATATTTCCATTAAGCATTCATCATTAATATAATAAATAGATATCAAGTCCTCTAAATCTTGAGTCAAATCAATTCATGTATCTTTGATCTCAAGTGTAGTCTCCAAATAAATAGTACTACTATGGGGAGGGAGAGCACCATTTAAACATTTTTCTACACCAACCACAAACCAACGATCCCCCACACAATCCCCTATCAGATAATGAACTTCTTTTCACAAATAGGTAAATCAAACGGTGCAGTATTCTAGAGAATAAGAAAGTACCCAAGTGTGTATGATGTCATAAAACTAAACATGCAGTGTATCATAGAAAGTCTATTCTATGCAAGATATCACACTGATATATAATTTATACACACCAAAAGATAATGTTTTATTATATATTATTTAACCAGAAGTTTCATATTAAGTACATCATTCTAAAAATCATATCACATCACATGTTAAACATAGGAGTAAGCAAAGTGTACATGTATTCCATCAACGCATGTATGAATCTTACATTATTATCTATTTTAAACAAAAAATAGTGCCTATAATTTATAGTACCTAGGTAACTATTCATGTTAAACTGTAGTTTCCCTACTACTACATAGAAGATCCATATGATAGACCCCATGATAACCCATATTATCATGGTCTAATATTCTAAGATATAACTACTAATTTTTCTCACAATCAGTGATTCAAAGTAGTCATATACATAGAATCATAAGATTTCATTCAAGTAAGTATATATAAAAAATAAGTCATACAAACACATAAAAGTCTAACCTAATATGAGTTTACACACTTAAGGTTATATGTACATATAATGATGTCTCACTAATTATTATAAACATAATGTTCAAGTAATAACCAACACATACATTTAATCATGCAATGTAGGTGAGAGTCAAGACATACAACTACATTATGTACCATCCTGATATAATATATCTAATACAATATGACTCTATGACATCTCATAATATCATAAGTCATTATGCATGAACATCATACTCTAACACAAATCAATATCTTATATTATAAATGTTAAACAAGCAAGTACATAATTATACAACCCAAGTATACCTTAGACTATACTGCAAAATAACAATATGAAAAAACACAATCTCAAGACATATTTTATGATGCACTAACATATGCTATGTAAAATCACTTGTGCGTATTAATAAGCTCAAAATACGTACTACACATAAAATTTTAATATTGTTTGCATATATACCAACAATCAATCTTAATATTATATTTTCTCTATCCAATGTAAATAATAAATCTCAAACATGTTATTATTACATATATGCCAATGCATAACAAAACACAATCCATATAAAATCATACCATCTGGGTATGCTTTAAACATGGACTATTATTGCATGCATGCCAAAAATACATATTGATTAATTATCAACCAATAAATTTTAATTATAATATTCATAATAGATGTATAAAAATCTAATTATGGAAATATATAAATACATATGTTTAATCCTTTTAATGCTATGCAATGAATTCATTTTCATTTAATTCACAAAGAATAACAATAATCCAACACTACATCAATGTAAATATCTCATTCTTATACTTTCATACCTCCAAGGATGACACAAGAATCACCTTTCCTCTTAATTTAAGTGTCATACTTATTAATACAAACTTACATATTTGGTTCTAATCACAACCAATTATAATTTGCATTTTTATAATATGAAACAAGTATGCTTATAATAATAACTTGTCTTTTCTAGTTTAAACAACAGTTTAAAGCATTTAATTGTAACTTGGTTTGTAAGTTTCTCAAAAATATATAAAAAGTTATAATATATCTCTAAGTTCACCTCAATGCTTTAGTTTACCCATAAATACTTAAATATTCCTCTGTTTAATACTACTGCTCAAATGTACTAGCTCGTAAAACATTTTACAAACTTAGGTTTGTTATTTAAGACTTGTGTGTGTGTGTATAATATTCCTCCGTTTAATACTAGGGCTCAAATGAATTAGCCTGTAAAACATTTTACAAACTTAGGTTTGTTATTCAAGACTTGATTGTATATATATATATATATATATATATATATATATATATATATATATATATATATATATATATATATATATATATATATATAACTTGCTTATATATACAAATTAAATTTATTTCTCAAAATAAAACTTAGTCCTTTAAATTATTATAAATATTCCCATGAAGGAGTTGTTTGGTATTAAATTAAATTAGAAATGACTCTAACTATTTATTTAATATTTTCATTACCAAAAATTCAACACTTTATTTATCTTAACACTCAACAATTTAGTACTTAATATTTTTGTGATTTACTAATTCTTTTTGAACTGATTATATAGAGCATTCCAACATTGATTTTCGATCAGAGAGGAAAATGAAAAGAAGCGAATTAGGATCTAAATAAATACGCTTCTCAAGGATCCCATGATAATCACACTCATTTCTTAAGGTGCAACTTGAGCTCAAATGCAGCTCGACATGGCAGCACAACTCTATTTAAACCATGATACAAAAATCCAAGGCAAAAATAAAGTTCAACCCAACATTCGATTTCGCATTAAAGAGAAGCATAGTTTTATTTTATTTAAAAGACTTAGTGATTGATTTTTAACTCAACATTTTATTTCAACAACTCAATGCTATATTAAAGTCTGACTGGGTGATTTAATTTTGTGACCTGACATTTCAATATAAAACACAGTTCTCTATAAACTCAAGAATATATAATATACTCAACTTTTCTATTTTAGAGCCTTAGTGATTACAACTTATGACTCAATCAATAGAATGCGAAATGCAGGCTTAAGTAATATTTAACGCAGGTCTAAAAAAATGACATGTAGGGTTATAATATAAATGTAGACCTGGAGAGAGAGAAACAAAGATTTTACAAGAATGAAATTCAAACATAAATAAGTATCACGCTTATATATAATATATATTTCTTAGAAAATGATAGAAATAAGGCACTGCCCTCATAAATAAAATGCAGGCTTATAATAAAAAGAAACACAGGTCTCGAGAGGATAAAACATAGGTTTAAAAAATATGATGCAACTTCTATTAAATAAAATGCAACACTATAAAATTCAATGCAAATCTAATAATACACAATGCAAGCCAAACAAATTGGGATGCAGGTCAATAAAATCAAGTACACTAGCTAGAAACGTTGAAACACTAGCCAAATAAATTAAAATGTAGGCCATCTAAATGAAACCCTCATCGTAAGAATGAGATGTAGACCTATTAGAAACAAAATTTAAGTCTCATATAGTCACATTTAAAATCTTGGCTTTATAATTGAAACACAACCAAAAGAATGAGACATAGGTTTGCATAAGTGGAACACAAACCCTTTTAAAATAATAAGTTGATATTAAAATAATACTCGGGCTATTAAGATGACATGCAGGGTTAATAATTATTAAGATATGAAACACAACATTTAGCATACATGAAAATAATTACAAATCCAACCTTCTTGATATTTACTGAATGAAGAATCTATCTTTCTCTTCTTTCCTCCAATCTCTCTCTCTTCCAATCCTCCTGTCTGCTTCTTTTCTGTATCCTTTTCCTAATTTATAAAACTATGTACCTCTTCCCCCTGTGCCTTTCTCTTTGCATATTATTCATCTCTCATTCTAATTTTACTAATTGCAGTTCACTCCTCCAAAACTGCAGTCTTTCTTCCACTTTAGCTTGCTAAACAAATATTAAAATATTTAATTAGTTCTATATAGATTATTATGCCTTAGTTCATCAAGTTAGCTTAACTTAAGGTTAAGTTGACTAAAATAATCACAATAATATTTATTTTTCAACTTTCATGCAATTTCATGCATGCTTTTAAAAAGACTAAGCTTAGTTTGTCTTTACTCATGGTTAGTACATTAGGATAATTTAATTTCATGAAAAGTAATTAAAATAATGATAATTAATTATTTAACTAATAGATATGAAATCATTAATTAATTTTTATTGCAAGATAACCATATCTATATAGAAATTAAACATCTATTTTTTAATTTAAACTCGAAAATTAAAACAATTTTTAAGTAAAAGAATCCTCTGTAACCAAGAACTAAATATTCATAAAAATATAATATCAATAATATTTTTTTAATTATGCACTAAGATTTTATGCATGTAATATTTAAGATCTAATGTACATGTGTGTAGGGTCATTATTAATTTCCTTTGTTATTCTCCTAATCGTCTCATCTAGCCCATCCTATCCTATAATGCTCTTCCTCATCAAGCTCTGAGGGTAGGATCTATTCTGCGTCCACCTCACAACAAATAGGTAGTTAGTTTGAGTCATCATAAATATCAATCAATGATGCAAAACTAACAAATATACATTCTCAATGTATAAAATAATAAAAAATCACTGTTACATCATGTATATTAATCAACAATATCATTGTCCCATTACAATATGTCATAAAGCTCAAATCAAAGTAATAATAATCAGCTAATAACCATATTAATCTATGAATTAAAAGTTATAAATCATAGGGTGAAATCGGGATGTGACATGAGATATATAGAGCCTACATTGCAATCCATATAGTTTTCTTGAGAACCTCTTTCCTAAAAAAATTCAACACTAGACCATATTATATATCTTCATTTTGAGGATGTACTCATCCAACCTTTAAGTTACACTAGGCTCTAATTGCCATGCAATTTGAGAGTTAATTTGGCACAATTAAGAATTTGTTCATACCATCTTTTTATAGAGACAAATCAAGTTTGTCATATTTATTTCATGGAACCTAAAATCGATGATCATTTTGTATTTACTTGCTTTCCTTCCTACGAGATTAGGGGCATTCCTTTTGACTTTTTCAAATCTTGTATAACTCTCTTTGAAGCTTTATGGTTTACGAGGATTAAAAATGCTTGGCTATTTTCTTTCGAGAGAGGTTTGATCTTCACTAATGTATGGCTAAAGACTTTACTTCCACATGCTTTGTGCATGGAAGATTACTTATTTTATTCACCTTATTTCTTCTTTAGAATTGAGTAACTAACAACCCATGCCAAGATTGTTAATATAATGAAATCAATAATACATCAAAGGGTGTGATTTATTTTAACATATTTTTTTTACGATAGAGTAAAATTTGGATTGTAGTCCAATGGTGAAGATGATGGTATTAAAGGTGTTGCCTAACCATCCACCAAAGTACAAATCCAAGGAGATACCAAAAAGGAATGAGGTCGGGATCATATTCTGGATAAATTTAGCGAAATAAATACTCCTCAATCCTTCACAATAAATAAAAGAACATTCTGTACACCTAATCACTATAAAAATATTTTTTCAATCACCATTTAAGACAATTTATATCTTTACTCTTACACACTATTGAGAAACATCCTCCTCTACATGATGTTTAATATATTTTACCACTTAAATAAGTATTGAAACATCAATTAACACCAAAATTATAAATGTACACAGCTTATGAGATATATTCTTCCCATCTACAAATGCACAATAACCTATGGGACATGTTTTTAAACCATTTTAAGATTTTTGAAATCTTTGTTCTTTTAGTTTTTATTAACATTTCAACTAGTAATCTTTGAAAGTTGATTTTATTTAAATTGGAATAGTTGTCAACCTTGTATTCTACAAAATGAATATTTCCAACTTTATCAAAACCTTTCCATTAAACATTTTGGTTGTATGTGGCTTTTTTTTCCTACCTTGTTGAAACCCCTCACAAGAAGGTAATTAAACCTTAAAATTTATTTCTACTCTAACATTCAAATCTTCTATGCAATTGGCATAACATAAGATTTATTATTTATTTCTACTCTAACATTCAAATTCTTTATACAATTGGCATAACATAAGATTTATTATATATAGTGTGCCAAGACTTTTACATTGTTGAGCTTTGTAGATATTGATATGGATGAAATTTATTTATATTCTTTTTATCAATGTTTTCGATCTATCTAAATAGGGGATAAATAAGAGTATCAAAGATGAGATATGTAAAGCCTACATGCAATCCAAATAGTTGCCTTGAGAATCTCTTTCCTAAAAAATTTAACATTGTTATACTATGTATCTTTATTTTGAGGATGAGCTCATCCAACCTCCAAGTTACACTAGGCTCCAATTACCATATAATTTGAGGGTTAATTTAGCACAATTTAGAGTTTGTTCATACCACCTTATTATAGAGACAAATCAAGTTTGTCATATTTATTTCATGAACCTTGAAACTGATGATCATTTCGTATTTACATGCTTTCTTTACTAGAGATCAGGGGGTGTTCCTTTTACCTCTTTCAAAATTTGTATAACTCTCTTCGAAGTTTCATGGTTTACGAGGATTAGGAATGCTTGGCTATTTTCTTTCGAGAGATGTTTGATCTTCACTAATGTATGGCTGAAGACTTTACTTCCAAATACTTTGCATATAGAGGATTACTTCTTCCATTCACCTTATTTCTTTTTCAGAATTGAGTAACTAGCAACCCATGACAAGATTGTAGTAATAATGAAATCGATAACACATTAAAGGATGAGATTTATTTTCGTATATTTTTTCTATGATAAAATAAAATTTGAATTATAGTCTAATAATGAGAATGATAATTTAAAAAGTGTTCCCTGACCATCTACAAAGTAAAAATCCTAAGTGATATAAAAAAAGATGAGACCAAAATCGTATCCCAAATAAATTTACCGTCAATTGCCACTTTTCTACGCTACTTACCTTCAACATCAAAATACTTCGAATGAGGAATTTGGATTTTATGCAAAAGCATCATTTTGTTTTTCTGTCCCTGCTAAATATATAAAAATATTCCTTTATTCAAGGAGGGAAAATATCTTACCTTAACGACGTCGTAGTATAATTTATTTTCTTTTAAAAATGAGCTTTCAATAAAACTTCTTATCGAATTGGCATGAGTTCCTTTTTGAATACCAAAAATAATTTATCAAGGGATACAATTCAAGAATTTATATGCATTGATTGTTTGGAAACCGTGCTGCACAGAATGACTACGAACACCATTACTTTTTGCATTTTGTATAATTTTATGAAAGAAAGCAGGCTATTCTCTGCAACCATTCTATTATTAAACTTAGTTTAATTGCCTATATTATATATATATATATATATATTAAAGACATTTGTGTCAAGAATTTTATGGGATATTGTCTATCTACATTGCAATGAAAATAAAAATCGAAATACAAAATAATGTTTGTAAGGTGTGAAATTCTGTCAAATTACCTTTTAAATAGTTATATATATTTTTATATTAACAAAATATATTATATAAATTTTAAATATATAAAAATACATTCGTTTAATAAAAGTAAATTTAATGATTAAATGTAAACATAAATGAAATATAGCGAACACTTTTTTTTATTGATAAAAGTATGTCACGTTGTCATTTTTTTCCATCAAATTTAAGGTTTTGATTTTTTTAAGATTGTCAAATGGAATAATTGTAAGAATGAATATTGATTATATAATTCTAAGATTAATATTTAATGTTTTGAAATATAAATTCAAATAATATTAAATTTATTTTGTCACTTTTCTTCAAATTTTAAATGTCACATATTATATTGTAGTTCATGTAAAATATTAAGAAATAAATAAAAATTATATGGAAATATAATTTATTTTCATTTCAAAAAATTTAAATGTATCACATATTTTATTTGATAAAATAAATATATTTTTTCAAAGTTATATTGATATAAATTCTTTACATTATAATATTCTTATTAAACTATTTTACTTCTTTTTTATGTATATTTAAATTAATTTTTTATTAATATATGTTTAAATAGTAAAGTAATACTTAAACTTTATTAAATAATAGTTATATTTAAATATATATAATTTTTTTATTGTATTTTTTTTAAATATTAGATTAATACTTATACTTCATTTATTGGTAATTCATATTTAAAAAATATATAAAATATAATAATTTATTATAAATATTTATGTAGAATAATAATCGACAATTTATTTTTAATAATAAACACCAATGATTAAGAAGTTCTTCAAATTTAAAATTTTGAAAAACTACTTAATTTATTAAATTGATGTCAAACATAAAACTTGTTATATTAAAAAAATCTTTTATAAAATGACCAACTTCACTATTGATTACATTTAACTTTTTTTAATTTGTAATTATATTGTCATTTTTTTAAAATTATAAATATATATTAATAAAAAAATTAAATAAATAAATAAATTTAAAACATGCATGAATATACTATATGTGACAATTTTGTAAAATCAATATTTTTTATATATAACTTTGATTTCATATTGTTATACACTAAATATTAATACATGTATGAGTTTTTATTATAAAATTATATATATAATTATATAAGAAATGAACTTGCATATAAAAAATGTATAAATAATTTTATTAAATAAAATATTAATTATTTTACATAATTATATACCCTTCTTTTCATAGTAAGTACAAACATTTAATTATGAATAAGTGCATGAATGAAAAATTTAATATTAAATAAATATTAGTTTTTTCTTGTTTTATTAATGAAAATGCATTATTCAATTAAAAAATAATTAATAAATAAATATAAAAAATATGATATGCACTAAATTTTATTTTACATAATTTTAAATATTATTATAAATAATTTTTTTTTTAAAACTTTATTTCGATTATTATTATACATTTTACAAATTCTTACCCTTAGAATAATTGTTTGGAACCCTCAAATATATATTAGAACCATAAACTGTATATTACAACTAGAACCTTTGCAATTAAATTTAAGTGAGCATGGGTTGTTATGTAAATTAAGTGATTATGTTTTGGAAATAGTGTCTTGCATTTTTGTATTGATTTAGTTCATTTCTCTTTTATAAGAAGTCTATTTTGGTGAAAATGGATGCTATGCATTAAAAAGGAAATGCAAATATCTGTATTTTTAAATTTGAGCTTTTAATTATATATTTTCAAATGTAAATATGATATATCAATGATATATTATTTTGAAGTAGATTTTATTTTATATGTTATTTACATATTATTGTGGATTAGATACATGTATCAATTTTATTTTAATTATTGTTATATAAGTTAATTAATATTTAGATTTGGAATAAAATAATTATGTTGGAACTATAAATTGTATGTTGGAATCAAAACATTTAAGTTAAATTTAATTAATTATTTAGTTCTACGTAGTTTATTTTTATTCTCAATTTGTTGTTAACTCTTTAATCAAATTTTTCCACAACCTTGGTTAAGAAGAATCCAACAAAATAGAACCAAATGCAAAACTTAGAAGTGCAAAATGTCTTGAATTCTCTTGCCTTGTTTATGTAGGATGTCTTCAATTAGACTATCATAAGCCACGAAAAAGCGTTTAAGATATGTGTAATGTCATTCCTTTGTGTAGACTAAAATATTTTATGATGTTATAAAGTTTTGTTGGCCTCTTAAAGCTCTATGTGTAATCAAATGCCTTAAGTGTCAAGATATATGAGCGGTGAGTGTTCTTATCACTTCTACCTAGTTATTTATTTAAAATTTATAAATATTAGTTTGTAATTTATATGTTGAGAATATAATCACTTTTAGTCATTGGTAATTTTATGTTAACTATGTCATTATTATATGTCATATGTAATTTTATGTTGAGAATGTCACTCTTTTTTTTGTCATTGATAATTTCATGTTAAATTTGTTTGTCATTATTATTTTATTTTATTATTTTCTATTTCCAATTCTATATTGTCATATCAATTTAATTTGAATTGTGATTGATTTCTAGTTATTGATGTGCCCATGGCCTTGATGAAAAGAGAAATGAAACAGCCAAATATGATTTGAAAAGATGCCAAAAACCATTTTTGAAATGATATTGTGGATGCCACTTTGTGATGAAGGTATTCCACAAAAGAAATGATGTTTCCATTCTTAAATATAATGATTGGAAGCACATTGATACAAATATAGATATTTTGCATGGGTGTGATGACCCTTCGGGAAATCTTTGAATTGCTTATGCCTCATCTTTGTCTAAAATAACAAAGGAATATATTAAGTCTTTATTGTTGATGGATGTCTCCATCGACACAATTTGTGAGAGACACTACTTAGACAAATGTTTAAAGGATACAATGAATTTGCAAGATACCTTTCTATACTTTATTAGAAAAGGAACCAAGTTAAGGGAATTGTGTCAGAAGGGGAATTTGATGACTTTATTATTTGCAACCATTGTTATGCTAATGAAGTGAAAAATATGTTGTATTATGAAAAACTAGTTGGTGATGATAGTATTTTTTAATGGAAATTTAAACACCATGGCAAATGGAGATAATGATTAAACATTCATAAAACTCAGCCATCTCTATGGATGTAACATTATAAACAAATAAATATAGTGTGAGTTTATATACATTGGTAAATTTAGTATTAATTTAATTTAATATCAATAGTGGATAGAATTCTTAGCTTAGTCATTCAATTTATTGTCACAATAACAATTGTACAACTTGATGGTCTTTAATGAGAAATTTTTTGAAGTCTTAGTTGCTTGGGCTATTTATTATAGAAATAAAGTGGGTAATATTAATACTTCCAAGATCTAGGTTTATAATACTATCTTAATAAGCAGCCAAAAAAAATTTAAAAACAATTCTAAAATATATTATAAAAAAAATTTAATTATTTTTAAAAACTTAGAAAAATATATATGTACCACATCTATGTATATATAATCTAAAATATATTTGTTTGATTAATATCAATAATCAAGCTCAAGATATTATGAGGAGAAATTGGAGGTGTATGTGACCTCTTTATGCCAAAAAATGGAACAAACTATTATACTTTTTTATTTTTAGCATGGGCATATATTCTAGAAATAGAATGGGAAATTTTAACACTTGGTTGATAAAAGTGTATAGATGTGGCAAGGTGTTTCTCCTAGATTTGAATATTAATGCAATCATCATTAATGATGCATGATATAAATTTTCCTGAAACAAATTAGACCAGTATCATAATACATAGAAAATAATGCAATTTAAATGAAAGATAATTATGTTGCATTGAAAAAAGAGTAGAATTATATTACAATATCGCTAGCCTTTTTGAGGGGTAAACCTCCTTTGAGCAAGTTCAATACAATATAATTCATAGATACCTTTTGACTAGTCTAAGTTCCTAGTTGAACTAATTCTATGCTAGTTGAATACTACTTCCCATGCATGTGGGATTATTATAATTAGCTCAAGGGATGACTTGAAAAGTCTATGCATCTGCATCTTTTATTAATAACAACAATTACAAAGAAAATAGCTAGGACAAAGTGGTTCTAACATGTCGTTCCCCTTAAAAAAAGTTTTTCCCTCAAAGTTGAAGATTATAAATATATTTTTAAATTTAGAGAATAGATTCCAAAGTTGCATCTTCTGGTTACATCCCATGCCACTAAACCATAACCTCAATGATGGACTAGGTGAAAGGCCAATGAAAGTGCCTATCTAAGATAGCTCTAGGTTCAAGAATGATACATCCTTATGCATTGAGCTCAGAAAGTACTGTCTAAGATGTGGCATTATGGCCAAGGACTTTCTTCAAATAATAAACATGAAAAACAAAATGAACATGTAATTAAGGTGGAAGTTCTAGTTTATAGGCGACAAGGCCAATCTAGCAAAGAACCTTATCAAGGCCATAAAACTTAGGAGTGAGCTTATGGTGACCCTTCACTTACAAAGAATACCACTTATATGGATAAAATATGAGGAAAACCATATCCCTAGGTTGGAAGGTGCATTCCAAATGGTTATGATTGGATTATTGATTCATGTGATTTTGAACCAAGTCTAGATTGTCCTTCAGAAAGATAAGAATATTTTCTCATGCATTGAGGGTAATATCCATTGCTTGTACATGAGAAATTCCTAGGAGGTAAGAGATGAGATATGGTGGATTCTAACCATAGATTACTTTGTAATGAGACATCTTGGTGGATTTTTAATATGTGGTGTTGTACTACCATTCGTAAAGTGGTAACCACTTGAACCAATGATGATGTTGATAAAAATGATGCATTGAAGATATGTTTCTAGGCATTTGTTGATGATTTTAGTTTGTCCATCTATTTTCCAGTGATATTTAGAACTCATTTTCAGTTGATTTCCTATTCATTTGAATAGCTATTACTATAAATGATTGATAAAAGTTAAGTCAAAATTAGATAAAATAAAAGTAAAGATGTTAAGTGAAAAATTTGGTCAATGAATGTTTTTGCAATAGTAGAATAGGTGTAAGGATGGGCCAAGGTATAGAAATTGGCATGTTTGGAGATGTGATCCACCACTAATCATATGACTAAAGTTAAAATGACCAATAAACCAATAAGAGAGAAGTCATACTAACTTAATAGTTATGCTAAAATTTGAATATGAGAAATTACACACACACAATACTACGCAGTAAACAAGATTCCACTTGGGAAACCCTTACAAGAATAAACCCAACACAATATCCTCATTTACTATTGTATCATCTTAATGATCTTGCAATAAATTAATGAACTTCTTAGCTCTACTCTACCTCTACTGCATGTGTGATTATTTTACGCAATAAGAAATTAGAGCTTCATGTTAGAGATCATGAAATTGATATTTAAAGTTTTTACTCTAATTCCTAGTCACGAGATCTCAAATAGAGCCTAAGGAAAAGGAAATTAAAAATAAAAACTAAATAGGATGAAAATATCAAATTTATAACTTAAATTTGTCTTTGAAATCCTCCTCCGTGACATGTGGATGTGCTCTTATGCTTTGATGGTTGGAAGCTTGTCAATGAATGTTTGATTACTTTTTGATAGCTCTAGACTTGGACATCACCTTGGATGCTAAGGATGTTTTTCTTGATGTATTGGCAAGATGATAGTGATAGCTCAATGGACAAAATTTGTTTTACATGGGGATGTAGTCCACTTTATAGGGGTTGATGGATGGAATGGAGGGCTAGGATTTAGCCATGCGAAATGAATATCAATGGCTAGGAATTAGTGTGAGGATTTAGTTATTGAGAATAGGAATTAATTTTTTTTATAAATCTCTAGAGATGGTTCGGGGGTGGCTCAAGAAGGATTAGAGGATTCTAGAGGTGGCTAGGCTAATAAATGAGTGATTAGGTGGGGAGTAGATAGGTATTAAGGAGGTGATTTTAGGAGCCTTAGTGGTGGTAGTTGGAGTTAGGTGAGTAGGAATTTTAAATTCCTAAAATAATGTGAGGGATTAATTAGAGGTTAAGTGGGATGTTAAAAGGGTGATTAATTGATGCAAAGGTTGGTGTGCTATAAATGTAAGGTTGAACTAGTGAAGGAAATATTAAGGGGATGTAAGTAGTCTCTATGAATAAATTATGGATTTTGGTAAAAAAGTGATTGATAAGCAGGTTTAGTATAGAATGAGGATGAAATTAGTCATGACGAAGGAGTGATGATTTTTAGATGTATACATTTCCCCCCTCTTTGAAAGGGCATTGCAATCAGAAGAAGTAATGGCATTTCAATGAAATAAAATGCTTTATGGTTAGTAAGTTAATGAAAGTTAGAATGGGTGATGCCCCCTTGAGGTGTCATGCGGAGAGGAACGATATAGATGATCACTTGAAATAAAATGAGGGGTGGGATGCACAGATAAAATAAATAGGGATTCGGTTAGATGTGATATATGCAATAGATGTTTGGATATTACTTGCAGTGATAGATTTGTCTCAATGCTTGTAATTGATGAGTTACAAGTTGATTAGATGTCTTGATTTGATAAAATGATGGTGCCCCAGGGAATGATATATGGTAGGGAGTTGGATAGATAAAATTGTGACCCTGGATGTACCCGAATAAATGACATATGAAATGAGGAAGTCATAAAATTTGGATAGATTGATTATCAAAGCTACAAGCTTTGGGCGTATCCTAGGCAACGACATATGGTGGGGAGAGGTATGAGCTTTTGATAGGATTGATTGATTGACTAATTTATTGATTGATGGGAATTGACATGTCCTGAGATGATTTGCTGCATGCTTGATTTGTTTCGAGCAACGATGGATGCAAGGGAGCGGGAGCAACGAGCTTGGATGTGGGAGTGATGTCTCTCGGTTGATTGAGATGGATTGATTAATTGTAGCTCAAGGATTCTACCAATTAAATGGATTAATGATGAAAGATTGTGGATGATTATGAGATTACAAATGGTTGCAAGATTGGGGATGCTTGCGAGATTGGAGATGATTATCACTGAGCTGTCCTCAAACACCCCACGTGACTGATCACTACCTACATAATACAATGTAATTCTCCCTAAAAGGGACTTATGTGATGATAAATGATAGGATAAATTAGATGATGATGATGCTCCAAAGAGACTAATAATGACATTCATTCAACTGAATACAACTTTCAATTGAAAAACATCTTATAATAAACACTATAAATCGTTTCACCAATAAACACCAAAACAATCACTATTTGTAATTCATAAATATCATTTATCCTCACACACCAAAGCTTAACTCTTTTTTATTCACTCCAATAAAACGAAATACTAAAAAATTAATAAACATTATAAATTATAAACATTCATTTTTTTAAAAAAAAATTATTAATAAACTAATCAAAATATTTTACTATCTCAAATTAAATAAATCTTATCTATGCGTCTTATAAATTTTTTTATGAAAAAAAAAAAATCCTCAAACCATTTCATAATTATCGGGATCACATTACAAGTTGACTCATCTATTCGATGGTTTTGAATGAATTGTTCGCTAATGGTTAAACGAACATGTTTACCATCCATTTGGTCCTACGTGTCTATTTGTGGATTGAGGTTTTATAATATTTAATTTATAAAGTAGAGGTGGTTTGGGATAAGGGTTGATTATTTCTTTGATGGTTTAGTTTGTTTGTGTGGAATTTTTAATTTTTTGTATTTAGTTATGAATATGATGTGAGATGGATAGGTGGAAGATTTTAAAAGAAAAGTGGGAAGAGAGAATATGTTTTATGCGTATATTAGGTTTGGTTGAAATAGAATAATATTATTTCATAGAATGTCTTATTTATGATGACATTTAAAATAAATATGTGGGCAACCTACACGGAATATCTATGCTCACTATATTTGACAGAAGTAACATAAATTAATCAGCGTTGATAAATTTGTATATTGTCTAGTGCACCAGTTGTATGTAAATAAGGCAGAAACCAATGTGTGTTGTATATGGATGGTAACATATGGATGGTTTCTCAATATATAGCTTTTATTGTCATATAATTTAGTATATATACACATATCCTTATGGATTAAGATTAAACAAATTACCAAAATATACCTTATTAATTATATTGTGAACTCTTAACTTAATATTATACGTGAATTTTTGTTTTGCTATTTTCTTTTAAAAAGAGATTTCCCAAATCAAATATTTTGTGTATTTTGTAAGCGTGTTGTTTCTTTCACACTTTATATTAAGATTCTATTAATATTATTTCTATTTATTTATATGGTTTTTATTTTTATGATTGATTATTAGGTTGAGAGTATTATGAAAGATATCATGAGGCTCCCAGATTATGTAGGACATTAACCATTTTTAAAGATGAATAAATTATCTTTATTGAGGGTTAGGAAAATTACATATTATAAAGTTCTTTAGTTATATTTTTCAATGATCATCATTTTATCATTTACATCCTCATTAAACGATTAAATGTATCATCGAAGGAATTCGCCTCATTATTTTATCGAAAATTCGAACGTACTCTTTTCTCTATCTCCTACTATCCCTTCATGGGAACCTTTATCCTATCCAATATCAAAAACTTATAAAAATTAATTTATAAACTTTTATAATACAATTGCATACAACACTTATAATTCTTATAAAATAAATAAATACCTACAAAATTAAAAAGCATGCTTGTTACTTAAATTTTAAGTCATGTCAAGTTGTCCAAAACCTACTATTAATTCTTTTATGAGCTTCCCAATATCATTGATTTGAAAATCAGAAAATCAGACTTCTTCTTTTTGAACTTATTAATTCTTTCATGAACTTCCCAATATCATTGATTTGAAAATCAGACTTCTTCTTTTTAAACTTTGTAGAGTTTAGTTAGTCACAACCTCATATGTAAATTACTTATGAATACACATTATCTATTATCTCTATTCATGTAGTATTATCATTATTCCCACACTACCACTACATTCAAAACGTAGGAAGCCATATTATTACCACTTTCACATGGGTGAAGCAGAGATTTAATTTGGGTTGTATTATAAATAATTAATTATTTTTTATTATATTTTAAGAGAATAATTTATTATAATATAATATTTACAAATTTTACAAATTAATTCTTGGATTTATAATTTAAATTTTGCACTTTTTAAAAGGTGTAATAATTTTAATTCCTTCTTGAAATCTTATCATTTTAAATAGAGCAATTTATATCTTAATTTTTTTGTACCCATTGAGAAACATTATCCTCTATTTAATGTTTAATTTTTTTAACCTTTTGAATATGCATTAAAGCATCAATTAACACTAAAATTATAGCTGTGATAGCTTATGAGATATATTCTTCTCTAAAGACAAATGTAGAATAATTTCAGGGAGATACCTTCACTTTGAGGATGGGTTCTTCCAACCACCAAGTCATAGTAAGCTCTAATTATCATGTAATTTCTATTGGCACAATTCAAAGTTTGTTCATATCACTTTTTAATAATATAGATAAATCAAGTTTGTTGTCTTTGTTTCATCGATCTTGAAATTGATGATTATTTTGTATTTATATATTTTCCTTACTACAAAATCAGGGGTCGTTCTTTTTGCCTCTTTAAAAGTTTGTATAATTTTCTCTGAAACTTCATGACTTACAAAGATTAAAGATACTTAACTATTTTCTTTCGTGATAAATTTGATCTTCACTAATATATGACTAAAAATTTTACTTCCACATATGTTATACATAAAGAATTACTTCTTGCAATCAAAATTAAGTAAGTAGCGACCCCATAACAAAATTGTTAATAGAGGATACGATTTATTTTCACAATTTTTCCCCCACTGAGTACACGGTAATGGTAGAGTAAAATTTCAACCTTTTGTGGATAATAATATATGTACTACTTTTAGGCTTGAGGTCCATACGCCCTTGTTAGTCTTGTGAACGTATGTAGAAGGGCAAACATTTTCACACGCTTTCATGTGCCGTCAATTGACACTTTCCTAGGCTTCTTAATTTTACTATTTAAGGAGGGCAAATCTAAGAAGATAACGATGTTGTAGTATAATTTGTTTTCTTTTGAAAAATGAGCTTTGAATAATACTTCATATCGATGCAATGTATTAAAACTTGCCTTAATTCTGTGTATGAGTGATGCCTAAAATCCTCTCAACAAGCCCGAAAAAAATTGTTTAACAAGTTTCCATTTTTTTCAAAAATATTATTGGATTAAATAAAGTTTATAATATATATATATATAATTAAATTAAATTGTTGATTCAAAATAAGGAGCTTGTTATTTAAGTAGAAAAAATGATCTTTACCTTGTGATTATAAAGAATGGTCAATAGTATGGTACATGAGTTGTTCGTTATTATTTTAATCATAATAGTTGGAAAGTGCGAGTTCCATGTGGCATTGAAAATGATTTATCAAAGAATAAAATCAAAGAATTTATATGCCTCGATCGCTTGGAAATCAAGTGATAGGAGAACAACAACACTTTCTACAGTTTGCATAACTTTATGAAAGAAGGAAGGTTATTCACTGCAACCGTTCACCGATTAACGCTGGGTTGATTCTCTATAATTTTTTTGAAAAATTAATATATAAAAACATTAAAGACATAGTTGTGTCAATAATTTCATGGGATATTCTCTATCTAATTTGCAATAAAAATAAAAATTGAAGTGCAAAGTAATATCTATAAGGCGTGAGATTCTCCCAAATCTTTTTGCAAACACTTGTATTTTTTGTATTATTAAAATATTTTATGAGTTTTAAATATATAATTTATATATTATATAAAAATAATTTTTTTTAATAAAAATCAATTTAATGATTAAATGTGAATCTATGCACTTAAATTTACTCGTTTTATTTATCGTCACTAATATTATTATTAATCAACACTAACATCATTAATTTTGTATAATAATTACTAATCTCATCCAACTTTTTATAATTCTTCTTATAAACTCTTAATAAATTTTCTAACATTCCCTTCATTCATTTTATCATACATCAACTTTACCCCTTCTCATGTTTTCATTAATTCTTCTAATCTATCTTGATTATCACCTAATCCCACTTATCTATTATATTTAATTCACAATCTCACCCACCTACCTAGTCCTAGGCTTTCCTATAAACCTAACCTCTATCTACATTTCTTAATGGAATCTAGAACTCTCCACCACCCTTCTCCTTCTCTAGAGAGTTCTCTCTCTAGAGAATTATAAGGAATTTTAAATTCTTTAAAATTCCCTCTTTTTTTCTGTAGAGGCTTCCAATAAATTTTTAATTCATTGAAAAATCTCCCCGCTTTGCCTATTTAAATTCACAACTCCATCCTTCCAAACAATGAGAAAACAACTAGAAAATCCATGATCCTTCATGCTAAAATCTTATATCAACTAAATCTATCAAACTATCATCTTAGTCCATTATCAAGCCAATATCATGTTGAAATTTTGAGTCTGTAAGCAATCTATCCTCCATCTATAACATGAAGGATAGGCCATTATTAAGGAGGTGATTTATAGGAGCCTTAGTGGTGGTAGTTGGAGTTAGGTGAGTAGGAATTTTAAATTCCTAATATAATTTGAGGGATTAATTAGAGGTTAAGTGGGATGTTAAAAGGGTGAATAATTGATGCAAAAGGTGGTGTGATGTAAATGTAAGGTTGACCGAGTGAAGGAAATATTAAGGGGATGTAAGTAGTATATTAGAATAAATTATAGATTATGACCTATAAAAGTGACTGATAAATAGGTTTAGTATGGAATGAGGATGAAATTAGTCATGACGGAGGAGTGACGTTTTTTAAATTTATACATTTTCCTCCTCTTTGAAAGAGAATTGTGATTGGAAGAAGTAATGGCGTTTCAAATGAATAAAAAACTTTATTGTTAGCAAGTTAATGAAAGTTAGAATGGGTGATTCCCCCTTAAGGGGTGATGCATAGAGGAACAATACATATGACCACTTGAAATAAAATGAGGGGTGGGATGAACAGATAGAAGGAATAGGGGTAAGGTTAGATGCAATAGATGTTTAGATATGACTTGCAGTGATAAATGTGTCTCAATGCTTGTAATTGATGAGTTACAACTTGATTGCATGTCATGATTTGATAAATTGATGGTGCCCCAAGGAACGATATATTTTATGGAGTTAGATAGATAAAATTATGACCCTAGATGTACCCCAATTAATGACATATGAAAGGGGAAAGTCATAAAATTTAAATAGATTGATTATCAAAGTTACGAGCTTTGGACATATCCTAGGCAATTACATATGGTGGGGAGAGATACGAGCTTTTGATAGGATTGATTGACTGATGGGGACTGACATGTCTTGGGATGATTCGTTGCATGCTTGATTTGTTCTAAGCAATGATGGATGCAGGGAGCAGGAGCAACAAGCTTGGATGTGAGAGTGATGTCTCTCGGTTGATTGAGATGAACTGATTAATTATAGCTCAAGGATTCTACCAATTGAAAGGATTAATTTTTGAAAGATTTTGGATGATTACAAGATTGCAAATGGTTGCAAGATTGAGGATGATTGTGAGATTGCAGATGATTAGGACTGAGTTGACCTCAAACACCCCATATGACTGATCACTACCTACATAATCCAATGTAACTCTCCCTAAAAGGGAGTTATGTGATGATAGATGATAGGATAAATTAGATGATGATGATGCTCCAATGAAACTAATAATGATATTCGTTCAACTAAATATAACTTTCAACTAGAAAACATCTCATAATAGACACTATAAATCATTTGCACCAATAAACACAAAAATAACCACTATTTAAAATTTACAAATATCATTTATCCTTACATACAAGAGCTTAACTCTTCCTTATCCACTCCAATAAAACTAAACATTAAAAAATTAATGAACACCATAAATTATAAACATTTAAAAAAAATATTTAAAAAAAAATTATTAATAAACTTATAAAAATATTCTAGTGCCTCAAATTAAATAAATCTAATCTATGCGTCTTATAATTTTTTTTATAAAAATAAAAAATCCTCAAATCATTTCATAATTGTCGTGACCACATTACAAGTTTACTCACATATTCGATGGTTTTAAATGAATTGTTCGCTAATGGTTAAACGAATATATTTACCATCCATTTGGGTTTACCATCATGCCACGTGGCAAAAGAGCTATCAATGTGGTAAAGAAGTGGGACCTCGAATAATTAATCATCATAGACGTGGGAAGTTGAAATTATCCACTTGGGACCTGCGTGTCTATTTGTGGATTGAGGCTTTATAATATTTAATTTACAAAGTTCAAGTGGATTGGGACAAGTGTTGACTATTTATTTAGTGGTTTAGTTTGTTTGTGTGGAATTTTTATTTCTTGTATTTAGTTTCGAATATGATGTGAGATGGATAGGTGGAAGATTTTAAAAGAAAAATGGGAAGAGAGAATATGTCTTATGTGTATATTAGGTTTCAGACGGAACAACATTATTTCATGGAATATTTTATTTATGATGACATGCTTATACGAAATATCTACGCTCATTATATTTGAGAGTGACAACATTGATAAAAATGGAGAATTTTTTTATCAAGATTCACAATAGGAGAGTGAACCTTCAAAAATAAAACAACAATAGGATTAGAAATTAGAGTAAAAAAAACTCAAAGCCACTATTTTTTTTCGATAATTTCTTCACTCATTTAAATTATGATTTTTGATTTGGGGTCCCATACACTATTTTTGGTCTCATGGACATTATTAAAATATCTATCTCTCTCTTAAAAAACATCGTAGTGTATCGTCTTTCTTCTTTTCTTTTCTTTTTCCTAACATTTCTTTTTCATTCTAAATATTTAATAGATAGTATAAAAATAAAGAGGTTAACTTTTTTTTTAAATATTTTGAATTTAAAATACAAAAAATTTCATTGTGAAATTTTAATTATTGTAAACGGTTGTTGGTTTAACTGGTAAAGTTGCATGGCTCACAAAGAGCCCATCAGGGATCAATTCTTACTACTAGTAAACCCTGACATGTGAAAAGGGATGACGTTGGGATCGTACCCTGGACAACTTTAACAAAATGAATACCCCTTAATCCTTGACTCTTGACTATAAATCACTGCATAAAACGTGATTCATAAAAAAAAAAATTAATTATAAATATATTAAATCCAAAATTAAACCCAAACAATCTATAATATTAACATTCCTTAATTATAAATCTTACATTTATTACATTCCAATATATTTTTATGTATTTAAACAAGCTTTTTTTAAGAACTATGTTATTCAATAGTCTTCCAAAAATGTTTTATTTAAGAAATGGAAGTCTATCAATCGTTGGCTTGAAGCTTACTCCATGTTTCAAAAATCAAAACATTTTAAAAATTAATCAAGAAAATAAGTAATATTGGGATAATTTATCTTTGACAAATTATTTAATGCATGAGTTATTTGAAGGCTCTTTGACTTTACTGAGGAATATTACCTAATATTTCTTAGACTCACAAGTTATGAAATAATATTGTGTGGCCAAAAATCTTTATATTTCAATAGATTATTTATTAGAATAAATAATTGATACATCTTAAGAAAGGTATGTATGACTTTTATCAATGATCATTATGATAAAATTAAAATGAAAATAAATTACATCTTGTTTTCAATATATAGAATACTTGTAGAATTTTTTTTATAATGATTTTAAATTATATATTGTCAATAATAACCATTTCAACAAATTACTCTTAATAAATTATGGAAGAATGGTTCTCTTTTTATCCTTACAAAATATGAAACAAATGAAGCCATCATATTTTAAGATAGATATTAAATTGTCCAAATGTTAAAAAAGGTGATTAATAAATAATTAAAATAATAATAATAACTAACATGAAAAATATTCCATTTTATATATAATATTTATTTTTTCATGTTTTATCTAAAAATGCTAGGCATGAAATCACATGAGATTGATATTAAATGTATGGATCTATCTAGTCCTTTACTCGCACCTCTCATACCCTCCAACCTATCTTATTGAGTGTCTTCCATGTATTATATAAAGTAACAAGAGTCTGATATAATGGATTAGCAGTTGCCCCGAAGATGCAAAGAAAGCTAGAGGAATTGTATATTTTTGTTTTTTCATTATATTTACTATGCATTAATATATAATTTATTATATATTAAATGCATGGATTTATCTAGTCCCTTACTCGCACCTCTCATACCCTCCAATCTATCTTATTGAGTGTCTTCCATGTATTATATAAAGCGACAAGAGTCTGATATAATAGACTAGCAGTTGCCCCGAAGGTGCAAAGAAAGCCCGAGTAATTGTATATTTTTGTTTTCTCATTATATCTAGTATGCATTAATATATAATATATTAAATATATATAAATATTATCCTATATAATATATAAATCGTATGAATAGTAATGACCTCACAATTGTTGTGTTGTTCACATTACACTTGTTGACTTCTTTTTTCTTGGTCTAACACCAAATTTGTCACTGTCAGTTGTTACGATACTTATCTCACAATTTTACTAATAAAAAACACTACTAAGAGAAGTTTATTAATTATTTACATTCTAGAAGAAATAAGCATAGTCGTTCACCTATGAAATATCATCCTCCCACAGAGATCTATAAAAAACCTCATTATTATCGATATAACCATACAACGAGTCTAAGTAAAAATTATAAAAATTAATTTAAAAACTTTTATGATATAATTGCATACAACACTTATAATTCTTATAAAATAAATATCTATAAAATCAAAATTAAAAAGCATGCTTGTTACTTAAATTTTAAGTTATGTCAAATTATCCAAAACCTACCATTAATTCTTTCATGAGCTTCCCAATATCATTGATTTGAAAATCAGACTTCTTCTTTTTGAAGTTATTAATTCTTTCATGAGCTTCTCAATATCATTGATTTGAAACTCAGACTTTTTCTTTTTGAGCTTTGCAGAGTTTAGTTACTCACAACCTCATATTTGAATTACTTATGAATATACATTACCTATTATCTCTATTCATGTAGTATTAGCATTATTCCCACACTACCACTACATTCAAAATGTAGGAAGCCATATTATTACCACATTCACATGGGTGAGGCAGAGAGAGATTTAATTTGGGTTGTATTATAATAATTAATTGTTTTTATTGTATTTTAAGATAATTATAATATTTTAAGAGAATAATTAATTATAATATAATATTTACAAATTTTACAAATTAATTTTTGGATTTATAATTTGGATCTTGCACTTTTTAATAAGTGTAACAATTTTAATTCTTTCTTGAAATCTCATCATTTTAGACAGAGCAATCTATATCTTAATTATTTTGTACCCATTGAGAAACATTAACCTTTATTGAGTGTTTAATTTTTTTAACCATTTGAATATGCATTGAAGCATCAATTAACACTAAAATTATCACTGTAATAGCTTATGAGATATGTTCTTCTCTAAAAACAAATGTATAATGTAATAGCTTATGAGATATGTTATTCTTTACAGACAGATGTATAATAATTTTAGGGAGATACCTTCACTTTGAGGATGGGTTCTGCCAACCACCAAGTCATAGTAGGCTTTAATTATCATACAATTTCTGTTGGCACAATTCAAAGTTTGTTCATATCACTTTTTAATAATATAGATAAATCAAGTTTGTCATATTTGTTTTATCGATCCCGAAACTAATGATCATTTTATATTTATATATTCTCCTTACTAAAAAATCAGGGGACGTTCTTTTTGCTTCTTTAAAAGTTTTTATAACTCTCTCTGAAACTTCATGATTTACAAAGACTAAAGATATATAACTATTTTCTTTCGTGATAAATTTGATATTCACTAATATACGACTAAAATTTTTAATTCCACATATGTTATACATAAAGAATTACTTCTTGCATTCAAAATTAAGTAACGACCCCATAACAAAATTGTTAATAGAGGATATGATTTATTTTCACAAATTTTCTCCCATTGAGTACACAGTAACTATAGAGTAAAATTTCAACCTTTCGTGGATAATAATAGCAATACTACTTTTAGGCTTGGGGTCCATATGCCGTTGTTAGTCTTGTGAACGTATGTAGAAGGGCAAACATTTTCACACCCTTTCATGCGTCATCAATTGACACTTTCCTAGGCTTCTTAACATCACTATTCAAGGAGGGCAAATCCAAGAAGATAACAACGTTGTAGTATAATTTGTTTTCTTTTGAAAAATGAGCTTTGAATAAAACTTCATATCGATGCAATGTATTAAAACTCATCCTAATTTTGTGCATGAGTGATGCTTAAAATTCTCTCAACAAACCCGAAAATAATTGTTTGATGATCTTCCATTTTTTTCAAAAATATTGTTAGATTAAATAATTTTTTTTTTATAAAATTTAAAAAAAAAAAAATTATAAAAAATAAATAAAATAAAATTGTTGATTCAAAATAAGGAGCTTGTTATTTAGGTAGCAAAATGATCTTTACCTTGTGATTACAAAGAATGGTCATCAGTATGTTACATGAGTTGTTCGTTGTTATTTTAATGGTAATACTTGGAATGATCTTTGCACAAATCTGTTATTTCCGTTGGCTCTCTCTCAAATTGTGACGGTTAGACTCCACACAAGTATAAGGCATCGTTCCATGGAGCCACATTGGAAAGTGCAAGTTTCATGTGGCATGAGACTCTCAACCTTTCTGGGCATTGAAAATGATTTATCAAAGAATTTTTAGAGGCTTCCAATGAAATTTTCTGTAGAGGTTTAACATGAATTTTTAATTTATTGAAAAATCTCCCTCCTTTGTCTATTTAAATTCACAATTCCATCCATTCTAAACAATGAGAAAACAACTAGAAAATCCATGATCTTTCATGCTAAAATTTTATATCAACTAAATCTATCAAATTATCATCTTAGTTCATTATCAAACCAATAGCATGTTGAAAATTTGAATCTGTAAGCAATCTATCCTCCATCTATAACAAGAAGGATAGGTCATTATTAAGGAGGTGATTTATAGGAGCCTTAGTGGTGGTAGTTGGAGTTAAGTGAGTAGGAATTTTAAATTCCTAATATAATGTGAGGGATTAATTAGAGGTTAAGTGGGATGTTAAAAGGGTGAATAATTGATGTAAAGGGTGGTGTGATGTAAATGTAAGGTTGAATTAGTGAAGGAAATATTAAGGGAATGTAAGTAGTATATTAGAATAAATTATGGATTATGACCTATAAAAGTGATTGATAAATAAGTTTAGTATGGAATGAGGATGAAATTAGTTATGACGGAGGAGTGATGATTTTTAAATTTATACATTTTCCTCCTCTTTGAAAGAGCATTGCAATTGGAAGAAGTAATGACGTTTCCAATAAATAAAAAGCTTTATGGTTAGTAAGTTAATGAAAGTTAGAATGGGTGATTCCCCCTTAAGGGGTCATGCACAGAGGAACGATACATATGACCACTTGAAATAAAATGAGGGGTGGGATGCACAGATAGAAGAAATAGGGGTAAGGTTAGATGCAATAGATGCAATAGATGTTTAGATATGACTTGCAGTGATAGATGTGTCTCAATGCTTGTAATTGATGAGTTACAACTTGATTGGATGTCTTGATTTGATAAATTGATGGTGCCCTAGTGAATGATATATTTTATGGAGTTGGATAGATAAAATTATGACCCTGGATGTACCCTAATTAATGACATGTGAAAGGGGAAAATCGTAAAATTTAAATAGGTTGATTATCAAAGCTACGAGCTTTAGACGTATTCTAGGCAATGCCATATGGTGGGGAGAGATACGAGCTTTTGATAGGATTGATTGACTAGTTTATTGATTGATGGGGACTAACATGTCTTGGGACGATTCACTGCATGCTTGATTTGTTCCGAGTAAGGATGGATGCAGGGAGCGGGAGCAACAAGCTTGGATGTGAGAGTGATGTCTCTCGGTTGATTGAGATGAACTGATTAATTATAGCTCACGGATTCTACCAATTAAAAGGATTAATGATGACATATTGTGGATAATTACAAGATTGCAAATGGTTGCGAGATTGGGGATGATTGTGAGATTAGGGATGATTAGAACTGAGTTGACCTCAAACACCCCATATGACTGATCACTACCCACATAGTCCAATGTAATTTTCCCTAAAAAGGAGTTATGTGATGATAGATGTTAGAATAAATTAGATGATGACGATGCTCCAATGAGACTAATGATGATATTCGTTCAACTAAATATAACTTTCAACTGAAAAAAATCTCATAATAAACACTATAAATCATTTGCACCAATAAACACAAAAACAACTACTATTTAAAATTCATAGATATCATTTATCCTTACATACAAAAGCTTAACTCTTCCTTATCCACTCCAATAAAACAAAACATTAAAAAATTAATAAACACCATAAATTATAAACATTTAAAAAAAATATTAAAAAACTTATAAAAAAAATTTAGTACCTCAAATTAAATAAATCTAATCTATGCGTCTTATAATTTTTTTTATAAAAATAAAAAATCCTCAAATCATTTCATTATTTTCGTGACCACATTACAAGTTTACTCACGTATTCGATAGTTAAATGAATATATTTACCATCCATTTGGGTTTACCATCATGCCACGTGGCAAAAGAGCTATCAATGTGGTAAAGAAGTGGGACCTCGAATAATTAATCATCATAGACGTGGGAAGTTGAAATTATCCCCCTTGGGACCTGCGTGTCTATTTGTGGATTGAGGCTTTATAATATTTAATTTACAAAGTTCAAGTGGATTGGGACAAGTGTTGACTATTTATTTAGTGGTTTAGTTTGTTTGTGTGGAATTTTTATTTTTTGTATTTAGTTTCGAATATGATGTGAGATGGATAGGTGGAAGATTTCAAAAGAAAAATGGGAAGAGAGAATATGTTTTATGTACATATTAGGTTTGAGACGGAACATTATTATTTTATGGAATGTTTTACTTATGACGACATCTAAACTAAATATGTGGACAACGTGTACGAAATATCTATGCTCATTATATTTGATAGTGAGAACATTGATAAAAACGAATTTTTTTTATCAAGATTCACAATAAGAGAGTGAACCTTCAAAAATAAAACAACAATAGGGTTAGAAATTAGAGTCAAAAAAACTCAAAGCCACTCTCTTTTTTTGAAAGTTTATTCACTCATTTAAGTTATGATTTTTGATTTGGGGTCCCATACACAGTTTTTGGTCTCATGGACATTATTAAAATATCTATGTATCTATCTCTCTTAAAAAACATCTAAGTGCATCGTCTTTCTTTCTTTTTCTTTTTCCTCACATTATTTTCATTCTAAATATTTAATAGATAGTATCAAAATAAAGAGGTTAACCTTCTTTAAAAATTATTTTGGGTTTAAAATACCAAAAATTGCATTGTGAAATTTTGATTATTGTGAACAGTTGTTGGTTTAACTGGTGAAGTTGCATGGCTCACAAAGAGCCCATCAGGGATCAATTCTTGATACTAGTAAACCTTGACATGTGAAAAGGGATGACACTAGAATCATACCCCAAGCAACTTTGACAAAATGAATACCCCTTAATCCTTGACTCTTGGCTATAGATCACTGCGTAAAATGTAATTCATAAAAAAAAAATTGATTATAAATATATTAAATCCAAAATTAAACTCAAACAATTTATAATATTAACATTCTTTAACCGTAAATCTTACATTTATTACATTCCAATATATTTTTATGTATTTAAACAAGCTTTTTTTTGAACTATGTTATTCAATAGTCTTCCAAAAATGTTTTATTTAAGAAATGGAAGCCTATCAATCGTTGACTTCAAGCTTACTCCATGTTTCAAAAATCAAAACATTTTAAAAATTAATCAAGAAAATAAGTAATATTGGGATCATTAATCTTTGACAAATTATTTAACGCATGAGTTATTTGAAGGCTCTTTGACTTTACTGAGGAATATTACTGTTATTTCTTAGACTCGCAAGTTATGAAATAATATTGTGTGGCCAAAAATCTTTATATTTCAATAGATTATTTATTAGAATAAATAATTGATACATCTTAAGAAAGGTATGTATGACTTTTATTAATGATCATTATGATAAAATTAAAATGAAGATAGATTACATCTTTGTTTTCAATATTAATATATAGAATACTTGTAGAAATTTTTTTTTATAATATTTTTAAATTATTTATTGTCAATAATAATCATTTCAACAAATTACTCCTAATAAATTATGGAAGAATGGTTCTTTTTTTATCCTTACAAAATATGAAACAAATGAAGCCATTATATTTTAAGATAGATATTAAATTGTCCAAATGTTAAAAAAAGCGATTAATAAATAATTAAAAAAATAATAATAACTAACATGAAAAATATTCTATTTTATGTATAATATCTATTTTTTCATGTTTTATCTAAAAATGCTAGGCATGAAATCATGGGAGATTGATATTAAATGCATGGATCTATCTAGTCCCTTACTCGCACCTCTCATACCCTCCAACCTATCTTATTGAGTGTCTTCCATGTATTATATAAAGTGACAAGAGTATGATATAATAGATTAGCAGTTGCCCCGAAGATGTAAAGAAAGTCAGAGGAATTGTATATTTTTGTTTTCTCATTATATCTAGTATGCATTAATATATAATATATTATATATTAAAGGCATGGATCTATCTAGTCCCTTACTCGCACCTCTCATATCCTCCAACCTATCTTATTGAGTGTCTTCCATGTATTATATAAAGCGACAAGAGTATGATATAATAGATTATCAGTTGCCCCGAAGATGTAAAGAAAGTCAGAGGAATTGTATATTTTTGTTTTCTCATTATATCTAGTATGCATTAATATATAATATATTATATATTAAATGCATGGATCTATCTAGTCCCTTACTCGCACCTCTTATACCCTCCAACCTATCTTATTGAGTGTCTTCCATGTATTATATAAAGCGACAAGAGTCTGATATAATAGACTAGCAGTTGCCCCGAAGGTGCAAAGAAAGCTCGAGGAATTGTATATTTTTGTTTTCTCATTATATCTAGTATGCATTAATATATAATATATTAAATATAAATAAATATTATCCTATATAATATATAAATCGTATGAATAGTAATGACCTCACAACTATTGCACTGTTCACATTACTCTTGTTGACTTCTTTTTTGCTGGTCCAACACCAAATTTGTCACTGTCAGTTGTTACGATACTTATCTCACAATTTTACTAATAAAAAACACTACTAAGATAAATTTATTAAGTATTTACATTCTAGAAAAAATAAGCATAGTTGTTCACCTGAGAAATATCATCCTCCCCCAGATATCCATAAAAAACCTCATTGTTATTGATATAATCATGTAATGAGTCTAAGTAAAAAATTCACTTTTGAAGATAATTTAGAGTGTCAATGGTTCATTATAATACGCAACACATCAACAACAACATGGTCGATGAAAAAACCAAACTCTTCACGAATATCATAATACAAACTCCTAACAACTGGTTGACGTAAATGGCACTATGTGCTATCAAACTGCTTTGCACCACCACTACCCTGAGCTGCAAGAAAACCCAGGAGAATTATACTTTTATTTTTGCGATTATATCTAGTAAGTGTTTTTTCAAATACCACAAAGCTCTCAGTATCCTATAAAGAGATCTCAACCTTGTATTATCATCGTCACTCCACCTACGACTTATAGTGGGTTCAAGTATTAATTAAAAAAATGCAAGTGGTGAAATATTTAAAAGTGTGTCGGGTGGTGATGATGAGGGGCAACGACAAGGTATTTTAGGTGATATTGTACACTAGAGGGCCCATATCATACACACGCCCAAACATCAAGGTAGTTGTTGGATTTACATGAACTGCACCCATTACAGAGTGCTGGCATATTTTATTGATTATTTTTTATTTTATTCTATGAGGACTTCACATTCGATGTGTGGATTGAATCATCAATGCAATGTTGTTAATGTGGGAGAAATACATTGAGGCAATGGAGTCTATTTTCTTGCTTTTGTTGCAGTTGAAGTGAGTACCAAAGTTTTTTCAAAGTGCATGCCATGTAGGTGCATAACAAGACATTATTGGTAATGCAACGTGGATGTTGTGGTGGAGTCGTTGTCAATTCAGAAAAAAAAAAGATTAACTGACGATCGATCCTAAATGACAGATAAAGTTGGTAGGTTTAATACTCATGTATTAGGAGGTGTCCACATCATATAGTTAAAAGAATAATATATTCTAACAATGCAAAAAAATATTTAAAAAAAAATCTTGCTAATATATTATTATATCGTAATATATATTAATATTTTTATAATATTATAATAATCATATATTAATATAATATAATTATAAATATTAATAAATTAATAATGTTATATATAATTAATGTAAATATACTTAATGTTTTTTTATATATTATAATATATAAAAATATAATACTTGTGAAATAACTTACATGATACATCTTGATTTTCTATTGAGAGAACTATAAACCCTGATTTGTTTATATCTTATGATAATTTTTTTAAAGCAAAGTTTTGAATTATTTTTGATATTTGCATTGATTTGCCGGAGGAGAGGCTCTATTACTATATTGCAGTAGATATTCTATTATGGTATTTGTTACTAATGTGTTTAATGGTAATGGTTTTAATCAACATATTACACCTGCCATGTATACTTACCACAGATTCCTATTTAAAGTGTATTTGGGTTTTATGGAAGCCGGTTTAACAAGCTTTTTCTCCTGTTCCCTGACGGGCTTGTGTTCCGTGTTGGGCTGCATAAGACTATCTTTTTATGCTATCATGTGCAACAAGGGCTCCTGTCTTGGCAGGATTACCCTTATCTGACGGTCACGAGTTCGAGGCTGGGTGGTTGTGGGGAAAGAGCCTGGGCAACGACAACAACAGGTAGGTGTTGTCGCCTTCCAATTCATAGTCCGTGGAGAGACTCGTTCTCGGGGCGTGGGGAACGTAGTAATGGTGGGGATATTGCAAGAGAAGGTCGCGTATTGTGATGGGTGCTTAGAAATGGCAGGGATCCCTAGCCAGTAAATTCATTTCTGCTCATCTACAATCTCAATGGCTCAAATGTTTCATTTTCTTAACCATCTCTTTATTTCCTTTTCTGAGCTCCTTCTAAGACACTATATTTATTATAAAAATACTGGGCACAAGCGACATGTTACAAACCAAACATATTTCTATTAAATGAACATGCAAACAAATGTTTAGATTGATAATGATGATGATGCTTGAGAAAAGAATACGTTTCAGGTGGCCTTTCATATTCATGTGGTGATACATATGCCATATGATTATTCGTAGATGCAACCATCGCCGCCATTACCGTATCTTTTTGCAGTTGTTTCCTCTGATCTTGTAATCTCAGTGTTTCAAGTTGCAACACGTCAAGCCCTCTCTGCGGCTGCCTCTTCTGCACTGCACCATTGATCTTCACCTTCTTCATTGCCTTCACACAATCTTTGTTATCACCATGTCCAGGGTTCAAACCACCCGAAGCAACCTTTTCGTCCAATAACATTAACGTTGTTGCCATATCAAGTTTTGTTCTTTCCTTTTCTTAAACTCAGCCCAAGAGCAACATCGCCACCATTCTTTTTATCTTAGTTGTTTCCACTCAAGCGGAACCATATTCCATTTCAGTCAAGGATTTCAATGGACTTAGAAAGCCCCTCTGCGCTTTCAACAGACTACAAATATGCATGTATATGTATATATATATATATATATATATATATATATATATATATATATATATATATATATATATATATATATATATATATATATTCTTTCCTTTTCTTAAACTCAGCCCAAGAGCAACATCGCCACCATTCTTTTTATCTTAGTTGTTTCCACTCAAGCGGAACCATATTCCATTTCAGTCAAGGATTTCAATGGACTTAGAAAGCCCCTCTGCGCTTTCAACAGACTACAAATATGTGTTTATCTCCATGTTTGGATAGGACATATATATATATATATATATACTGGGTCGTGTTTTTTTTTGCTTGCATTTAATAATAAATGGCATCATGCGCTACCAAATCGCTCTGCACCACCACTTCCTCCAAACCGCCATCATTCAAAACCAAGTTATTTATAATAAAATATTCCATTTTATCTCTTTGTGAGATGAATCTACAAACTTCACCTACTGTATAAACCTTCAACTTAATAACAAAATTAATGAAAATAAAAAAATGAATACGACTTTTATTCTGATCATAATATAAATTATATTTATTTATTGTGAATTAAATTTTTTATATAATTTTTTAAAGATATATCATGTATATTTTGTTTGTTTTACATTTTTAATAGATTATAGAATTTTTCATAACATACAATCTATTATGATATAGGGGTTTAGGCAAACGTCTTGGTTGGATGGTATGGGAGCCAACAACTTTTTATGTGCAGGATCAGGGCGGTAGACCTCAAAAGTTCTTAAATCCTTATCAATAATTTCAAGTCCTTATCAGTGTTTTCAATCTATGATTTATACTCATAATAATGTATGCATGGTTTGTCAACACATGGGTCTATACTCATTTTATTGTCAACACATGGGTCTATACCCATTTTGTCAACACATGGTTTGTGTTGACACATGGTCTAACAAACATATACTTTATTATATTGTGAAGGTTAATACAATGAATGAGTTTTGTTTTGCTAATTTTTTTTTTAAAAGAAATTTTCTAAAGTTAAATATCTTGTATATTTTGAGCGTGTTGTTTCTTTCATATTATATATTAAAATTTTATTAGTTTTAGTTCTTTTATATATATTTATTTATATAGTTTTTATCTTCATGTTTAGTTATTAAGTTGAGAGTATTATCAAGAATATCATGAGACTACCATATTATGCAAGGTATTAACGATTTTCAAAGATAAACAAAATATCTTTATTGAGGGTTATGAAAATTACATATTATAAAGTTTTTTAGTTCTATTTTTCAAGGATCACCATTTTATCATGTACATCTTCACTAAATAATTAAATGCATTATTAAAGAAATTGGCTTCATTATTTCATCAGATATTTGAACGCTCTCTTTTCACTATCTCCTACTATCCTTTCATAAAAATCCTTATCCCATCCAAAATTAAAAACTTATGAAAATTAATTTATAATACAATTACATACAATACTTATGAAATAAATAAATCCCAACAAAATTAAAAAACATAGTTGCTCCACTTAAATTTTAAGTCATGTCAAGTTGTCCAAAGCCTACCATTAACTCTTTGATGAGCTTCCCAATATCATTGATTTGAAAAATCAGACAACTCTTTTTTGAACTTTGTAGGGTTTAGCTACTCACAACCTCATATGTGATTTACGTATGAATAGACATTACCTATTATCTCTATTCATGTAGTATTAACATTATTCCCACAGTACCACTACATTCAAAATGTAGGAAGCCATATTAATACCACTCTCACATGGGTGAGGGAGAGATCTAATTCGGGTTGTATTATAAATAATTAATTATTATTTTTTATTTTAAGATAATTATAATATTTTAAGAGAATAATTTATTATAATATAATATTTACAAATTGATTTTTGAACTCACAACTTGATCTCGTGTTTCTTAAAGAGTATAATAATTTTAATTCCTCTTTGAAATCTTATCATTTTAAATAAAACAATCTATATTTTAATTCTTTTATACCATTAAAAATGTCATCCTCTATTTAATGTTCGATTTTTTTAACCACTTGAATATGCATTGAAGCATCACTAACATTAAAATTATAGATGCAATAGCTTATGAGATATGTTCTTCTCTAAAAACAAATCCATAATAATTTCAGGGAGATATTTTCATTTTGAGGATGGGTTCTTCCAACCACCAAGTTATAGTAGGCTGTACTTATCATGCAATTTTAAGGTTTCATTGGCACAATTCAAAGTTTGTTCATATCATTTTTTAATAATATAGATAAATCAAGTTTGTCATATTTATTTCATCGATCCTAAAAATGATGATCATTTTATATTTACATGTTCTCCTTACTAAGAAATTCAAGAGTATTCTTTTTACCTTTTTAGAGACTTGTATAACTCTCTCTGAAACTTCATAATTTAAAAGGATTAGAGATACTTAACTATTTTCTTTTGTGATAAGTTTGATCTTCACTAATATATAACTAAAAACTTTACTTCCACATATTTTATACATAAAAAATTTACTTCTTGCATTCAAAACTAAGTAGGTAGCAACCCCATAACAAAATTGTTAATAGAGGATATGATTTATTTTCATATTTTTTTTCCCCATTGAGTACACGGTAACGGTAGAGTAAAATTTCAACCTTTCATGGATAATAATATCACATGCTTTCATGTGCCGTCGATTGCCACTTTTCTAAGTTTATTTTTTTTCAAATTGGTCAATGGTTCTTTTTTGACTTGGGGGAACCTTCTAAACCTGTGGGAAGTAGTGTCACTTGAGGAGTCAACTACCAATGGTAAGGAAGACTCGAGCACCGGACCTCATGGGTAAAACCTACCTTCCTTACCGTTTGGTTACTGCCACAGGGACATTATTGTCTTTTGAAAAATGAGCTTTGAATAAAACTTCATATCGATGCAATGTATTAAAACTCGCCCTAATCCAATGCATGAATGATGCCTAAAATCCTCTTCAGCAAGCCCCAAAAAAATTGTTTAACGAGCTTCCATTTTTTTCAAAAAAAAATGTTAGGTTAAATAAAATAAAATTGTTGATTCAAAATAAGGAGCTTGTTATTTAGGTAGGAAAATGATCTTTACCTTGTGATTACAAAGAATGGTCATCAGTATGTTACATGAGTTGTTCGTTGTTATTTTAATGGTAATACTTGGAATGATCTTTGCACAAATCTGTTATTTCCATGGAGCCACATTGGAAAGTGTGAGTTCAATGTGGCATTGAAAATGATTTATCAAAGAATTTATATGCCTCGATCGCTTGAAAATCAAGTTGCACATCATGATAGGAAAACAACACTTTCTACAGTTTGCATAACTTTATGAAAGAAAGAAGGTTATTCACTGCAGTCATTCATTGATTAACGCTGGGTTGATTCTCTATATTTTTTTGAATAATCAATATATAAAAACATTAAAGACATAGTTGGGTCAATAATTTCATAGGATATTCTCTATTTAATTTGCAATAAACATAAAAATTGAAGTGCAAAGTAATATCTGTGAGGTGTGAGATTCTCCCATTTCATTTTGGGAACACTTATATTTTTTTTTATTAATAAAATATTTTATGATTTTTAAATATATAATGTATATATTTTATAATTTTTTTTTTTAAATAAAAATCAATTTAATGATTAAAATTTGAATTTATGCACATAAATTTATTCATTTCATTTATCATCACTAATATTATTATTAATCAATATTAACATTATTAATTTTATATAAATATAAAAATCTCATCCAACTTTGTCTAATTCCTCGTTATTAACGCTTCTTGATAATTTTTCTAACATCCCCTTTATTCATTTTATCATACATCAATCTTACCCCTTCCCATGTTTTCATTAATTCTTCTAATCTATCTTGATTATCACCTAACCCCACTTATCTATTATTTTAATTCACAATCCCACCTACCTACTTACTTCTAGGCTTTCCTACAAGCCTAACCCCTATCTACATTCCTTAATGGAATCTAGAGCTCTCCACCACCCTTCCCCTTCTCTAGAGAGTTTTCTCTCTAGAGAATTATAAAGAATTTTAAATTCCTTAAAATTCCCTCCTTTCTTCTATAGAGGCTTCCAATGAATTTTTAATTCATTAAAAAATCTCCCCCCTTTGCTTATTTAAATTCACGGCTCTATCCATTCCAAACAATGAGAAAACAACTAGAAAATCCACGATCTTTCATGCTAAAATCTTATATCAACTAAATCTATCAAACTATCATCTTAGTCCATTATCAAGCCAATATCATGTTGAAAATTTGAGTTTGTAAGCAATCTATCCTCCATCTATAATCATTAGTTTTTTTTATTTGAATCTTGATTGGAAACATTTAACTTTTGATCATAATGTTGTTTTAAATATTTATTTTATTGCATTTTGACCTAATGATTTCCATTTTTGAAGTAGATTGTTAATTTGAGTAGATTTTGGTTAATTGCATGATTTCAAATCCATTACTCAAATTTATCATCTCACATTTGACGACCATAGTGGGAGCCCTCCATTTGGACTAACCCTGTGTGCTTGGAGTGCTTGACATTTGCCTTGTAGGTTGGATTGAGGATGGATCATGGCTTAAAATTTCAAAAATCTCACGTTCCAGGTGAAAAGCAAATTTGCTCTGCAAAAAACAATTTTTTACAAGTGATTTTGACCTTGACAGTGATAATTTTGAGCAAACCACCAACTTAACTACTAGTCATTAGTCTTTTCATTATGTTTATGCAAAATCACAACTCGAAATGACTAGTTTTGATATGTAGTTACAATATTGATTTTTGGCTTGCGACTTTGAATAGACGACTTACGATTTTGCATTTAGTGTATATTCTATCAAAAATATAATCCCATTAAAATTTGCAATTTTGTTGTATATAGTTGTGATTTTGCTTTGCCCTTGAAACACACAAATTCAATTTTGATCGAACTAATTAATAATTCTGGATTTTATGACAACTGCATTGTCTTGGTTTTGAACATAACTTCATTTTTTAGGATTCATTTTAATCAGAATCTCATAATTTTTCATAAGTAATTAACATGGTTTTTAAATGTTTCTTATTATCACCTGGTTAGAAATTGTTAGTATAAATCCATATCATCACATTTATTGATCAATACTTCATTTTCTCAGTCAATTATACATTTTGTTTATCTATTCTAACTATTTATAAGGAAATTAAGAATATATCATCATTCTAGTCAAATTTTGTTAGTAACCTTAACTTTGTATTCTATTTGATGCAATATTGCAACTCATGGGGTTGCCCTTATTAGTGATTTTGAAAATAAGATATTTTCTTGCTTATTGTAAAATTGCTTCTTTATTTCTACGATTTTGATTGTAATCTACGATTTTGTAATATTGCTTATTTAAAGTTGTAGTTTTTCAAGTCCTATAAGTGATTTTGAATATACTTAACTGCATGGTTACCATAATAGTTTATTGACTGTTTATAATATCGCTAGTCTGTATTTTCAATTTTGACATGTCATAAGTGATTTTGAATTTCTAAAAGTGATTTTGCATAACACTAATTGTGTATAAGTGATTTTGCATAACACTGACTGTGTATATGTGCCACATCCTCAAGAATATCCTCTCAATCAATGACATGAATAGGAGTACAAACTATATGATGAGTAATATGTACCTCATGCAAATAATTATCAAAAGACAAGTCCTCACTAAAAATTGAAGGAGGAATAGTGAGAGGTGTATGAGGTAAGAATGCCTCATCTAGATCACCATCAAGAAGTATGTCCCCATAAAATGAAGAGGAATCCCAATTTATGTCACTAGTAAAAAGTGAATTCTCACTAGGAGGAGAATAAGGAAGTGCAAATAGTGCCCCATGTCACTGTCAAGGCTCAAATTTTGAATATCATTAGTGTCATCATCAAAAGATAAATCCTTGATAATAGGAGAGGGAAGTGGAATAGAAGGAAACAAAGTAAAAGAGGATGTAAAAGATCTAGAAGACTTAGTATCATTCTCAAATAAGGCTACAATAATATCTCAAGCTTATTTTGGTGATGTGTCACATGTGACATAGCACTAGAAACTATCTGAAACATGGAGACAAATCAATCAAAGAGTCTCATCTTGCATGAATTCAATCTAGACAAGATCTTCCTCATCTGTAAAGTGGGGAATGTCACCAAGCACAACTCTCCATGTGCCTTCCCACTATAAGTGTATCTATATTTTGATTTTTAAAATAATGTAGTTGGAAGTGTTAAGGGGCTCCATTTTCAAAATAAAAGGAAGAATTTGATAAGAATAAACAATGACTCCTCTCAAATAACAAGGAAAAAATAAACCCCACAAAAAGTGCAAGGCACCCCAAATTTGGCACTTTAAAATTAAATACGTTATAAAATATAAATGAATCCAATGGATGAAGAATAAAAAACATACACTTTTGAAAAAAAATAGTACTCAATTTCAAGTCACGGTTCAAAAGTTAGAGTCTTTACAAGTTTTCCATCATCAAAATGGGTCAAATAAGTAAATATTACACAAAATTAAATGCACCAAGGAACAAAAAATGATTTACGACTTCATTAATCTGGATAAAATCTTAAAAAAACAATAATTTTTCAATAATTTTTTTGGTAGAAACCAAACACAAGCTGTCAAAATTGGTGAAAGCTAGCTTTAAGAAGACTCTTTACAAGATCCAAAAAAATTGGCTAAATGGGCCCTCTTGTGACATCTCAAAATATGGTACATCTTGGTAAATAGTGATACTTCCTATTATAGGCTAGAATTAGACCTAAAATACTATTCTCTCTAGTAATCAAATCTAAAATTATAGATTTTATAGCCTCAAACTAGAAGAAAACCAACTAGCTATCCAGATGATGAAGACATATTGCTATAGTAATTTTCAAATTGCTAAAAAAGATGTAAAAATTACTCCAAAATGCTTCCAATTGATATGGTAAGAAATATGTGATTTTTACCTAGTTGTACCAGGTCTCAATTCTAAAAAAATAGATTTATACCACCTGTGGTGTGAGAAAATCAAACTGGTGGTAGGTATCCACCAATAGACTGGTGAGCATGTTTTTGAGCAAAAGAAATGTAAAAATTGATCTTTGAAGATTACATGAAATTTTATAGGTCATAAAACTCATATTACTATTCCTCTATGATTTCATATTTGTATTTTGATGCATGTATGACTTAAAACCATAAAAAATATACACACATTGCCCTATAAAACTTCCAAAACAAACTTAAACATGGGTCTAAAAAAGTAAGTACCTAATGGTAAAGCCTAAAATCTACATGGCCTAATAAATAGATCTAAGATCCATACAAGGTACCTCAACTTTGTCAAGAATAAATTTTGATAAATAGACAAACCCTTGCAACAACAAACTTGAAAATGAATGGCTACAACACCTCCAACTTTACTACCATGAAAGAAATGTCAACAAGATCAATCCAAACCCAAGATTTGAAGCCTTAATATCAAAAATGTCAAAATAATATTTTAAAGAGCTACAAAGATGATATGCAAAGATAAAGGCAATATCATATAATATCCATAAAATAACTTCTATATGTTACAAATAAGAAGCCTTGCATAAATAGGCAAGGACCAACAAGAAGTAAGTCAAACTAACTAATGTGGGATAAATATGCAAAAGGACAAACAAGGAAAAAGATAAAAACTATGTATAAAACCTAACAAACAAGAGAACCAACTCTAACATCGACTCTATACCTGTTGGACGATACTATTCTATGTGTCAATGACTTTATCCTTATTTTCTTCCTTATTTATTGATCTCAGATTCTTTTTTCAAGCATCATGAAATCTCCCATCAGAATAGTGTTGGACAACATGAATCCATTTAGATGTTATATGGGATGTTCTTTTCTTCCTAACTTCACTACCCATGAGAATTCTTATTCTTGGAGCACCTCTTCTCTTCTCTCATCTTTCGATTGCAACATGGTTCAAATCACTTCAACATATGAGATTGGTGGATCATATCCTTTTCATACTTATCAAGATAATTCCCACTTTTAAACATCTTACCATATTGTGGTGGAAATTGATACAAGCCTAAAAAATAAACCTACAAGGAACCCACCTCCTAACAACTCTCCCCCTAATTCCAATTTGGGGAATCCTCCTACTAACACCAACCCACCAATTAATACAACTCAAATTATTGCACAAATAGTGAAACAAATGAACATAATGTAAACATATAACACCCCCCAAATGATGCAACTACAAAATTATTTGATAAACATAGATAATCAGCCTCCCATTCTTCTTCCCCAAAATAATCAAAATTTTATCTCTCCACCTCTTAAAGATGTCACAAAAAATGTTATTCCCCAACCTATCATGCAAAATAAGATGCTTAAGCACATTCAAAATGAGCCTTTAACCCATTTCATTATATCTATTGATATTGGTAATATATCTCCAATTATTAAATATGATGGGATCAAAGACCCTACGTCATTTCTCAAGGAATTCGGTAATCTTTATAAAGAGTGGATCCAAACTAATACCTTTGCCACAATCAAATTTTTAGTTAAATTCTTTACTTGTGATATATCAGAATGGTATAACCAACTTTTCCAACATTCTATATGGCAACTAGATAATTTAGTCAATCTTTTAGTTAAATAATTCCAACATAATGATCTTCCCAAAAATTGTCTTAGTCATTTTATCAATGCTAAGTAAACCCCTATCAAATCATCTCATGATTTTATTAAATGATGTAAATCTTTGGCTCACAAATCTGCTCACAACATGACTGATGACAACTTGTTCAAACTTTTCATAATAGCCTTAACACCCTCACTCTAATACAAGGTTCAAACTTTCACTCCTCAAACTTTAAATGATGCTCTTGACCAACTTAAGAGTCAAGACTTCCTAATGAAACAGTTTGAACCTAATACTAAAACCATCAAGGGATCTTTCCAACATTCAACCAATGCAATAACCACCAATCCTCTTAAACCCAAATTAGGAGTAGCCAAAATAGAAAATCCCCAATCTTCCCAAACACTATTAACCATGTAACAAATAAAACAAATTTTAACACCTTCTAAACCATTCACGTATCCTAATAATCCCTCCAAATGGTATGATCCTAATCATTTTTTTTTGGTTTCATGTTGATATAGGTCATTCCTATGAAACATGTTAGGGGATTACAAAATTTTTCATTTCTTTTATGCTAGGTGATTCATTCAATCATTATGCCATGATCAAAATCTATCATCATGATTATGTTAATGCCTCTAAAAAAAAACAAAGTTACATATCTTCTTCCTCTAACAATCCAAAAACTTTTTCTACATCTAACCCTCAATAATCAAACAAGGATATTTGTGCCATTGACACTGATTATGATCAATATTATACCAATTCCAAATGTGTGAATGTGGCTAAGGTTAATTATTGACACAAACTAACCCATAAAGATCCCATTACCAAATCAAAGAAACCATCACTAGAAGAGAAACTTCTCAAAGATATTACTGTCACTAACTTACCTTTAAACATCAATGAGGAACCACTTCCTCAATCTGAACTTTCAACCAATTCTCTTCTTCCTAAACATACTTTACCTTCCAAGCCTCATCCTTTAGGTTCCCATGACCTAATGATCTCAAAAATTTGCACATGATTTAATGAATCACAAATCTATACTAACATATCTTAGAGTGCAATGATATATGCTAAATAATTCAAGATGTATCAACATACATCACAAAAAAATCATACAATCATTTCATAATTATATTAAGTTACCATTAGTCAAACATAACTAGTATCATATTTCATAGCTTAACCTATTCTATTATATTCATAGTTAAGAGGAAATAATGTTAAATTTAACATATAAAACAAAGGCCAAAGATCACACCGTCCTTACAACCTTACATAGGGAATACCTGAAATAATGCATCTTCGCTTACTCAACTATATACACAAGTTATAAGCTCAACCCCTTAGACTTACAAGATGTTCCATACATCCTACTTCATACTCACTCTAGGCAAAAGGCACATAAATGACTCATCAAAACAACATGTTTTAAGCATGATGAGAATAATACCAATCTAATCATGGGTGAATCATAACATAATGATTATAAATTTTAATCTAGAAACATTATGAATCAAGGTTTGCCACTCCATGAGGTCAAAGTTCACAAGTGAAGATAAAGTAGCATTGAAAAGTGTGTTTATAAAAATCCATAAGTGGAAATTAGGGAACTATCATGTCAGCAACAAAATCTTAAATACCCTCACCTAGTATGAAGAAAACACCACAACCCAAGTTGCCAAGATCACTACACACTTAACAAACTAGTAAGGGTAGTAACATATCCTGTTTCCACAATCAGAAGGAAAAATATTAAGCACATAGATGCATCAATTCATTCCATTTATACAACTTTTCTATCAACAAGTAAGAGACACTATCCCACAAACTCTAGGGAATATTATCAAAACAACATTATAGAAACAAGTTTTTAATTAAGGGAACACTTAATCAACATCATAAAAATATGAATCCACTCAATGGGATTATAAATATGTCAAATGAGGGTGAGAGAATAACATCTCACCTCTAAGCTAACTATGAGAGATGAAACCTCTTATCAATCCATATAAACATATGGGGTACTAGCCATGAGCAAACTCCTAACACATAAGAATCTTTAACAAAGAAAATTACATTCTACTACAAGGAGAACTCCTAATACACTCAGTGGTGCCAATCCATAAGCGGTCTTTAGGATTCCCACTCCTACATAAGACACAAAAATCTATATAAAATGCACATATTCTTAAGTGAGAAGCATCCCATGATTTTTAACACTCACAATACAAACACAAGTGGCAGAGGTGACTTGATTACAAGTAAAGATGCAATCATTTCTCGAGGTGTTCAATCTAAGTGATGAAAAATAATATTATAGGAATCTCTTGTTCACAACTCATGAACTATGCTATGCATTCACCTATGCAATCATCATTTACAACCATCACCATCAAGACACTCGATAAATCATTCCTTTAATAACTCTAAGAGGGTACGAATGATCTTAAGGGTACACACTCAATATACCAGACAACATTTCATGGATGTTTATTACCTACAATAGAAATTAAGCCATACAGGAGGATCTATTAAATCTCACATCTCCAATCATGGTGTAGCATAATTCTACACTGAGGCACTATAAGTCCAAAATACTCTTCACTTAACCATTAAAATATTACATGTGCTTTTACATCCTGAGGGTTTTCTTACTCAATGGAAAATCAGTTAGAATAAGATGGAGGGTTATTATTATTGACATTTGAAAGACCCTCTCCAAATACTATAGCTTTCACCATTCACCTTTATGATAAACAAAAGGATATGAAAATGCTAGTGGACTCATTAGGTCCTAGAGATCAAGCCATAGCTCTGATACCACATGTAACAACCCCACTAGGTTTGAGTTAGAAAAACATGATATTTTTTAAAATTTTATCAACGTATTCTTCATTAAAATTCACCACTAGAATCTAATTATTGATACATTTATAACACTCTACATATGTTAACTATAAATAAGCATTTGACATCTAACAGTCACTGATCACTATCAACATATAAAATACATTATAACCAAATATGGAAAGCAATTACAAATGTCCAACCACAATTGGTATAATGATACAACCATTGCTTCCAAGTAAATATAAGTAATAATTACATCTCATCAAGGATAATATCTAAATAATAATAAAAACAATACAATGTACAAACTACAAGATATAAATCTCTATAGAGCATGAGTTCTTGAACTCTAGTATCTCTGGCAATCTCAAGTGTCATCTCTAAATAAGTACTGATGTGGGGAGGGAGAGCATGATCTGAATAATTTTTCACACCAAACATGGATCATTGATCCCTCACACAGTTCCCCATTAGGGAATAGCCCTCCCTTCATGGTTAAGTAGATAGTGACAGTGCAAGAATCTAGAGAGGCAAGCTAGTACTCGTGTGTTGTATGTTTTTTAAAAATAATATGCTGTGTATCATAAAGAAACCTGTTATAACAAGATATCACATAAACATTTAAATCATACACATGAAACTACAATGTCTCACTAACATTACTTGGCTTAAGTTTTTCAATAGTTATTTATCTCTAGGAACAGTCAATTTCATACACACCATTTATTCAGATTACATTCATCTGGCATTGTGATGCTAGTAAACTAGTGAAGTCCATCTCACTACTTACTCCATACCAAAAATGAGAGATTTGATTAACATACCAACATATTCATACAAATTACTTCCTACTAGCAATCATAAAACATGTTAAGCACATGAACAATCAACTGCATACATTTAATCCATCAAACGTATGAATAAATCTCTACAATGTCATTTGTTACATAATTAATAAGGAAACAAGTGCAAATTATACCAAATGGGTATAATATATATATTAGGCTGCATATTATAATTTTCATAAGTAGACACAATATAATACATCCTAATAACTATCATAAAACATGCTAAACATATACATTTAATCCATCAAATGTAGGAATCAATCTAGACATAATAATCATAATTTGTACCACCCAAAGTCCCCAAACTTCAGACAACCATTTGTACCTTCAGCCCCTCAGCCTGCAGCTCAAGTTGGAATTAGCCCCAAAGAAATCTTGAAGGGAGGTAGTCCCCAGGTCAATATAGTGGACCAGATGAAGAACCTACATATGAACATCTCTTTATGAGATTCATTGTCTCTTCTAGGACAGAAGGACGTATTGAAGAAGGAATTGCATGAGCTGGATCGACAAGCTGTCCCAACAAACACTAATAATGTCTTGATGATGAATGGATAGCCTTCCACTTCAAGTCAGGTAAAGAAGGAAGAGAAAATTACCCATTTCTATGTATCCTTGGTCATAGGGGATTTCTTGGTATACAACTGCATCATTGATAGTGGGGCTAGTACCTCAGTGATGCCCAAGTGCATAGCTAACAAGATGGGACTGAAATATGAAGAGATGAACAAAGGAGTCCTGCAGCTAGATGGGACACCTATAAAAACAATTGGGATTTTGAAGGGTTTAGGCTTGACATTGCATGCTTGCCCAACCTTCTCAATCCCCCATGATATAGTGGTAGCGGATGTTCCTCCTTATTTCGCAATTTGCTTATCCAGGGACTTCACATCAAAGATAGGTGGCTATCTAGCAGCAAATTGGTCATATCTAGTTTTTAGAACCAAGTATGGGACCAAGGTAAAAATCGAATATAAGCCACTCTAAAAGGACCATCTAGAACTGTATTCGATCGAGGAAGCAAACTTCAGTTACACCATTATTGACTCAAAAGAGTCCCAGATAGACCAATCTCCATCCTCTACTCTTGAAGGAGTTGCAGACTTACTCTTGGATGAGTGGGGAAATGATAACTTCGAACATGATCCTTATAAGTTCATAGAGGAGGCAAAACTTGGAGTCTACTACATGCACGAAGAGGGCACCTTCATACCAAATATAATGAAGGCAGGCTAAGAGGACCTAGGTCTATGGCAACTATACTTTGATGGTTCCAGAAGTAGGCTAGGAGCTGTGGTGGGGCAATGTTAGTCTCCCCTTCAAAGGATTGGTACTTTTTAGCTTTCCATTTCCAATTCTCTTGCATAAGCAATGTTCCAGAATACGAGTCCCTTATCCATGGTCTGGAATGGGCAAGAAAAAGAGGGATCAAGGAGTTGCAAATTTTGGGAGACAACGAGCTGATTGTAAATCAGGTGAAAGGCCAAAATCTGACCAAGAATTCCTTGCTGAAATCCTACAAGCATAGGGTCTGGGACTTGGTGGAATATTTCCTCACCTTCAATATCGTCTCCATTCCCAGAGAGTAGAACAAACAAGCGGATAGGCTAGTAGTAATTGGTGCTCAGTTTGATGTTTCAAGGGAAATAAGTCAAAATTGTGGTTTGTGCCACTTGAAGGTGGTAGTTCGACCCTCTATCCTCGACAACATTGCAAATTGGCAGGTTTTCAAAAATGACCAGCAACTAGCTTTCTTCTTGAAGGAGGAAGCTAAGTTCGCAACACAGAACCAGGCAAAGTTGTAGCAGCAATATGGCAACTAGATTGTTTGATTGAAGAATGATAAGCTCCCTAAAGGTTTGGTCATGCTTGAGAGCATCTTCAATGGAGATGACCAATTGAGAAACGACAAGGCATGCATCACAACTAAAGAGGAGAATTACGAAAGGGTTGAGATCTTCAAAGAAAAGCTACTTTCACTCAGAAAAGTCTGTACAATTCAAGAAAGGTGGGCTTTCATTTTGTTGTGTCAAGAATTCTCTGACATTTTTGCTTGGGATTACAATGATTTGAAGGGCTTCGACCCAAGACTCACCCATCACACCATCGAGTTAGAAGAAGGCACCAAGCTAGTCACATAGAAGTCGAGACCTGCCAACCCAACGATTGAGCCCCTCATGCAGAGGGAACTAGCCAAATTGATTGAGTCTGGAATCATATTTCTAATCAAACACTCCTCTTGGTTGGCCAATCTTGTTCCTGTTAGAAAGAAGAATGGGGAGATCAAGCTATGTGTCAACTTCAGAGACCTTAATAAAGTCTGTTTAAAAGACCATTATCCCATCCCAAGCATGGAGTGGATCCTTTAGAAGGTAATAGGCAGCACACATTTCTCCCTCATGGATGGTTATTCAGGGTATAATAAGATTTTAGTGCAAGGCTGTGACCAGTACAAAATGACCTTCACCACTAAATGGGGAACATTTGCCTACAAGAAGATGCCATTCGGGCTATCTAATGCTGGTGCTACCTTTTAGCAAGCCATGGACATGGCTTTTGGAGGCTTGATAAAAAATAACATGCTGGTATACCTTGATGATGTGATTTTCCAAGGAAGCGAGCCAACACATAGAACACCTCAGACATATTTTTGAAAGGTGTAGGGAATTTGGCATCTCTCTTAATCCAAAGAAATGCATGTTTGTTGTTCATGAGGGGAAACTCCTTGGCCACATCATGTCCAAGGAGGGCTTATCCATTGACCCCAAGAGAGTTCATTTTATCTTGGAGATCTCCTTACCTAAGCACAAGAAAGGCCTACAGAGCTTCTTTGGCAGGATAAACTTTATTCAGAGATTCATTCCAAATTTCGTAGAGACAGTCAAGCCACTGACCTCTATGCTGAGAAAGGGTGAGGAGTTCAAGTGGACAGCACAAAGGAAAGATAGCTTTAAAGCCATCAAGTAGGCCATAACTCAGGCTCCTACTTTGATTAGCCCCGACTTTAACAAAGACTTCAACCTATACACTTTTAGCAATGAAGAGTTGATCTCCGCCATGCTTACCCAAGAAAATGGTGATGACCTCGAGCAACCACTTGCTTTTTTTAGCCAAGGGTTAGAGGATTTCAAAGTTAGATACACATATGTAGAGAAGCAAGTCCTGGCAGTAATGCAAAGCCTAAAGAAATTCAGGCATATGTTGTCTAACAACAGGATTCATCTCATGGTCCCACATCCTGGCATCAAGGCTTTCTTGACCAATCGAGACCTAAATGAGAAGAGAGCAGGGTGGATCACCAAAGTGATGGAGTATGACGTAGACATCAAGATCACCAAGTTGGTGAGGGGAAGAGGCCTATGTGAATAGCTTGCTACAGACTTCAAGCAGAAAAGGGAAGACAACTTACTAATCCATGATGCAGCCACTACAGAGGAACTGGCTGTCATAAAGGATTGGATGTTAGACCTGAGGCATTTCCTTCTCACTGGTGAATGCCCACAGGGTCTTGATAAGACTAGAAGAAGGTAATTCAGGCTCTAATCTCTCCCTTATGTCCTGGTTGATGAAGTATTGTTTAGGAAGGATCTCTTTGGGGTCCTTCTAAGGTGCATTGACCCAAACCAAGCTGATAAGGTACTGTTTGAGTTCCACGATGGGCCAACAAGTGGTCATTTCACTCCTAGAGCTACTACATCAAGGATAATGAGAGCTGGCTATTTTTGGCCTACTCTTTTCAGGGACACCCATGCTTGGGTAAGAAAGTGCCAAAAGTGTGCTCTTTTCAATGGGAAACAACAGTTGGCTGCCATGCCTCTACAGCCTATTCAGGTGGAGAAACCATTCATGTAGTGGGGCCTGGATTTCATAGGGATGATCAATCCTCCCTCTAGTGCTAGACATAAGTGGGTCCTGACTGCCATGGACTATTTCACAAGGTGGGTGGAGGCTATTGCTCTAAAAGAGGCAAATGAAAGTATGGTCTTGGAGTTTTATGAGGACCTGGTAATAAGATTTGGGGTCCCAGCCACCATAATCTCAGATAACACCTTAGCTTTTCTAGGAAAAAAACAAGTGAATGGGCACTAAGGTATGGTATATACCTCAGCACTTCATCCAATTATTACCTGCAGGGAAATGGGCTGGCTGAGTCTACCAACAAAAATTTGATCAAAATCATAAAGAGGACCATGGAGGAAAATCAGAAGACTTGGCATACCAAGCTGAAGATAGCTCTGTGGGCTGATTGAATCACTCTGAAGAGAGCAATCAAAAATTCTCCATATACGCTTGTACATGGAAGGGAGGCTAGGCTTCCCATCTCACTTGAATTGCCAGCATTGGACCTCACTCGCCAACTACAATTAAAAGAAGGAAGTAGCATGGAAGTCAGGCTATGCGAGCTGATGGAGCTCCAAGAGACAAGGGACCGGGCTATGGCTTCTATGACCAGTCACCAACAACAAGTGAAGAGACACTTTGACAAAAAATCTTCGTCAAAAGATTTCTCTGAAGGAGACATTGTCTTGAAATGGGACGAAGACCGAGCTAAGCTTGGAAAGCATGCAAAATTTGACGTCCTATGGAGTGGCCCATACATAATCACTCAGTGCAAGAAGCATAATGCATTCCAACTCTCTAGGTTAGATGGTGAAGAACTGCATATCCCAGTTAATGGGATACATCTAAAGCATTGCCACTGAGTCTCCTTTCATTTGTATATATTTTTCCTTGTTTTACCTAAGTGTTGTTGCACAAGTAGTAGTTTTCTTAGTCTTGTGTGTATTTTCATTTCCTTGGAGGTAGATCTGCGTGACTAGTTCTAGATTTATCAGAGCTATTGCTAGTTTTCAAGTTATCATCTGACTTTGTGCCCAATGGACTACAAGGCAACTAGTCTCTAAGCATAGCAGACATGCTTCCCTTGGGAGTCACCAATTTGTTGACCAATTTTGCCCACAGGCAAAATTTTTGGTCTCCTTCTTCCCTTACTATTCAATGCCAGTCATTTTCAGGTTGCACAAGTTCATGGCTTGATTTGACACTTTGGTTCAGCCCCTTGGTTCAATCGGCACTTGGTTCATCCATCTTCAAGATTCAAACATCTCGATTCAACATGGTTGAACCGCTTGAACTGTTGAACCAATTTCGGTTCAATGGCTTGGTTCAACGAGCTTGGTGCAAAGCGAGTGGTTCAATGTGCAGTTTAATTAATGGTTCAAGCTTTGGTTTAATGGTTTGGTTTGATGAGTTTGGTTCAAGGCCATTGGTTCAACACTTGGTTCATCGGCCTAGTTTAATCAGTCGGCTCATTAGCCAGTTCATCGGTGCGCAATGGTTGAACCATTGAACCATTTTGGTTCAATGGCTTGGTTCAAGGGTATGCCCAGTTGGCTGAAGGGCAATCCAAAGGTTCAAATGCCCTTGCTAAGGGTAGGCATTTAAAAGGAAAAGGACTGGGTAAGTTCAAAATTTGTCTAAGTTCAAATTTGTATAAGTCCTGAATTCCTTCAGACTTTTTTCCCGAAGGAATTCCTTTGGACAAAAAGTCTGAAGGAATTTGGGTGCAACTCAAGGCAAAGACAAACCCGAGGAAAATTTTGGTAGACTTTTTGTCCATGGGAAAATGTCTGCAGACAAAAGCCCGTGGAAAATACACAAGGCAAAGACAGACCCAGGGAAATTGTCTGCGGACAAAGTTTGTGAGAACCTAGGAGGCATCCAAAGGCAAAGAACGACCCGTCAAAGGCCCCAAAGGGCAGGTGCCCTTATGGGTAACTCTCAGCCAAATACAAAGGACACTTTCGAGGGCTGGAGGGTCACCTTCCCTTCAGGAAGGTGCTAAGATGAAAGCAAAGCCACAAAAAGCCAGCGAAGGACCCGATGACATTTTAATCAGGACGAGGACGTCCTGGAGGCCATCAAAATTAATAAAGCAAATTATCCATTGGTTTTCAAACCAATGATGGCTGTGTGAACTTCAAAATTAGTGCAATGAAATAGCCATTTGATTTCAAAGTGAGAGAGCGCTAACCATGAGAGCCCATAATGCAACGACCTGCCAGAAGTTGGCCCCTGAGGGCTGAAGGAGCCAGAAGAGACAAAATAGAGAAAAGACAAAGTGAAAAGCATGGAGATAGAAAGCAGATGGTCCAAGTGGCAAAAGGAAGTGTCGATTCAAGAAGTGGCTCCAGTAGGTGAAACAGTGCTAGCGAATTGACCATTAGAGGGCGCAAACAGCTAGCAGTGCAACCCGTTTTCTCCATTTCACATTAATGCATAGACAAACCATGTAATCACCTTGAAGAAGTGGCCTTACAAATAGACAAAGGGTGCAGCTCATTAGTGTTTTGACCAGCCTGCTATTCCCAATGAGGGGATGTGAATGAGCCACTTGTAAAAAAGGGGCACCAAAAGGCCTCCTTTTCTTCTCCTATATATTGAAGACTTGTCATTTTTAAGAGGGATCTTCTACATTTGTAAGGTGTAGCCCTGGAAAAATTTCACCTGAATCAATAAATGCATTTTTACCTCTATCTTAGATAGACATTTCTGTGTATGTTCTGAGTGTTAATTTGTGTTTAGCCATTGTTTCTTGATGCTTTTACAGGTTCAACACCAATGTACATGTTGTCTAAAAAGTGCCTTTTTCTACTGCTGGTAAGGAGAGTTTTATTTGGGGGTGCAAAATAGAAGGAATTACCTTGCAGAGTGCCTCTCACAGCACCTTTGGTGAACCTCTATTATCTGTAATTTCATTAAAGCCTTCCTGTCAAGTTTTTGCAGTTTGGTTCTTCTGCCAAGTGTGAAGCGTATGTATGTATTTGTCTAATTTTAAGAGTGGATGTGAGAAGGTCATTTCATTTTGGTGCATCACCTCCTTAGAGTAGTTTGTTTTCCTACAATCTTTCTCCCTTTTCATCCCCCCCAGTATATATTTATATATATATGTGTTAGCACTTGCTGGAACAAACATGATGCATCAGAGGGAGCTAGACCTTACCTAAAGACTCTCCCCTCCAGCTTCACCAGTCCCACAAGCGAGAGGGGAGTTTCCATAGTTGTAAGGAGAAGGCAAGAGCTCAACCTCCTGCCAAGGGTGCAATCTTTGACGTCAACAATTACTAGGAATATACAACACTTGAACATTAGTTATACATCTAATCCATTCATCCTACACAATTTTAATAATAATGTTATGAAACTTATCATAACTCTTAGTTTGTCTAGAATCAAAACCAATAAGTTACCCATTATCTACTTCATAAGATATATTTAATTGATCTACAATACATTTAGACATGACATTCTTTGAATCACCTATGTCTATAATACAATTATAAATTATTTTATTAACAATTTTGACTATGACATATAAAGGAGGAATATAATCAGTAATGGGGTCAAAATTTTGGGCATAACTATGCTCAAAATTTTCTACTTTCAAACTTACATTAGCTCTGGGATTTTTTATTGCTTCATTAATCTTATCAAACTATCCCAGAAGATTAGCTACCTATAGAAAAAAAAAAACTAGCTTTAATTGTTGACAAGTCACCAATTAAATTGTAAATCTTAGCATCAGTTTATCTTAAATTTTTAGATTTATAATGTTGATATTGACTATTATTATTTTCAATTTCAAAAATATTATTTTGTGCAACATTATCGTTAGAATTCTTATCATTATTTTGAGTTGATTTACCTTTATCATTAGAAGAGGATTAATTATTTTCTATTTTATTATTTTGAAGAGAATTATAATATTTATTCCTAGTATTTATAATATAAACATTCTCATTTTTCGAGAGATCATCAAGAGTATTTATATTATATGCTAGATCTTTAGTTATTTCATCATTTCTTTAAAGATATTTCTTGAATTTAATAATAACTTGACATGTGTCAGGTTTATGATCAAGTTCATAAACATTTTAGTAATAAGTAATATAATCTTTTTTATCTTCTTTATTATTCTTGTTTGAGGAAGAAGGTTTATCATTAGGCCATCTTTTAACAGTGACCAACTCATTGCCTATATTTTATATTATCTTTAATATTTTTATATTATTTAAATTTGAGCCTGTAAAAGATCTATCTTTAAAACCAATATACTTAAGTTTTTTTTTATATTCAATATAAAATCTTATAGTTTCATTATATTCTATAATATCTTTATCTTCTAAAGCCATTTTATATTTTAAAGCTAAAGCAATGCAAAGATAAAGTCTAGACAACTTTTTTGAAGGTCTAAGATCACTTGGGATCTTTTGATACAGCTTGGTGAATCTATAAATTAGATGATGCATGGTTTCACTAGGATCCAAATAAATATTTAAAATATCATTAACTAAATCAAAATCTTCTTTGAACTTGCTAAAAGATAATTTTAACTAGTCTTTTACATCTTTCCAATTATCAATGACTTTAATAGGCATACTAACAAATGCTTGATAAGCTTTTGTTTTTAATGTTTGGATAAAAACTCTAAAATAAATATTTTTATTAGTTATTCTAAGAGTGACACAAAATAATCTAAAATATTCTAAGTGATCTTCCTAAGATTCACTAGCAGCACCAAAAAACTTTGGTATATTCAATCCCTTATGAGAAGGTAACTTACCAAGATGATTTATAACATTGATTAGATTAGTAAAAATCCATGGTGCTATATCTATTTAATTCTATTTTTGAGCTTCTGATTCATCTTCACCTTCAATGAGCTCAAATTATTCTCTATTATTTTACAACTCATGAAGCAAATCTTCTAATCTCCACTATAGTACTTGTGGTTCTCCCACTAGTTGATCTCTCATTGGAACTTTCAGTAATTTCAACCTAAATAGAGTGATTATCTTGAATCTAATATTATTTATTTAATTATAGATTTGTAATAGTAATTTAAATAGGTACAACAAAATCATCGAATGAAAAAGAATTAGAAAGGAAACAATTTTTAGGCTAAGGATTAGTAACCAAAACTCTATCTCTATCCTCTTGAATTATCCTATTTAAATTCAGAATATCATGTTGATTTTCATGCATAAGATTTAAATATCAATAAATTTCAAATTTTACAATCTCTTCTTCTTAATTTATGACTTCAATAACTTGATGAAGATTTTTAGGATGATTATACTATGTGTAGCGTGTTAGATTGAAAGCAACATCAACTTGATCATCTTCTAAAGCTATTAAAGATTGAATAATAAGAGGTTGTTGATGTCCAAGAAATATTATCAAAAATAAAATGAAACTTAAAACAATTTATATTTTTGAATAATTTTCCCAATAGAGTTACCAAATTTATTGATGATGAAAATTGTATCATCAATGAATCAACCCTTTCACCTATCACGAAAGTCAAATTGGAATCATACCAATATAATTGTAGGGTTTTAAAGGTTCATCTAAGACCCTAAAGATGTGAGGGGGTTTTTGTTATAAGTTCTGAGAAATAATCAACAAGTTATCAAAGCAACTTATTTCATTATAACAACCAGAATTTTATTTATCAAACCCTGAATTAATTAAGATAAGAGTCTGTAATCTATTCTATCTAATAGTGAAAACCTATGAGTTAGATAGTCACTTAAAGAATAAAAATATGATCTAATAAGTATTCATATTTTCAATGATATTTCACTTCTTGCTATAATATTCTCCAATTAATTCTAGAAGATGAAAGAAAGAGAAGAAGACAAATTTAAGAGAAAGAGAGAGAAAAAGACAAATTTAAGATAAAGAGAGAGAATAAATTCAATCACTTAAGCAAAAGAGTGAGATAACAAACAAACTAAATGAAGCTAAGAAAATGACACAACAAAACTTAGAGAAAGGATAACAACTAAGTAAATAATCTAAACAAGACACAAACTTTAAAGAGAAAGACAAACAACCTATTAAAAAAAGAAACTAGTAAGGTTATAAGGACTAACTCATTAAAAGGAAAAAGATTAAAAGATCAAACCAAACTAAAACCAAATCTAATAGAAAAGGATTAATAATGAAACAACTATCAAGCTAAATCTAAATAAATAAAATCTATTAATTTAGAGACTTGAACAAAACTAGAAACTAATTAAAATAAAGTCAAAAAATAAATGAAAGGGACTAACAAGTGTTAAGCTATGAAATGCCTATCAAATGACTAACTTTAAAAGAATAGAAAATATTTTTAATAAGCAACTAAATGTATAAAATCTAATCAAGACAACTATTCAATTAAAGGATTAAATAAAGACAAAGACCAAATAAAATTAAAATTAAACTTGAGTAAAAATAAATAGTGAATTAAATTGTCTAATAATTAATCTATAAAACAAAAAATAAAATGAATTGAAAGATTAAGTCTAAAAACTTAAAAGATTCTAAAATCTAAATAGAAATAAAAAAATTGTAATCTAAGAAGGATTAATAATTATCTAAACAAAGAAAGAACAAAATATAAATAAGAAACTAATTAAAACAGAAAAAAATTAATAATTAAAAACTAAAATTAAGAAGATAACTTAAAATAGAAACAAAAATTAGATTTAGAAGAAATCTGAAAAATTTAATTATATTAAAATTAAAGTCAAATAAATTACAAAGAGTACGCGAGTCTCAAAAGGAGCGTCATCTTAGAAATAAAAAATAATTTTATTGAGAAAACCAATGTTCTTTATAAAAACTTGAATGGCAACTTTATAATCAAAATAGATCAATGAAGTGCTGTAAAATAGCAAAATGTTTATCATTATTCAATCTAAATATGTAGAATATGCACACAGGACTATAAATAGCAACCATCAAAAGATGTTAAGCTTAGCAAACTTTAGATAATCAATACTAAATGATAAATAAAGCTAGATATACCTGTGTTGCATAAGCAATTACTCAATTGTCAGATAAAATACTATTGGGTCTATCTACAAAAGCTGTATTATCTTAGAGAAGTTACATAGAAAGAAGAAATATGGATGATTGACTTCAAAAAATGTCTAAGTCCTCAATACCTATTGTTCTTCTATCTTCAAATGAGTCCTTGATATCTTCTTATACCTTCAAACTTGGTTGCAAATAAGTTATAACTAACTTTATTTAGTTATTAGTTTATATTAATTAATTGAATTTTAACAAAGTTAATTAATTATAAACTATAATTGGTAATGGGTGGGTTTAATTAAAACTTAAAATCGTAATCGATAAAGTTATTAAATATAGATCGGGGGTACTAATCTTAATGGGCGGGGACCCATATTAAATAATAATATAATAGAATACACATTTTAATCATAAAATAAATAAGTTATAAATTGATAAATCCTATTAATATTAATCCATAACGCATATTAGTTAACTTAAAAATATATAATTATGTATCATAACTCTAAAATTACTGTATTTTCAAAATTATCAAAATTTATCAAAGTCTAAAAATCAAAGTGTTAAACTGAAATATCAAGTTCTACAATGAAAAAGTTCAACACTAAAATAAAATTTATCCTTTGGACATATAATAATTATTTGAACAAGATAACACTTCAGTCATATTCTTATCTTGTTCATGGAGACAAACATTGTATTCCATCTCAGTAGCAGGAAATGGCACTAATCTCATCCTTGAATCCATGGTACTATCATCAATATCCAACTTGATTTTCTTAAACATTCTGACTTCCCTTGGTGTCTCTAGCTTATACTGACTTTCAGTAATCTTTTAAATAGTGAAAGGTGGAATATTAATTATCTTCCTCCTACCAGCATACCTTTAGACTTCCAAATTCAACCTTTCAGATCTTAAGAGAGGCTCACTATGGGCACCAATTAGATTCAACCTACTACATTTTTCAATAAGATCTACATGGGAAGGAGAAGGTAAATTAGAAGAAATGGCCATGTTCCTAAGATTTTTACTATGGGTAGTTTCTATATCTAGCTATGTAGATTGGTTTACAGATAAAAAATTAATAATTGGTTCAATTCTTTCAATATTAGGGGGTTGCAGAGGCAAGTTTTGTGTATTATGAACTAAAGGGCAAGGTGAACTACTTTAGGAAGGTGTACAAGCTCCAAACCTTTGTCCAAAGAAATATTTTTTTACCTCTATGACCCCTATTAGCAATATTAGCAGGCAAGTTATTTAGAATATGTCAAAACTAAGGATCAAAAGCATTAAAATGAATGGAAATTTTAGTTTTTATATGAAATCTAGGGCCAAAGTTTATTTCATTAAAACCACCCCTATTAAAACCTTTGATAGGTTGGTTTGTATCACTGTTGAAACTCTGCCCCCATCCCCTGTTATCATTACTCCTTATTGAACCTAGTTGGTCCCTCCTAGAGATAATTAATCAAATATAGAATAAATTAAATTTAAAACTAAGAATCAATAAACTATTCAAAGAAGTAAAACTGAAATCTCTTATATCTTCAACAAAATTAAACTTAAACTAAAATTCATCACACTATTTGAATCAAAATATATTTTAAACAGTTCAAATGAAACCAAATACATCAAAAAAGTTACCAAAATGATCTTATCCATATTATCTGAAGCCAATTTTATTTCAATTTAAGATTCTGATATAATTTTAAAAGTCTCAAAGAATCTTAATCTCAATGTCCATTTTCAAATAAAAACTTAAAACTTCAATATTAAGGTGAAGTTTTAATGTAAATTTCATTTAAGCTGAAATCTCAAATTCATATTTATAACTGTAAGCTGGACAAAAATTCAAAACTTTATGATAATCTATATATATATTTTCTTAGCACATCATTCACAAATTAGCCAACTGAAACTATTTAAAATCAATAAAATTATTTTAAGACTTTAACTATGAATCCAAACCATTAAAACTAAAACTAAACCCCAAATTTTTGAACTCTCCACAAAATACCAAATCTATAACAAATAACCAAACTGAGACTAAAAACATCCTCAATATTTTGCAAACTTAGATAGTCCCCAACCAAACATATGCATGAATCCAAAATCATCAACTCTCAAAATATATGCAAACTGTCACATACAAAATATGTTTGATGCATATAAAACCCTTGAAAAACCAAACATCATATACTTAGGATAAAACCCTAATTAATGTTACACCAAAACCCCCAAAAAAATTATATCCTATAATTTATTCAATATCTTTTCATGCATACAAATCTTCAATATTATATTCTTTAAAAATACCCACAATAATCAAGACAAGGAATCCATCTATTGAAGTGATCCCAAACTATGTATGTGAGTGATTTTGCCAAGATAAGAAGGAATTAAATTTGTGAAATAAATATATCTGAGAGACATTTTCACTATATGTAAGAAACCTGAACATATCAATTTTTTTTTACATCTTACAACTAAATATTTTGCATACTCATCACAAAACCATATAGAACCAAAAAATAATGTCTAAGATATGCATTATGTTTTTCTACCAAAATAAACAACTATAAATAAGAATATCAATTCACATAAAAAAAATCATTGAAATGTTGCTTAGAGCCTTTCATTCTTATTTCAAATATCACCAAATCCTTGACTATAGTGAAGAAACCTTGAATAGCTTAAGAAAATCACCAAAATCTTCAATACATCTCATACAACCAGGCTAAAAGATTTTCTTAGTCTTTTCTTCTCCATTTTCTAAATTAAATTTCAAAATAGATATATTTATTCTTCCATTAACCCATAAAATATCAGAGCCAAAATCTTAACAAGCATGAGGTGCAACCTTTAGAAATTCCTTCAAATAAAAAGAGATTGAATAAGCAGAGAACATTTGTATCTGTGCCGATGACAAAAAAAAATCTTAACTTTATTTTATCCAAATATCCAAATCATGGATAACCCAATTTTTTTTTCAATCTTTCAAAATCAAATTATGCAAGACTTAAAATAAATCATCATAAATCTTAAAACATCTACATGTAGGAAAGTTTCTAAAATTTTTAAACCATATCCCATATTTCCTCACAACTATTCAAGATAAATGCTCAGAACTTATATTTGTCATGCAGACTAGAAATCAACCAAAAATTTCCTCTTTACTTCAAAAATTTCATTCATCACCAGGATATTTTCAAAGAACATTGATCAAAACTTACATAGACATACTTGGTAATATTCTCAAAATCTTTTTGATGAAAAATATCTAAGAACCCTTTAACTACAGACTCCAAATTTTAGTGAATCGAAGCTCCGTTTCCATGAGAAGCTTATGATAAATGAACCAAAAACCAAGAATTTACAAGTTATATCCACCAATTTGAGTCCATAACTAACTGCATGACGTGTTATTTTTACATTGGTTTGCATTTACTAACTATATGTTAAGTAATCCCACCAATTCACTTATCGACATTGATAAAACTAACCACAACTATCTCTTTACACTATATCATCAGATAATTACCATGTTTTGAGGAAAATACTATTGACATTAATTTCCCTATCATCAAATCTATCTGCCAATCTTGAAACTTTGATTCCATAGCTTCACATTTAATGTTCGTGCTAACTCAGCCAAATCAATGATGCATTGAATATGTTTCATGATCAAACCAAAAACCTTAAGGCTTAGGAAAACAAACTTCATGATACCCTTTATATGTTCACTACCACCAATGAATTTAGCACCATGATTTAAATTAAGCCACATATATCATGATAAGTTTTTGAATTATTTTAATACCTTAATTATGTGATCCAAGACATAAACTTAGGGTTTTAATCCTTTGAAACTTTTATGAACATAGATACAAAATATCCTCCATGCTTTCAAAAATTATGTTTGTATACTTTGAACAATTGATAAAGTTTTTCAATGACAAAGACTTGCAATATAGAACAGATCTTTCAAAATTATAAATCATGAGAATCATGATCAAACCATGTGTATCAAAAATCAATTTTCTAGGTCATTGGACAACAAAACAAGGATTCAAGTTGTATGTAATAGTATGATTGCATCACCAATCAACTTAAGCACATTAGTACTTGAAATATCTGTCTTAACATCAATAATGAATGAAACTGAGCCATAAATCAAATTGATACCTTCAAAATAGCTTACAAATGGATTAATATTTCAAATGCAATGTTTTTCAAAATATCACATCACTGTTATCTATTCTAAATCATGAACCAAATCAACTATGAAAATCAAAGACCATTACAAATCTGTCAAATGTGATAATACATTTTCCAATTGAAATTGCCTCAAATTGAAATGAACAAAATCATCAAAATATCTGACACACAAAACTATATATGCATATTTTATTCATTGATCCATCATGATTTTTGAAACCACTTAGAAAAATAAATAAAATTCATCAATAAATCATTACTATTTCATAATCAAAGATGTTTCTAAGAATACTGTCAATCAATAGGGTCCCCGACACAATTTTAGATTTCATGACAGGGTCATCTCTATGATAGCAAGTAAGATTTTGAAATTTTTTAAGGGGGTGTAGAAAATAGGCATAACACCTCCCTTGAAAATTATACCAAGGTGTAAATATATTTTCTTATATATGGTAATAGTATGAGTTTTGGTAAGCTTCAATATGTTGATTTGATTACCTAGTTGAAGCTTTTATGGCCTTATATTTTGCTTTCCAATCAATTGCATCATCTGATTTCTTTGGATCAGATTTAGGCTTATTATTTGTATTTGGAAATGGAGAAAAACTTAGAGGGGTAGTAGGCATGATAGATAAGATAGTAATTGAGACCTTTGGAGGGAGTTTACTAGCTTGGATCAAACCATTCTTAGCTCTAATAGCCATGTCATATGCATCAGGTAAGGTATACCCTCCCATGGACTACAACATGATAGCTATATCAATCCCAATAGCTCTTGGGTAGGTTGGGAAAGCAAAACTTGTAGGGGGTCTCATGGGAGGCAAAAGCCTATTTCATGTCCTTTGGAACCTTTCATTGAAATCATGCATGGATTCCTTAGGCCCTCTTTGGATAACATTCAGTTGATGGATCAATGATGGATGATAACTCTTATCCTCAAATATTTTAGTAAATAACTCCCCAAATTCATCTCATGTAGCAATGGATCCTCCTAGAAAGGTTCTATACCAATCAAGGGATTTTACCCTAAGGAACATGGTAAGCAATCTGATTACTATGTTAATTTTTATGATATTATGAAAATTGTAAAAGTTAGATATGTCTTTAATGTGCTCATTTAGGGTAATAGGACCTTCCCCATTGAAATTAGGGACACTCTTAGTGTCATTGGGAGGGATATCATCATAGGTAGAAAGGTTTATGGGATTTTTAGTATTGAAAGTTAGTAAAGCATGTTTCTTATCCATGTTATCAAACTTAGGAGAACTTGGGTAATCTAGAATAAAGAGGGGTAAGCAAGTAGCCAAAGACTTTTTGGAGTATAGATGACTGTTAGCAAATCTCCTTACTTTATGAGAATAGTAAGGTAGGTCTAAAAAATAAAAAAAAATGCCTTTAGTAAATGATCTTGTGTTCACCTTAGGCATGAAAATGAGGTACTAGTATACAACCATATGTTATAACTTCATTAGAGTTGCCAAATTTTGAGTAAGAAACACTTGTGCAACTATGATCTTATCAAAACCAACATTCATCTTGACAAAAGTGTCTCCTACTGGGAATTTTAGAACTATTGTCACTCAATTTTACACCCTTGGAGAAGTAGTTCAAGACTAATCCAATTGAGTGAAATAATGGGATTAACCATAGACCTATGGGCTATCTATAGTGGGAGTAAACCTCTAGATTGAAGGGCTAGCTCCTTTGATATATCTATTTAAGCTCATCACCTATGATACTAACTTGTTGAGATGAAAAGGGAGAGAGAAACATGAAATAAACCTAACTTGATGAGGCGATTCACCAAGTTTAACTCCACAATAATACCATAAAATTTCACTATGAAAGGTGATTTATAAAACTGATCTCAATATCCAAGGTTTCTCTAACGTAAGCATTTCAACACAGAGGTAAGATGCAATGCATTTATCAAGATGGATGAATAAGAGGTTTGATTTTATAAAATGATACTCTTACTTACACTTGAAATAAAATAACACTAACTACACTTCATGTGACTTATTAGAGAGCAAACTACTTGCAAAAAATATGAAATAGTAAGATGAACACAAGGCGAGACGTCTATCAATTGTCATTCAACTATGAACTACTTCACACACTTAGACAAGAAGTTGAGAAATAAAAAATATATTAAAATATTTTATTCAAAGGAAAAATTAGTACTCAAACTAGTAGGGCTTTCCCATACCAGATGTGAATTAATTACAAAGCCAAAAGTGGTTACTTATATAGAGAATTGTGAAGAGACAGGGGCATAGTAGGAAAAGATTGAAAAGTGTCCATATGAGTTAAAATAATAAATGGGGTTATGTAAAAGTCATAAATAGACTTAAAAATCCATTCATATTACTCCTCAATATGCTTCAACTCTCCAAGTGGTGTATAAGTTATAACTTAGCTAGACACCTTGACTAACTTTTTGAAAACTTTCCTTCTTTACATAAGAAGTGCGACAAATGGACTTATAAATAATGTATTTGACATGAAATAATCTCATACAAATTATTTGACACCTACCATGCATTAATAAACCCTTTTGATGTAACATTCCATCATTTATGTGCATAGGTGTCTTGAAAATCTTCATTTCCCACACCTAGCTTGGTTCAAGTGTCCCAAAAATCAAGTCCATCTTCTTCAAATCACTCTTTATACATTTATGGTATTAAAATATATTATCATACTTAAAAAAAACTATTTTGGTTCTGAGAACAACTCCCATGACTCCATTTTTCTCTTCAAGCTCTCACAAGGCCTATTTTCCTTGTAGCCCTAAAAACTTGTAAACCTCATTGTCTAGGATAATTTATGGAGGGTAATGAAAAAATAAAGTAATATTATAGGACCCATTATGTCCTTACAACTTCATTTCAAGATTTATGTCCTCACTCTAAGTAAGTCCATTTGTTGCCTTTCTCTCTCCTCATTTAGGTTTCTTTACTTGGAACCCTATTTTCTTTCTCTAAACCTATTCCACACATGTGAAATCACCCAAAATAATTTTATTAACTTTAACTTTGATATTATCAACCTTCATGTAAATTTTGAGGTCTTGAGACCTTGTGGAAGTGTGAGAGCCATGAAACGACCTCGCCACCTAGTCTCATTTTAGGCCTATTTAAGACTACCTTGGAAAATGAACCTTCTTTAACCACATATAATCTCTTATGCATATGTTTTTTGCTTTAATGGATGAAAAGCATTCATCTAATGATTGGAAAGTTTTTCCTTACTCAACACCCCTATAAAACACCAAAAATCATGAAAAATAGGGTATTTATTATAGTTCATACAATTAAAAGTATAGATAAAGTATATGTGGAGAACATAATTAGAGTCCTCAATAACATACAAAAAGTTTTAGGATAAAAATATAGAAAATAGTGTGATTTAGATGTCCATTTGTCTTGATTTGTCATTATTAGGGTTTTATGAGGGTTTTAAGCACGTTTCATTCTTAAAGATTGTTCATAAAGAAAAAATGATCTTTCTCCCTCATAATGACACAATATTGTTTTTATGGGACCTGTAAAACACATCTAATCACCAATGGATCCCATTAAAATATTCATGAAAGTTATGATTGTGAGAAGGTACTCCTCGAGTTGCAAACAAGCCATTTGAATATAATAAATACACTATGATAGGCTTAAGCAAACAAATGATGCATCCATAATGTTGAAACATTATGGATGCATATTTTGATTTAATAGGCTATGAAGAGAGCTTGGTGAATCCTTATAATCTTCAACATATTACCATTGTCAATCTTGTCCCATTAAGTTATCACTATTTCAAAGGCTTATAAGCCTTTTGACAATGCCTCATATCATCTTTAACTCACCTTACTGTCTATATAGACCTATAGGTACAATCAACCCATACATAGGGTTTGTGTGTTTTCTTAGAGAATCTAGTTAGTTTGTATCACTTGATGATGGAGGTTGGGTAGTCATAGGGATATGAATGTATGAGTAGATGTATCAAGTTTTCCCATGACTCTAAGCATCTTTAGCCTAATTTTACATTTTGTACATGCATGTATATAGGAGAGACACTTATGAATATCATTATAAGGTGTGTTTGGACTAATATATTCATCTTCCCATACTTTTAATAGTGTAATTTTATCTCAGAACCTTATACTATGATATATCACTGATATTTTATCTAAATTGGCAATCAAACATGTAGTGGACTATTCAAACATTGACAATGATTCCAAAGACCAAACACTTGAATATTATGAACAATAGTCACACATTATGGAAGTATCCATGAACTCCATGAATCTAAGGGATATCCCATGAGTGATGAATCATTTATAACGTCTGAAGATGATAAATATCTCAGACAAAACAAAACTTGTAGTAGGATTCACTGAAACACCTTATAAATCAAAATATTTTTATTCCAAGTGAATAAAATTCATAAATATGATGTATAATTTACCTCTTAAAACATCCCTTAAAACCATTCTTCTCCATCAAATTTTGAAGTGGAGAAATAGATGCAATAATAGACCTTGTTTAGATGGAGAGGACATAGTGACTTGTTGTCACTCTTAGAAATTTTTCATAAATAAGGGACCATTAATATATAAATTAATTCAACTAATTTCAATATTAATATGACCCCTTACAATATCCAAAGTTTTAGCTCCTAACTCTCTCTCTCTCCTAGCTATACCATTCACTTCAAATTTGCCTTTCTAAGCTTGTGAAGGTAGTAATGGTGGAGAGAGAATGCTTGAAGTGTTAGTTATACCTAAAAATTGTTCCAAAGCCTAAAAATGATATGATGAATCCCAAGGGATATTTAAAAACTATTTCAAATTGAAATATGATCTTACAAGGCTAAACAAGTGCCCAAAATTGCTTGTTAGGTGTCTTTTTGCTTAATTTAGGTGTTGAAATGTAGATTTTGTAAGTTTATGACCATCCCTAAACATTATCTAACCAAATTATAACATTATGTATATTAATAATCTTCTTTAAACATTTTATTCTTGGAATGGTACATGCAACTCTTCCAAATAGGCGAAAAGGTGGCCAAATTGTCATTTTAGCACAATATAACATAATAAAAGGTCAATACATGATAATATGACTTTAATTACATATAAATAACCTTTGTATTTAATTAAAAACACACCAAACCTTTGATAATATGTGACAACATCAAGACCTTGTAATTAACCCATATGACTATACAAGTGAACATAAGACCAAACTTTGGACAATGCTTCACAAGGACACATATGACCATATGGAACCATTTAAGAACATGGTAGTAATATAACAAGACCATGAAAAGTTTTTGACAACCCTATTTAGTTTTAACCTAGAGGGGGTGACTAATTTTGACTTGAGGTTAAAATTTGGTCAACAATGCTACTTATGGAAAGAAGGAAGAGAGAATGACATAGAAACAAGAGAGGAAGAAATGAACACAAGTATAATATATAAAATAAACATGAGAAACAATCATTGGAAGAAGATAAATAGGTGTTTATTTTGAACCAAAGGAAGGATCTATGTTGGGTGAAGAAGAAATGGATGAAATACAAGATAAGAATCTCATATAAGACCTAAGAATTTTAGTCTAACATGAAGATAATATACCAACCTTAGAGACATCAAGAATGGAAAATGAGCCTTTGATTTTTAAAACTAACTACTTATACACATGTGTGATTACATGTGAAAATAATGTGGGTGAAAAATCACAAGAAGCTATCATAAAAGAAAAAGAGGTAGAAATATTTCTTGAAGGCAAAAGTGAAATAATTTACACAAAAGTCATTGGGGGTCTCAAGTAGAAGAGGAAGATAAACAAAAGGAGAATATCAAAATTTCTCAAAATAAAGAGGATTATAGTTAAGAAGTAAGCCTTATATCAGGTTCTATGGAGATCAAAATTAGATTACAAAATGGAGAGATAAATATTTCAAAGGAAAAGAGTATATTTACCATAAGAACACCTCAAGAACATGGATTTTTAGGCCATGAAAGGATAAAAAAAATAAAAAGAAGCAATGAATTACATGTAAGGAGATAACCATGATGGTGATAGCAAGAGTAGTCCAATAAATCAGTCCCTTACACTTACAAGGGAGAAAGAAAGCATGCAAAGATGCAAAATAAATGGAAAGGACAAGCCATGTATAGGAACATAAAAGAAGATTCACAAATAAGTATGGGCATCCAAGAGTCCAAAAGAAGAGAAAACTAACATCAAAGTTGTAGTACATGAAAATTATTTCATTTAAGAGAAAATACAAGATAATAAAAAAGAAAAGGTGACATATTTTAGGCCAATATCAAGGACAAAAGAACAAGAAGACATGGTTACACAATCAATAGATGAAAAAAGGTCACTACAATAAGACAAAGTAAGAAGGCATGATGAAGTCAATAATGAAGAGCTTAAAGAGATGGAAAAAGTATAAAGAAATTTTTTAAGGAGTTTGAAGAGAGCATATAGGATAAATAAGATGTGAAGGGTCATGAGATCATTGAAGAGACCATTGAGTCTCTTATATGTTATTTTATTTGTACTAAGAAAGCTATTTTTGTAGGTATGGAGATACAAAGATAATAAATACTCCATAAATACATGGATAAAGAAAGAGTTAAGGTACAATAACTCAAGGTAAAAGAATAAAAATTGGAGAACATTTATAATCCTCATGAAGAAGGCAATTTGGAGAAAAGGTATGTTTTAATAAGGACCCTATCAGCCTAAGAATAACCTTAAAGTGATTATATCTTGCTTTTTATTCATATCTATTTTAAGCCTTATAAGGTGATTCATATTCTTGTTTTTAAGGATCCTATGAGGGCCAAGAAGTGTTTCTATAATCCTTATCTCTCTATAAACCTGAGTCATCATGTTAGTTGTATGTAGGAGACAAGTTAGAAGGCTATTTTAGTAAAAGAAGATAAAGAAAGAAAATTAGTATGTATGTTAAGGAGTTTTTGCATGAAGATAAGATTGAGATAAGGTGATAAGGCTAAAAAAAATAAATAAGGATCCTAATAAATGGAAGAGAGTAAAAATAAATAAGGAGGGGTGTGTAAAAGACTCCAAGTTTGTATGGAGGTTGATTAGGGTCTGCAGGTCTGTATATAAATTTTTGAAGATACATAAATAAAATGATGTTTCTATCATGTCTTTGGTTGAATATCAAAATTTATATATGTGTAATTACATATTATGAATGTTTTTTGATATTAGTTCATGATTTTGTGATGTTTCTAAGGTGACAACAGTCTAAAACTACAGTAGTTGCATGACATAGTCTAGTAAAATGAGTATTTCTATGTATTTTTATGATAATTAAGCTAGGAAGGGTAATTACGAAGGTGTAATAATCTTGTTTATATCATATTAAAATAGATATAACCTTTTAAAGTGATTATATATTGCTTTTTATTCATATTTAAGTTTTCAATCTTGTAGATACAACCCTGACTGTGGTAGTTTGAAGAAAAGTTGTCTTTTTATTCATTTAGAGATTGATCAAACTATAAGAGTCATATTAAAATAAAAATGGATGTATTAGAGTCTCATAAATGTTTTAAATAATCTTAAATATTTTCTAAGACTTGAAATTTCCCTTTTTGAATGCTCTTAGGTCTTGGAATAGGTCTTAAACCCTATCATAGGGTTTAAATAGTATAAACTCACACATATTTTGAATGATAAAAAAAAATTAAAAAAAATTGTATAAGGTTAAATAATGTTTTTTATATATTATAAAAGTGGTCTTAAATTTTTACTATAAATACATAATAATATATTAATTTTTTGCAGGTCTACAAACCAATAAACAAACCTAAAATAGGGTTAAAACTCCATGAAAATGCAACATCTTACAAAATATCCATCCAAAAGTCTTGAAAATTACTAGGGAGATAATAAAGAACATATAAAAGGTGCTTAAAGTGGTTTAAATAGTGAAAAACATCTATATGATATATTCTCATTTCTTAGTTTGCAGACCTATCACGAAAATAAAATCTTATTTATTATACAAAACTATCTTTGAAAGGTAGGGTTTATTTCAAAACATCTATAACCTTGTGAGTAAATATAATGTGATGATTATAAAATATTAAATTTGGTATCAATACATTGAATACTTCATTGAGTTTATTAATTAATAAAATAATAAGCTACATACCTAGTCAATAAACTCTATTTTTTGATTTGAAGCATAAAGAAGAGTCATAACCTATTGGTTGAGTCAAATAACATCAAGAGGAGGTGAAAAAATGTTTTTTTAAGTTTCATAATATCAAAATAAAAAAACTTATAATCTTTTTTATTTTTTAAATATAATGTTTGAGTCACTAAAAGGTCTCAAGAAAACTAGAATCCTATTGCAAATTGAGGACACACCTAATTACGACAATAGAGTACTATTTGTATTTTTTTTAAAAAGATTCATAAAAAACAAAATGTAATATTGAAAATATAGTGAGATTAAATTCATGGAGGTAAAATAAACCTTGTGAAGTGAAAGAATTTATAGTGAAGACATAACCAAAGTAAGAATATTACAAACCTATTACAAGAAGTCAATGTTTACATTAGTTGGATTTCGTATTTATAGGTTTGGAAAAGTGATGAAGAACATACATATCAAGATGAGAATAAAGGGCCTAAGATCAATCAAATTTACTGGACCAAAGGAATTCAATTTTAGATTTAATATTTCAATTAATAGGCATGGCTTTATAAAATTTAGATATTTGCTCGATATTTTGTTAGTGCTTGAATTTTTTTTATGATGTCATAATTCTTGATATTTATTATGATATCATGATCCACTTTGCCACTTATCATGAGAGTTGATGAATAAATCCAATTAACAAATTTATAAAATAGGAAATTTTAAAATCTATGTAATTTCCAATTAGAATAAGATTAGGTTAATTAAGATATGTTAATTAACTTAATGGAAAGTGGTATGAATTTTGAAAGTCACATAACCATCCGACCTAATTAATCCTAAAACATTTCTTACACAACCATAATTTAAATCAGGATGAATTAAGTGAAGATGATGATTGTGTATAGTGTATTACCCCAATCATGGATTCCCTAATACATTTGAGACAATGCGCACCGACTGCATACAAGAATTTAGGTGTTTTAAGAATTCATATGTTATTGATATAAATAATTCTAGTTGCAATTTCAAAAAAGTATTGGTGAGGATTGAGTGTATAAAAATAGTTATTGATGAACTTATGGTAGTAACTTACATTTCTTAGGAAGGTGCAAACATCCCTTTACGTATTTGGAGCCTACACTTGAAAAATTAGTAGGGTCTACCAACATAAATTCATTATGAATTGCATGCCCAAGGAGTGTCCCAAATGGTATGATAAACACACTTATTTAGTTTCAAGTAAATATTTTACTTCCTACATATTTCAAACATAAGCCTCAAATTTTGATGGCAATCCTTAACCAACCCATATATAGTGTAATTATCCAAACACACTTGTGAAAATTTATGTACAAAATATCTAAATGCCTCTACCACAATGCATGAGAACACTAATTTCACATTATTTAATCCAAATGGAATTAAATTGTAGGAAAAATATCCATATTTTACAGTGAAATTGGCCTTCACTTTATACTCCTCTTCAATCTAGAGTTGGTGATATCCCTTGAAACCATCAATGAAGGTGTATATCTTTCACCTAGATACTGCCCCTAAGGATTCCTATATAAATGGTCTGGGAAACATATTAGTTACACATGCTTTGTTGAGTGCACATAAATTCACACATGTATTTATTTGGCCATTTTAAAAATGTTTATGACCATAGGGATAATCCATTTTGATTCTTCCACTGGAATATAACCTTTTGTAACCATTTTATTGATATCCTATTTTACTCTTGCTTGAAAATTAAAATTTGTTTGGTACAACCTCCGTCATTGATTAGCCATGCACCTTTATGAAATTGTTTCTTAATTTTTTTTAAGGAGTTAGGTACCCCTTACATATCATTGTAGTTATGAAAAAACCAGTCATAGAATTCCATAAAAAATCTATGGTGTGGGTCATCTTTTAATCAGACCAATAGTCCCAAATTATATATTTTGGGTTATGATGTGATGGAAATATTTTATCTATATCAATCATTTTATTCAAATATGAAGGGATATTTATGAAATTCATACCTTGTTATGATATTATTTTCTAGGATACATTTTCTAAAAAAAAACCTTGATCACTTTGCAATTATTCCTTAATCAATTCTATCTATATGAATGCCTAAACAACCATTCAAAAATAACCTAACCGAATATGTTTAAACAAATAATTATTTAAAATTATCTCCTATGCTTGACCTAAAAACCCCTAGACAAAATTTATTTTAACCAAGTATATGATAAATAATACACTATGGTGTAGTACTAATCCTGACATTCCCCCCTTATTACATCATAATCATAAGAATGGGAGAGAATAACGAATTAGGACATATATATTATCCAACATACTTATAATTAATTCATGAATGAGGACACACTCGTCAATTCATTGAAAAATAATAAAACACATGGTCTAGGACATGATGCTTAGTTCATACACACACTTTCATGAACAAGGACACATTCAATTGCTCATAATAGATTAATACACCCCTTTGTAAACATGAACATACTCAATTGTCTAAAATAGAGCATTATGTGTTATTATGGACATATTTAACTATTCACCAAAAGAATTAGTGGGATTGAGCCTCATATGCTTACTCAACAATAACTATACCTCATGGAAATCCTCTCAAGTGGGAACTAGGCCTCACTAAACAACAAAGACATTGATATAATCTTCATTGGGAGTTATGCCTCATTGAACACAACTATATTTAATTTTATCTTCAATACAAGGTGTGCCTCAATGAAGAACACCTTGTGAATTATATTAATAGGGACAAATTTATAATTCAATTTAATAAAAATATTCCTCCTACTTATCCTCATGGGGAGGGTCTTCCTTGTGTGTAAAAAGACTACAATATTTATCATTTCTTTCCCTAATGAGAAATTCCTTGTATTGATTTAGCTTGCATCCAAATGACATTTTATTTAGAGTCTTCTTCACATTGGTGACTGTTAAGGTATGTTCACATTATTAATTTATAATAACGTAAATATTATTAGTTACATAATATTACATTAATACATTTTTGTATGGTATGTTATTGTTGTAAATAAGAACAATTATATACAAGATAATTTTATATAGTTTGGTAGTTACATGAATATATTGTAGTAATAATATATTCGTATATAGTTAGTTGGGAGATTGCTTGTGTGATAAATTGTATGGATCTCACCATCCCGATATAGGAATTGTATTTCCTATATAACATTATAATGTTTCAAATGAAAATATACAGAGTGATATATAATATTAATGTGAGATTAATTATTTCTATATTGTATAGTGTTTGGATTTATCTATGTAGCTTTGATCTTCCCCAAGATAAGGTATTAGAGAAACTTTAAATTTATCCTTGTTATGGAGTCTTGAGGTCTATTCAAGATGCGAGTCTTTTGAAGATTCATCATAGTTCTTGGCTAACCCAGTTAATGGAGAGGAAATTTATGATAGGGAGTTAGTATTGTAAGAATATAGGTATATTTTAGTGCTATTGCATTTGATTAAAGTTTTTCTATGCTTCACTATGAGGATTTGTTGATCTTTGTCAAGGCTCATTGTTCATCTCTCTCATTGTGCATTGGGTGACTAACATTCACTTTGTTATCATTATATCCTAAAAATTAGTCAAACCCATAGGCTTGTATTCTTTTGAAATATATTTGAAGTATTGAATATACCGAACTTTAGTTGTGAGAATATGAATTTATAGTTATATTGAATAAATTGTGGGCATCTTTTATATCTATGGCAATTAATAGCTCCAACTTGGGACATAACACATCATAATGAAGTGATAAGAGCTCAAAAAAATCAAAGCTTTTGTGCATTATTTGTCTTTCACACCACCTTAAGATCTCTAGCTTAGTTTGATATGCTCTATTTATTTCTTATATAACCATTTCATTAAATGAATTCTAAATTAATCAATTGGTATCCATGGATTGATATTAACTTAGTATCAAGTCTATTTGAAGTTGTTCTTTCAATTTTGGATTAGGTTCCAACAGAATCCCTCAACTATATGTATGCCTTCATTCATATCTATCAATTATATAGTTTGGTGACTTTATATCACATTGGAATGAAGCATAAACTTTTGTATTAGAAGCTAGACGTTTTAGTCATCTCCCTTAATAACATATTTGCAGGTTCCATTTGGATCTTTATTAATACAAGGCGGTTGCATTGCTTCCTCACCATTTTATCTTTGGGTTGGTTAATATTTTTATCTTTATTTTTATGTGTTTTTTAGTCATATTTAATATATGATGTAGTGAGGAGTTTTTTGCAGTTAAATTAGTCTATTATTCGATTTCAAAAGTCTAAAACAATCTCATTTTCATTAAGTTTAAAAACTAGAGTTTTGGTGTCACTTTTTATGTCTTTATCAAAATCCAAGATAAAAAAAGTGTTTATCATCAATAGGTTCTTATTTTATGTTAATTAATTTGTAGTTAGATCTAAGTCATTTAGTTTAAAATTTTAGTGTTTTGAGGTTTTAGTATGTTTTGTGTCATAGTTTTGTCTTTATCATACTCTATTATTTAAGTCATTATCATTCAGTTATGTTGTCAAAATAAAAAATGAGTAAAGAGTGAAAATATTGTGTTAGAATTGTAATGGACACACTTTTAATGGAAACCAACATCCAAAATATGCAAAATCAAGACATCAAAATTTGAAAGAATTTTGAAGTTGGATATGAGGCAGATATTGAACTAGAAGATGTCTGACCATGAAAATGTTAATGCTTGACTAAAATGAATACATCAAGAAATTGAAAATAAAGTAATCAACTTCAATAACTGTAAAATAGAGGAAACGAAGGCTAGAGGTTTCATAGGCTTTCGTTAGCCACTAAGGATGAGGCCACTTTTGCTTTAGTGGCATATTTGTTTTTCAGTTATGTAAATAAGAAAAAATGTTGTATACCTATTCATGTTTGTCATAATTGAACTAAATATTCTAATGTAAATTCTATGAAAATGTGATAGTGATGAAATGTAGTAACTGTATTACACATCATGATGTGGTTTATAGTAAGCAATATGTAAAACCATTATTTGTGGTTGTTGGTTATCCACATGAAAACCATCCCATTTTAGTTGTTGGTTAGCTATTTGTAAAACCATCAGTAAGGTTTGTGATTATCCTATCAAAATCCCCAAATCATGAGTATAGGTGCAGATATGGGATTTTTGTTTTCCCCATGTTCACATTAAGGGGGTGTAGATTAGGGGTTAATAATGTTCACAAGGGGGTGAATGTTAAGGTATGTTCACATTATTAATCTATAATAACATAAATATTTTTAGTTACACAATATTATGTTAGTATGTTTTTGTATGGTATGTTATTGTTGTAAATAAAAAAATAATATACAAGATGCTTTTATATAATTTGGTAGTTACATGAATATACTGTAATAACAATATATTCATTTATAGTCAATTGGTTAGTTGGGAGATTGTTTATGTGAGAAATTGTAGGGATCTCACCATCTCGAATATCGGAAATGCATTTCCTATATAACATTGTAATGTTTCAAATGAAAATATATAGAATGAAATATAATATTATTTTGAAATTAATTATTTATTTGTTGTCTAGTATTTGGCTTTCTTTTTGTAGCTCTGATCTTCCCCAAGAGTGATTTCCTAGGTATGGAAGTCTTAACCATCATTTTTTCAATAATAGTTGTCTACTCCATGGAAAAGATATCCCCTTAATAAAAACATATTTTTAAGGATGCCAAATTTCACCGTTAATGCGTCCCTTTTCAATAAGAAACTTTATATCTTCATTTAAAATAAAGTGTTCTCAAAACATATAAGGGAGATATGGTATAGAAAACCAATGCTTTTGATGAAATCCTGAATGTGTAAAACCCTTTAAAATGAGTGGATATACCACTACATGGATGGGAAATTAATAAATTATGAAAAAAATTGGTTCATGTCTAGAAAATGATGTGATTTTGAAATAAAATTTATTGTTTATGTAGTTTGAATTTTTGACCTCTTTAAACAATTCCATTTTATTTATGATATCACTTATGACCAACTTTTTTATCACACTACTTTAAATATTGAATTTCAAAACTTTTTTATTAACTATCCCAAATGTAATTACCACTACCAAAAAAAAATGTATATCTACAAGGATTCAAATTGGAGACCTCTCTCACAAATTTAAATAATTTTAAAACTTTGTCTTCTACCAATACTTCCACATATTCCTTTGTGTATCACTTATGAATAAAATTATAATGAACACTAATGTTTGGAAATTGTTAAATAATTTTATTCTCTAAAATATCATATAGTCAAATTAAATTCAAAATATTCATTAAGTAATTTTTTGTGGCCAACACACCCCCTACTTCAAAGAAGAGAGTGACCCCTCTGTAAAATGATCAAACTCAAGGTTCCCAGACTTTTAGTCTTATTCTAACCAAACAATTTTTGAGAGATTCCTTGAGTTCTTATTTTGCCTTGGTTTTATTGAGTGTATCACATATTTATAATGGTAAATTGATCCTTGTTAAGAGCTCCATGACCTCTAAAGTCAATGCAATTGAGTCTTGACCATATCTTAAAATGAACCAAACACTTTCTTACTTGGAATATTTAATGCACTAACTTTTCTATAGGTTTGATTTTATATTATGGTTATTGAAGTCTCAGTCTCCCAAAGTGTCAAGCTCCTAGAGTCTTATGTGGCACCTTGTGGAGATAAGCTATCATCCAGGTGAGCATTTATATTCATCATGATAATTTCATTTTACTTAGTCTCTTTTTGTGGATTTATGAAGGAGGAATAGTTAAATGGGAAAGCACCACATGGATTGATACCAGAGGTGTCAAAACTTGTCAAATCCTAACCAATTAGGGTATGCCAATGTCAGAATAGTCAATCTCCTAGATCTATTAGAAATGTTAGAGCTCAGGAGAGCCTAATCCAATGGGAAAGTGCCATATCAATCATAGTCAAAATGGTTAGTCTCCCATATCTAAAATTGATGTCAAAGCCTAACTTTGTGGAAGAATTTGGCTAGCCTAGTGGTTATAGTTTCTAGGATCCACCCAATGGGTTCTCTCCTATGTCAGACATGTCAGTTTCCTAGATTTGATAGATATTTTAGGATATAGGAGAGCTTTAACAAATGAAATATCACCATGTGGCATGTTTTGAGGCTTATCAATCTTTTAGACCTGATAGAGATGTTAGAGCCTAGGGGAGCCTAAATTATCACATCATTCCACATGGAATTTATATAGATATTAGTAAGAAGATTCCAAAATTCCTTGGGGAAATTAGAATGAGTTACAATTAGATTTAAAAGGATAATAAAAGGAAGCCACATGTTCTCCAACTAGCATTTTGTTCTCCCAAGTGTATAAATATGAAGCACCAGAGTGTGCCTAGGTGGTATCCATTGAAACATAAACCAATTAGTAAGGGACACATGATACAAAGAAATAATCACTTGGTAAGCCTTAATGATGATATGACTATGTGCCTACTACACTTAAAGCATTAATTAGATGGTAAACTAGGTCTCGATTGGACATTTTAAAATGTCAAATCATGATCATTAAATCTAGTAGGTGATGAGTGATCATGATCTTTGAGTTTAAGTATATATTAAAAAAATAAATGGGAAGATCAAGATACCAACTCAAATTTTAATTCATGTCGAGTGATCCACCAAATGGCATCAATACAAGATATGTATACAGACCTTTATAATTACCTTGATGTGAACTCATTAGCTATTATTGCTCCCAGTTTCCAAAAATATGATCTTCACTGTCTACATCTACCATTACCCTCTATGTTTCCCCTTTGCTTAGGTCTCAATATTTTAGAATTCTTTCCAAAATACAATGACCAGCTTGTACTCTAATTCTAAAATTGAGCTAGAGTATAAGGACAAGACATTTTTATATGGCTTGATGAATTTCAATAAATACAATGATATATTCAAGGCCATTGACTTGGTTCCCAAATTATTTGGTAGTGATAATGAAGATGAGATTGAGTTCAAATATGCCCTCTAGGCATGTGAGAAGTGAGGGATGGACCAAACCAAGACTAACCCATAAGTCTTCCCCTATGCTAACTTGTTCAAAAAATTATTTCTCACTACTAAGCGATTGCAAGTTACTGTCCATGACTTGGTATTATTTGTGAATTAATATAATTAGATTGTAAACATCTCTAAAGGCACATATAAAGATTACTATAACCTCCCAGAGTATATAGTCACCTATGATTCAGATACAATGACCACTTGGACTAATACTCATTAGATTTATGACATCTTAAAGGACTTGGTAGATAACCATAACATTAAATGGGTCCATAAGATGGACATGAATGCATAAACCATTCACACTTTAAAGGAGGGAATCCTCATTGGGATGATACTGCCTAATCAATTTTTTGGGGAAAATGTTTTCTTCCACATCAACATATTATGGATCCCCTTGATCCACATAATCCTTCAAGGTGAAAAAGTCCCTAACTTTGGAGGTGTGGTCAATTTCAATGTGATCAAGGTAGTGGGAGATGCCTGATGAAGAGGCAAATTCTACGTGATGATCTAATTGGTAGACATAGTCTACATATCACTCAAATTCAAACCTTCTACCTTTCCATCATGGGTTCCTAGAGGTGTTTTGGTCCATGTAGTTTTTTACAAACTATATGGTGACCATTAAAACCACATCCAAGACATATATGAGTCCTTCTTCTCGATAGTTTACATAGACATTAACGAGGTACCCATGCCTTGACTATCAAAGGAGATTAGGGAATCTCTTACTTTCATTGGGGATTATTGGTACTACAAAGAGGATACAATCATTTAAGTGCTAGACACTCTCAAGGCTCCCCTCTACCTGCCCTATCAGATCCTAAATTGATAGATCAAGCAAAAGATCACATATCAGCTAATGAAGGGCATATTAGGGCATTATGTCAGTCACCAACAAAAGGAATACATACCCCTCCCAATGACCATCACACACCATGTATATATATATTTCCACCCTTTATATAAGATGGTGGCAGGAAGGGACTCCTTTGCTCTACGTAGGGCCAAACATCAAGATTGGGATCTACACAACATCATTCAAATTCATATAAAAAAGTACCAAAACTACTTAAACATCAACTATGGCCACCAAAACCCATGAAGAGGATGCATTTTATCTAAACCTAGATGATGATTAGGAGGTTTTTACCTATATCATGGCAAAGAAGAATAAATAATATCAAGCTTATCTCATGCCATCTTCCTAAGCTAGCCTTACCTCTTCGATGTTAACTCAGCTCAATAAAGATGTTAAGGCAACTTACCCTAGATTTTGAATAAAATTATATAATGATTCCTAACATATTATCATCCCTAAGCTTATCCTCCTTAAGCTCCTACCCATAGACCCTTAACTCTACCTCCACCACGTCTTTTGGTTCAAGTATCTCAACCTTAGGTAGTTCATTCCTAATTGGCTTGACCTCAAGTAGATCAAATCCAGAAAGCTAGACCTTAGGACATGAAGGAACTTAGGTTTAAAATTAGTAATAGATCAAAGACAATATTTGGGTGGGATCAGTAATTGACACCTATACATATCCCTTTACCTACTCTCTCAACTCTCCAATAACCTCTCAGAACACTACCTAGCTTCCTAACTCCCCAACAGTCCATTCAGGTGGTACCTCCCATTTTTCCCATTTCATCCTCTCCATAATTCACCCATGTACTGCTTGTCTTAGTCATGCATAAGATACTCACCTCCTCATTCCCATATGCATCAACCTTTCCCCAATCAGGGATCTTCATGATGCCCCCACTAGTTCTTCTGTAACTTTAGATACCTGTAGGTACCCCATACCCAATGAGTGTAATTGAAAATACAAAAATAAGTGTACTAATGTGTACATATTAAGTATCTTGGGCCATTTAAGTGACACCTTAAATTTCTCATAAATTTCCTTAGTTGGTCCCTTCAACCTCTTCCACCCCTGCTCCCTCCACTGTAGTAGCCAAAGTTGATCTAGGCAAGAGACCCTAAAAGAAGCATAAGATAATTCATCATTAGACTTTTATTTGGGTCACAATTTCTCCCTCTATTCCTCCTACACCATTTCTTATAGATTTATGCACCATTCATAGTATTTTCTTTTCCATCATCCTAGGCACCTAGGGATTTAGATTTAACCAAGCAATTTCCTCATTTCTATTGAATGCCCCTCTCCCTGAAGTCATTGCCCCACAAGTTAACTTGACCTAGAGCTAGTGGCAAGCATAAATGTTCATTTAGGATTTCTTATTCATATTTATCCATTTCTACCCTATACCTCATCCTCCTCCATTGATTTCCCCTTTCATCCCTGTTACTTCATCCATCCCCCCTCTACCTTGGCTTACACCTATCAAAACCATCTTTTTCACCCCAAAAACACCTCCCACCACCTTGAGAATAAATTTAGTGTTAAATAAACTTGAGATGACTATGTAGGGTTAACTTGATGTGTAATGGGACCCACACCATGCGGAACATGAGGAGAGTCCTCATCCAAAATTTTATCCAAGAGGGGAACTCTGTGGCATATAAAACTTAACAAGACCTCTTCTCCATCACCAAAGTGAGGACATCCATAAGAGAATATAAAGTGGCTAAAAAACTAGTTTTTATGCTCTAGGCTATGCATGATATGTTAGAGAAGATGATGGATGATATGAAATAATGGGTTTAAGATTTAGAAGCATAAGTAAAGAGATCCTTCCTTGTAGAGATGATTAGATAAGTTGAGGATGCCCTCTTAAAAATTTTCTTAGCTGTAAGAGAAGTAGTCAATACTTTGGTAGACAACGAGGCACATCTTCAAAAGACCCAAGCATATTTAGATATAATTTATCTCATTGAAAGCAAGTTTAAGAAGATATAAATAATAATACATAAGGACAAGTTCTTAAAATTAAATCTTATAGCCCCTTCAAACATGAGCCTTTATCAAACATATATTGGGAGCATGAGGGTTACAATTAAATAATGACTGAACATGATATAAATGGTAGTGGAGCCCCTATAAGAAGGCAAGACAAATATATTGGCCTAATTCAAAGAGTTCAACATCACTCTGTCATTCCACCCATATGGTACTCTACTAGAAAAGAGCAAGTTTGGAGTTCACTTCGGTCACTTCAACTAGGTCATGATAAATAAAGTGGCAAACACCATAAGGTTAGAGACAAGGTAGTCTTTAAACTCTATACCCAATTCACTATGAGCATTAGTCAAGTTTCATAGGTCATGGTGTACATAGAGGATCCACTCCAATTTTATCAGAGACTAATGGCCCAATCAAAAGTGATATTTTCAGAGCCATCAATGAATTTGGCCTAGTTAGATTGAGAGTTTGACCTAGTAGTAGCTGTGTTGGCTGATAGGGAGGTAGAGTCCAAACACTTAAGAGGCAGATCATCTACAGCTTCTCCATGTATCAATTAGTCAGGCCCTCAAATATTTTGTGTAGTATGTGGAGGATATTCTTTTTTTTTAAATCATATAGTTGTAACAAACTTTGGGAGACCATCATGGCCTAGGATTGGAATCTTGTGCTACTCGAAAGTGATTCCAATCCTTATCTATAAATTATAAACTGTATCCTATTAAAAAAGGTCATCAATAATTTTAGTTCCAAAATGCTATTAGAATTAATTTAGGATTTCACCTACCTTTTCTTCATAATTTGGACTATGAATGTTTGACATGGTAGGTACTCTTTGTAAATGAACTCATTTTTTATGAATACAATTCCCTAATTTATACTAAACTAGTTATTCATTTACTAATGTGTCAATTATTTCCAGTTTTGAATAAATGCTAATGTTAGATAATTGAAAAAGTGTTTTGTCATAAAATTAATGAGGTGGTTGTAATGTGTTATATTATTCTAATCCATTCATAAACCCTTTTCATTTTATTTTTCAACTTTAGTAATCTATATATGTATTTACAAATTATGTTTGAAGGACCTATGTGTTGTTTACTATAGAATATTTGACTATTGATATTTAGTGAGGGTTTATGAATTAAGAACCTCATTATATTTCCTTAGACTTATTACCTTATGTCAAGTTGAGTCACAACCCTTGGTGAAGCTCCATATACAGTGGTATAACTATGGCAAGGCATTGAAGCTTAGTTCTTGAATCATTAGAAACTTTCAGTCCTGGAAACACTATTTCCTACCCTACCTTAGTCTCTTTTTTATTCTTATATTAAGGCCAAAACAATTCACTTGATTTATAAATAATTAGTATATGACTCAAAAACAAATGAAAAATATAAGTTTACTTAATTTATAGTGAAATCAAAGTACAAAGGCATGCATATTGAATCTTCAGTGGTAACAAAAATTGTTCTCTGAGTATAAAGGATTAAATTTCTCAGTCATTGAAATGAACCAACATCAATCCTAAAATTAATGAGGGGATATTTTATTCCATGCATTATTTCTCAATTTCCTCTTTAGAGCACTCAATCTCATGAGTGCCCACAGAGACAAAAAGGATTTTGGGGCTGACAACAACTAATGCTAAAAGGAGGGCCTTGAATCTATTTTCAAAATTAATTGTTAGTAATAATATGAACACATGTTATAGAAGAGATAATATATTAGGTTTATGATTATTAGTGGTGATATTTTTAATTATTATTTATTTATAAAATACCTTAGAACATACTGTACCTATCACCAGAGCTATGTCTTGTCATGACATACTAGTTGTTATCTTTGTAGTTTCATAAGAGGCCCATACATGGTAGACATAGACCTAAAATCGTAATTGTTTTTACTAGTTCATCCTCTTAGTATTCCCCAAATAGACCACCCACAATGTATCTCCAAATTCCCTAGTTATATGAGTTGGCTATCAACATTTCTGGAGTTGTCCATGGATTACCTAAGAATCTAAAAATATACATTCCACACTTCACTCCCATGTGGGATGAATGATTGAAGATCATGTGACCTCATAAAATAATACCTTAAGACTTCTCAATATGGAACATTAGGATGTAACATGCAATATTTTTCCCTTCACTTGGATGGGCTCAATCTATGATTAATTCCTTAACCTTCCAAAAAACTCAATCACAAAATGGGACTTGTTTAGAAGTGATTTCTTGGCCCAATTTGGGCAAGTTTCTAACCCTAAAATACTCTACCAATAGTTTCAATCACATTAAATGGGAACACCATTAGCCTGTTATAAATTTAAATGCTAGGTTTTAGATAATGTATATCTAAGTCACTGTGTTTTACCAACATAATCCCTAACTAGCACTTGAGATGTACAAGAATGCCTTAGACCCATGGATGGCCATGTTCTTGAGATGAGACCCCGAGATAGTCGACTTACCCTTGGATTGTGTGAAATCAATGAAGTTGACATGAAAATAAAAAATTAGGGTAAAATGATGGCTCCTATCCCCAATGGTTTTCCACATATGTCATTTTTGAACCTTTTTCCCAACATAAACTAGAATATTCCAATACTTCAACTGCATCCCATAACTAACCATCTCCCTCTAATTCATGTTATGCCAAACCAACACCTAGGTTTTTATTATGGACTTAATTTGCACCCATGGAAGGGGTTATTTAGGCTTCCTCTAAGTCACAAAATGGGAACAACTCCAGGCTATGGGTATTCTATAGTGGGGTTGGACCTTTAGAGAAGGCTGACTTCCTCTTGATGGATCACCTAATGTAATGCTACTACTGGGAAAATGGATAGAGAGGGGGTAGAGGGTTAATAAGAGAGATGAAAATGTAATGCAATAAATTTTAAATGAAACATTCTCATAATCTAAAATACACATTAGATCAACATAAGACAATCCTTGCTCACACAATCTCATAGACTAGCTAATCTGCATAAGTATTTCATAAACTAGGCTTACGAAGTAATGAATGAAAATAAAGAAGAATTTTAATATTTATACTAGGCATCCATTAATGTCCAAAGAGAATGAGTTTAGACTTGAAAACAACTTGAAAAGACCTAAAAATTGGCTATAAAGAAGGACAATGGACATGAAAGAAACTCCTTCACAATGCCATCATGCACAAGCTTGCTAAACACAATTCAGAGGCAAGAGATAGGTAAATGAAGTCCTTATTGCTTCAAGAGGTATTTCATAAAATTTTTTATAGGGTATCACCTTATCAAAATAGATGCCATTTTTTGGGACCAATATACCCCCATTTTAAAAAATTGGGACCCTTGAGAAACCGTGAGAATTAAATATGAAATATGGCATGATAAGATCATTTGTAGAATTTGAATATCATCCAATTTATCCAAAGTAAGTTTACTTAGTGGTTTTATAATTTAATGTTGACTAATAGTGCTAATAAATGGTCTTTATTTCTTTTAGTTACAGGTTCCATGGTATTTGTCCCTGAAAAATTCATTTTTCAAAACCCTGGCATAACCTTCCTTTCAAATTTGAATACTGGGGAGAATCAATTGGTAGGAACATTTTAAAAATATCCATTTTGGACCTAATCATAAAGTTCATTTTTAAAGCCTAGTCATGTTTTTAAACATGACTAAAACTTAGCCTAAAATGTTTGGTCCCCTTTGTTATTTCCCCTTTTAAAGTTCCTTGTATGTCTAACTAAGATTCATTTTACAAGGTCCCTTTTAATATTTCCTAACTTAACCTAAGGTTTTAACCCTAAGGCCCCATTGTATTTATTAATATAAATGGGACCTTAGTCATAACATCTTAGTTTAAGTTTTGGTTCCCTAAGTCAAATTTTATGTTAGCTCAGTCCCTTTTTTATACCTTAGCCTAAGGTTTTAATCCTAAGGCCCCAACATATTTATTAATATAATCAAGACTTTAATCTCAAAAACCTTAGCCTAAGTCTTTTATATCATTATGGTCCTAACTTAACTTCCTTACATATTTAAAGATCTAATAAACCTCACTTTATCATAAAATTTGATCCAATGAAGCGAGGAAATCCCAAGCTTCAACTTAAACAAAATGCATCTCTACAGATCTAATGGTTTGCACTTCCTCACATCCTTATAATTGGATGGTGTGAGGAAAGACCGATAGAATCCTGGACATAGCCCCTTAGACCAATCATATTCAAGACCTCACATCAAGATCAATAGTTATTGCTTGCTCATAAAGACTTGATTAGATGGAGTGAGGTACAAGTAAAAAGTCAAAGGGATATAGAAAGCCTAAAGGTTTCACACATGACACCCTTACATTCAATAATTAAAGGCAAATGGGTCCTGCCTGACAAAGTAACCAATCATGAGAAAGCTCTTAGATCATTATCTTATGGCTATTGCTTCATCATAGATTTTAATCCAATGGAGTGAACCAAGCCCAAGATCTTGGGAAGCCCCACGAAGGTGCCAAGTGGCATTCTCACATTAGGTCACATGAATTTGATGAGCTTAAAATTGATGTTCATGTGACCATCATTTGAAATCTGTGAGGTTGTAATTGATGTATATATGATCATCAACCTTAAGCACATTAAATTAAAAGCTTCACTAGATTGAAATTTGCATTCACATGATCATCATTTGACATTTGTGAAAACGTATTTGATATCTATGAGACTGTCAAAATTAAGTTAATGAATTATTCTACTTGGGATCAAAATACACTCTAAAATTTTGATAGAAGGCTCAGAAATTAATTCAAAAGCCAAGGGAAATGCTTGAAAGATGCTCAAACATCATAAATCTTTAACCTACAAAATATGGAAATGATCTTATGGTCTAAATATATGCAAAATAAAACTTAGTCTAAATCTATACTTTAGGGTTCCTATGGCATTTTATTTAAATATCATGAACCTTAAACTATAGACTTATGCTAATTATTATTTTAAAATGAGATATTTGTTATGTAGGACTTAGACCAAGTTATTTCTAGCTAAATGTTTTAATATATTTTGTCAATACCATAAAATCCTATTCATTATTAGACTAATATACCATTTTTAGTCCCTTTGAGCATATTTCATAAAGCTTTGGCATAAATATTTTAGACCAATGCATACATTATGTTTATTAACCCCAATGTAAACATTGCTTAAAAGATTTAACCCTGTCCTCCCCCATTTATATGATTCAAAAAAACTTAGACATAAATCCCTTAGCCTAAGGTTTGCATCGTGCTTAATAAACATGTATCAAACCTTAGCCTAAGGAAGTTAAGCCTAAGTCCCACTTTAATAATCTACTAACTTAAAGTTTAGAATCACTACAGATCAATGGTTCATGCTTTGTCATTGGAGGATGATATAATGATACGATTTCCCATGAACTTTTTAATGAAGTCTCGAGAGCTTGCAATCTCGATGTGTGGTAGAAGCACATTTGAGGTATACCTAAAAGGATGATCTGATGGTTTTGATTTATTGTTGGAGGATGCTCCATTGATGTGAAGGAGCTCATGACTTTTAAAGGAAGGAGCTCATGACTTTTTAAAGGCTTTTGAGCTCACTGCATGGCCAATGCTCATTAAATAAAGGACTAGCATAGGATACAATCCATAAGGAAGGCATGTAAAATGCCAAGTGTCACAACTACTGGGCCTAGATTAAAAAGATCCAATCATAAGAAAGGGCCCAATTTAAAATCAATATCTCATGTTAATCTAGGATTTTTATCTAATAGTGCAAAATAAAAGAAGTTATTTTAAATACCAATGGCTAGTGCTTAAAGGTATTTATGAAAAATACCATGAAAGGTCCAGACCAATGCCACATAGGCACCACATAAGCAAAAAAGGAAAAAATAAAAGATCTTGTGGGCTCAAAAATGCAAAGGTATAAAGGAAAAGGTCTAAATCAAATCCAAGGCACGTATAAGTTAGAGTCTAATATATCATGTCATTAAAGCTCCAAAACCCTAAACCCTACATAAAAAGCAACCCAATTGAGTTCATTTGGTCATAATTTAATCCAAAGAGAGCTTCATTATGTTTTGAATACAAAAGAAATTTCACAGAGAGCAATTTGCAAAATATTGTGAATAATTTGAAGAAATAGGGACCATGGTAGCTCATAAACAATAACTAAAGGAAGAGATTATGATATACTTATTGATAGATAATGAGGGGCAGATCTTCAAGGACATCGAACTAGACTTTGTAGCCCTGTATGTCATCGGTATTAGGAATTGGTCCAAACTCTTCTTAATGGTGGAGGAATTGAAGCCCATTATAAAGGAGATTAGGAGACATTATGACTTGATTAATGTCTAGATGGCTAGACTCTACCATGCTGCCATGAAACTGAAGGTATTACATTGCATAGACATTCTTTCTCCCATCTTTATTGATTATAGAGTAGATAATGAATGGATCATTAGGGAGGGAAATTCTAAGAAGATATCTTATATTTATCTTGTAGCTTTTTATAAATATTATAAGCTCCCTCTCCCCCATATAGACCTATCCAAAATTAAGGAATGGACTTGAAAACATGAACTAAACTCTATCCTTAGACCCTGGTTACACTAAGGACCCCATATCTTTAGGGACTTTGAGGGAAAAATCCTAATAGTATAATTCAAGGAGGGCATCAGAGTGATAATGAACTTGGTAAACTGAGCCTTTTGATCCCCTTCAACTACCTATGTGAATAAAATTTGGGTTCCCTTTGTGCATTTCATAGTGGAAAAAAATCTCTCCCCTCCAATTAGAGATATTAGTGTCTGCTTGGCCAAAAAATTCACTTCCATTAAAAGGAATACATCTAATAAATTTTATATGATGTCATACCTAATGGATGCCATTCTCGCCTCAATCAACTTCCCTAGTATTAGAAATTGGTCTCCTAAGGGAAACTACCATTTCCAACCATTACTCCAAATTTCATATCTTTAAATACAACAACCATATGTAATTTATTTATGATTGTGTCTACCCAACCATAGTGGAGGATATAACAGGTGTTTTGATACATAGGGTCCATACACTAATCAATAAGTATGTTGAAATGATGGGTGATATCTGGCACTACCCTAACTACACAGTCATCAAAATTGAGGGGATTATGTCCCAGCCTTATAGATTACCAATATATGTTTTAAGTAAGCTTTTCAAGTAAGAAATTACCTCCCAACTCGTCAATGACATTGATGGGATATGCAAGGAAAAGAGGAAGGGTCTTCTCCACTCCTTCCCTCTAACCAGTAAAATAACTATACTTTAAGATTAGAAATAAGTTGGTATGATGGCTAAGCACATGGATTCATTTGGGTTTAAGCTTGATTAATTCAAGATGTAGAATCCTAATAACATAGTGACCCATAATTTAAAGGAGAAAAAACTCCCCAAGCTTGAATACATGCATTAGCTTAGTGTTCATGACACCATTTACATTAGGGCCAAGAATTATGAAGATGTGTTGGCCAAGATCCAGGGCACAACATCAAATTGGAGCATAAATTAACCAAGGATGATAAGCCATTAGGAGAGGCATGGAAAATTCATCCGTTAAAATATCACTTGTTTCTTACATCATCTAGGACAACTCGAGAACAACCCCAAGTAGAATAACCATAGCCCCAGGGGAAAATTGTTCTAGGCTAGGATGAATAGGGCCATGGTAAGGTGAAAGTTGGAGAAGTGAAGTTGGAAGAAAGACATATAGAGGGGCCCTCATTTTCAACACTCCCACAAAGGATAACTTCCCTAGTTCAATAAATAGATATGATAGCCTTAGAGCTAGAAGAGACACTTGAAGGTGTCCTCAAGGAATTGGCTAAATCATATAACACAGATAAGGAAGAGGAAGTAGTTAAAGAGAATTAAACCCAAGTAGTGGAGCTTGGAGGAGAGAAAGGAAAAGATCTTGTCTCTATGGCATCCCAAGAGAAAAGGAAGGTAGAGCTAACATTAGTTCACAAAGGTAAAATATTCCTTGTGTCTCTCACTCATGGGTAATCACAAAGGTTGCCAATGTTGAAGTACATGATGACATGAAGCCATGAATTAGGGACATGGTGAAAGAATAGGAAGAAAGGAGAATTATGGTCACTTTAAGACCAAAAATCAAGAAGATGGATGCTCCCAGAGCATCAAGCAACACCAGTGTAGATGTCTCAGAGCCTCTAAAATTTATAGAGTCATCCACAACTGTGTAATTTAATCTAGAGACAACTATATTGGAGAGGGTTACCACCATGATATCCATGGTGAGAGTAGAGGAATTCACCTTGAAAAAGGTTGATCCCTTTGTAGGATTAAGCCCAGTTAGGGGCAACAACTAGGTGAAGCTGCCATTCATGAAGAAGATGTTGAAAGTTTGATTGAAACCTAGTTAGCACAAGCAAAAGTAGGGGTCAGAGGAATGAAATAGAGGATCTATAATCTGGAAAGAGAAAAATAAAACCTAGAGATAAATTTAATTCTATTAGTACCTAAGGAAATGATCAAAATTCTTGATGAGTCATTTTATGACATGTTTGAGGCACTTAAAAAAATGAAACTAAGGTAGAGTACATTAACACAACATAGTACATTAACCAAAGTTTTGGTCACCCAATGACAAGCCTTAAGGGATAAAATATCTAAATTTCTCAAGATCTAAGAAAGGAAACATATCCCAAGATTCAACACCATCAGTTTAGGACACTTGAGCATAATTCTAGGAATTGTGGTTGATAAGGTTCAAAGTTTGAGATCACGGCATAATAATGTGGAAAGACTCCTAGATGATGATAAGGAGCTAATTGCAAAGATTAAATAAATTTTTGGGACTATGCTTATAGATCCTGCATAACCCACTACCCTTAGAATCATAAGTGATGAATAATTCAAACATAGGGCTACTTTGGTAACTATAGAAATCAAAGGAAAGAGCCAAGGAAAATTTAGGGATAATAATAGTAAGATCCTAGACATGAAATTCAATGCTAGAGAAAGGTAAAAGAAGATAAGATCATTAAAGAAGCCATGGATAGAAATGATAGAGAAGTCAAGGACTTGGAAAATCAAGAGGGAGATCATATCTCGAAGCCCATTATGGATCTAAAGCTAGTTGATGAGAAACATACTAAGGTCATGAACATCCTCCAACAACAATAGGTAGAGGCCCCACTAGTAAATTAGACAATATTTTATTTTATAGAACATTATAATATTTTGAATAGGAATATTCTTTTGTAAATCATATGATATTATATTAGCATATGCCCCTAGGTTAGTCCAATAGTAGAAAATAAGTGTATTTTATAACCATATTAGGAAGGACAACTGCCTTTATCTTTTGTACACCTATATATTGTAACTGATTGGTATGCTACCTAATATTTATATAAAGTCATGTATTACCATTAGTAAAAAGGGGAGAGAATTTTTGAGCAAATTTTTTATACTAGAAGAAATTAATATAATCAAGGAGTTTTGAAAAGATTGTCCACATTTGATCTGTTAATTACTAATATAGCTTTTCTCTCAATTGTTAGTTTATGTCTTGAATTTGAATGATGTATTTTAATTTTGAGTTGCATTTTCTAATCACAGTGTTTCTAATTTATGCATATGTTAAATTAGTTGGAAAATTTTAGGTTTTGCTTCATTTCATTTTGCTCTATATTTAGATATGCAAATGCTATTTGATTATAGTATTAAATTCTTAAAGTAGCCTTGGTTCTTACTTGTGAATCTTTACATTATCCTTTGAAGTTTGCTTGGTATATAGTGGAATTTGAGCACAAGATATGTTGCATTATATATTGGTTAAATGTATGCTCAGTTGCATTTGATGCTTTATCATGATGTTTGAGACTAAAATTGGCAATCACTCATTCTTTTTATACCTTACTCTTCTCTTTGATCTTTTTTTACACAAGATAACTTTAGCTTTAACTTAATTATAAATATCCACTTAGATTAGTCTGTAGCTTAAATATAGATCATAATTCACTAAGTGTTAATATAGATTTTCTACAATTCACCAAGAATAGACCATGATGGCTCCCAACCATCACTCATTATAAATTTGTGGGACACCAATACATATCTATGCCACTACTTCACCATAGGTGACATAAATTTGACATAACCTACTACTCATGCTCTGAATTCATTGAATTCTAAAATGAGAAGTGTTTTTGAACACTAAGGAACCCTGTGGTGCACTTAGAGGCATCAATAAGGCAGTTTCCCACAGGGACTAGAAGGAGGGTTAGATCTTCATGAATTATTTAAATACTTATTGATATTAACATGTTTTGATCTAAGATTAGTGTCTTTGTGATTTTGAGTGAACAATTTGCTTAAAAGTATAAAGATCATTAATCTTTGTTATTTGTCACACATATTTGTGCTTCCTTAAGCTTTGAATATCAGCGTGCTTTGATCAAAAGTTGGCATATCTTGCATATATTTGAGTTTTTTTAGGCGTATATTTAGAAGATATATCATATTCATGTAATTGAATGCATATTTGAGCTAATTCAGTCAAAGATCAATGTCCTTTGTAGTTTTTTATACAACCTTTGTAAAATAAGCTCAATATATAGGTCTAATTCTTATTCTTTATAAAAGTTAACTTGATACATCATATTTCAGGTAGGATATTCAAATTTCAAGCTATAATTTTCCAAGATTAGAACAAGATCACACTTAGAAACTAGGGAACCTTTGCTTGAGCTTGTGGTTCATAGAAAAACTAGACATGACAAAGGTAGATGTAGGAGATCCAAATATTTTCCAACATCACCTCTTCAAGGTACATGTGCCTTTAATATTTATCTAGGTATGGATTGGTTGGGAGAATATTTAATTAATATACTAGGTATGGTACATGACCTCCCACATAACTCTAAGAAGTATTTGCCTACATTTAGTCCAACCGGTATTACAACTACTAAAAAACACATTAAATCTTTTAAATTTGCCTTGAGGTTGCTAAATGTTATACATGAGGATGTAGCTTTTAGGTTATTCCCCTTCACCTTTTAAGATTATATTTATAAATGGTTCTTAAACTTGGCTAATAATTACATCACTAGTTTGGATGGTTTCATTGATGTTTTCATAGATCAATTTGGTAAGATTGTTAGTCCCTATGTTATTCACCATTAGTTCACCACTATTAGAAGAGATGCAAGTGAGCCTATTATAAACTTTAATGCTAGATTTCATAAAATGTATAACAAGACCATAAAACCTTATAATCTTGATGATGTCTTAACTTTATAAATCTACAAAGATCCTATGACCTTTGTATTTTTGAAGAGATCCATGCTAGATATAACTTCATTAGCTAAGGCTTACTCGAAGGCAGTCACCATCAATGATTAGAAGCAACCCCAAGGGAAAAGTGCATACTTTGTGACAAAAAACAACCGACATATGTCTATAGAGAACTTATTCCCCAATAACAACCAAAATATCCTAGCATTAAAACAACTTCCAAGCCCCAGTCAATTGCCATTGAATCATGTTGCCCCTAATCAAAACTTAGGATTATTAAACCATCCCACTAGTGGTTCCATTACAAATGATCTAAGAGCCTTAGTACCATTTTCTAATAGTAACTAGGTACATAATTCTAAAACTCCTAAAAATGAGAATGAATCTATCTTAAAAATGGTCTAAAAGTTTAGCACTGATTTTATTCAATTACAAAAGCAAGTTGGAAATACCTATGAAAGTTTATGTAGAAACTTCTCATTTCAAAGGCATAATAGGCCAAATAATAGATTTTAGAATGATAGTTTTTATAACAATAGGAATAATGAGCCATCTTCTAAAAAGAAGACCATGGACATTAACCTCACTGATATTACATTCCTTGATTATTGTAAAGTACATTTCACATCCAAGCATGGCAAAATTGACTGTATTGAGTTTTTCAAAGCCTTTGAGGCTTTCCAAGAAGAGTTGGATACATTTGAAGTGGTTCCTAACAAAGAAAGTGGTTCAGGTGCTTCTGGATCTAAATTATCTGATCAAGCTTTCATGGTGGATGCTTTTGATTTCCCCTTTCAAGAAGAAAATGAACCTAAGGAGTTCTTGATAAAATCCAAGGATTTCAATAGTTCTTGAAGAAGACATATCCCTTGAGGAATAAAGAGTAGAGGCAACCCTTGACTACCTCAACACCCCCAAATAATTTTGGAACTCCTCTAGATACCTCTTCAAGTAACAATCTAGAGCCACCTAAAGGGAGTTCTTCTAAACCTAATGTTGATTTTCCTAGTTCTTCTAATAAAACTAGGTATAATATAGTTGAGGATATGAAGAAGATAAAGTCTAATATCACTTTGCATGAACTAACATAGATCACAAAGAAAAGGGACCTCCTACTAGAATCTCTATCAAAGAAGTCCAACAATCCACCCAAGGCTGATCATGCCAATATGACTATACACAAATCCAAGGCTAAGTTTCCTCCTTCCTTGGTCATTGTTAGGATGTTTGGTAAGAACTTACATAATTGATTACTAGATTCTAGTGCTTATACCAACATCATTATTGAAAGTATATACAAATAACTTGGCCTAAATCCTATTAATTTTGATAGGGTTATCACCTAATTATACAAATCTAAAATTAAGGTAATTAGGTAACTTTTAAATGTTATTATGTATTTAGCTTCTAAGCCTAGAGTGCAATAATTCATTGATATTCAAGTTGTTGATATACCTGATGTTTAAGGAATCTTGTTGAGTGGGGAATGGACCAAGGATTTGAATGGTTACATGTCCACAAATTGCTCACATTTTTGGCTACCTTGGAAGGGAGTTCTTAATCAAATTAGGGTTGAAAGAGAACCACTGATGAAACATATGATAATAGAGTACAATGTAGTAAATGAGAGGGTCAACATAATTGACTTAAACTTAGGGGTTTTTACCCTAGAGGCTAATAAAGTATGTGATCCCAAGTATGCTGATGTTGCTCTTGGACTATGGAAATAGCATTTTGATGGTTCTAGGTGTAATGTTGGATTAGGTGTTGGTGTTGTCTCAACTGAACCTGCCTATAGAAATTACCATGCTTCTTATAGGATCTAATTCCCTTGTACTAATAATATTTTTGAATATGAAGCACTTATCATAGGTTTGCAATTTGTTATAAAGAATAAGGTCAAATAACTACTAGTTTATGGGGATTTAATACTAGTGGTCAACCAAGTAAGAAGTAAATACTAGTGAAATCTCTCATATCTTAAGAGATATAAGTTTAGACTGTAGGATTTGATTAAGTCCTTTGATGATTTTAGCATTACATCCATCCCAAGAGAAGAAAACTAAGCTGATAATGAGTTGGCATTTGCTGTAACCAACCTCATGCCCAATCAAGATTCCCGTAATTTTAGCATTGAGTTGATCCCTTGTCCTTCAATGCCTGATAATGTTAACCATTTTCAATTTTTCAATGATGATCAATAGATATTAGATTTCATGACCAATTATGGAGCATTTGATGCTCATATTATTGATGAGACTGTTCAAAATACATCTAAAGAGGATAAATTTTATGGTAAATTCATTCAATTGGATGACAATAAGATCCCCAAGGGGATGATTGCTTTGGAGAGACTATTTGATCAGGACAAACTAGCTGAAGTTTATAAGGTTCCCAAGGTAAGTGGGAAAGATTATAATTCTATTGATCTTGGCCTCTAAGATCAACCCTAGCTAGTAAACATTGGAAAATCCTATACAAACATTGAAAACAATAAGGCTAAATAGTTCCTTACCCAATACAAGAACATCATATCATAGTACTATGATGACTTAAAAATATTTGATCCAAGAGTAATTACCCATACTATACCCCTTAAGGAAAGTTGCAAACCATTTAGGTATAAGTAGAGGCCTGCAAACCCTATCCTAGAATCCATGATCTTCAAAAAGGTCAAAAGACTAATAGATGCTAGGATAGTTTTCCCCATCAGGCATTCTACCTGGGTGGCTAACTTGGTGCTAGTCAGGAAGAAGAATGGAGAGATTAAAATTTATATAGACTTCAAGAACTTAAACAAAGCATCAAAAAAGGACAACAATCCCCTTTTCTCTTTAGACCAAGTTATCTAAGTTGTTTCAGGTTCAACTATGATGTCTTTCCTTGATGGATTTTTAGGTGATAACTAGGTATTGGTTGACAAAGATGATAGGATGAAAAAAACCTTCACAACTAAGTGGGGAACCTTCACTTACAAGAGGATGCCCTTTGGGTTAATCAATATAGGAGAAATATTTTAAAGAGCTATGAACCACACCTTCTAGGGATTGATTGGTAAGTGTATTATTATATATATGGATGATCTAACATTTTTTTCTAAAAATAGGGAAGATCACTTCATGCACTTACAACAAGTTTTTGAGAGATGCAAAAGGTATGGAATCTCATTGAACCCTAAGAAGAGTATCTTTTGTGTTATGGAAGGAAAATTATTGGGCTATGTTATAACCGAGGATGGGATCTATATAGATCCTAAAAGAGTTGAGGCCATATCTAGAATAGAACCTCCAAATAGTAAGAAAGAGCTAAAGTCATTCTTTGGTAAGATAAATTTTTTAAGAAAGTTTATTTTTGTCTTTGAAGTGATTGTCAATCCATTGAATGACATGTTGAAGAAAGATGCCAAAGTCACATGGAATGAAGAATCTAGAAAGCCATTCAATGATATCAAGGAGGACATTAGCTAGGCTTTAGTACTCATAAGTCCTGACTTCTCAAGGGATTTCTACCTCTATTCCTTTGCATCTGACCACACTATGGCTACATTGTTAACTTAGAATATTGATGGGTGTGATTACCCAATAGCCTTTATAAGCACTAATTTTAAGAATGCTGAGTTAAATTATTCATTAATTGACAAGTAGGCATATGTATTAGTAAAGGAAGTTAAGAAATATAGGCATTATATCCTTATAAATAAGGTAAATGCTACTATACCTAAACCTACCACCAAACTTATGTTTAGTCAAAATGAATTAGGAGAATGTAGAGGTAAGTGGATGTTAGTGTTGTAGGGAAATGACTTGGAGATGAAAACAAAAGAACTTTTAAGATGCCAATGTTTGATCCAGATGATTGCTAATGCTAACCCTAGGCTAAGTATTATGCAAGTGGATTAACAGAACTTTCAAGCTAGTGAGTGGTATGATTCAATTATTCACTTACTAATTAATGGTACTCATCTTACAAGATTATCTAGGGAGTAAAAGAGGGCCCTAAAATTGAAGGTAACCCACTACTTGATCAAGGATGGGGTCCTATATAGAATAAATTTTGAAGGGATTTACTTGAGATGCATCTCACAAGAAGAAGCCACTAAAATCACGAGCATCTTTCATGAAAAGTTGGGTAGTGGACATCCATCTAGGAGGACCATAGCTCATAATTTTTAGAGTTGGATATTATTGGCCATCTATTCTTAAGGATTCTCACAAACATGTGAGGGCATGACACTCATGTCAAATTTTTAACACCAAGGAGCCAAAGGCAACAATGCCTTTACAACCAATCATGGTTGATAAACCCTTTGCTTAATGGGGGTTAGAATTTATTGGGGTGACCAACCCTAAAGGTCACAAGTATGTCCTAACTACCACGTAATATTGTATAAGTTGGAATGAAGTTGTAGCTACTAAACAATGCAAGACTAAAGAGGTGATCAACTTCTTAGAGGAAAACATCTATACTAGGTGTAGAACTCTAGTCTCTCTAGTGTGTGATAATGGATCTACCTTCATATCTATAGAGATGATTGAATGAGATTATGATAATGAAATCACTCTCAAGTTTGCATCTAACCATTATACCCAAGGAAATGGAGTCTCTAAGTCGACAAACATGAACCTAATGAAGGCAATTAAAAAGTCTACTACAGACAAGCCTAGGACTTGACACAAGATCCTTAAGTTTGCACTATGGGTTGATAAGATAAGAATCAAGAAAGCCTTAAGAGATTCACCATTTCTATTTTATATGAACAATAATCTATATTCCTATCAATCTTAAGCTGCCCACATACAAATTCATGTAGGAATATATGGAAGAAAGTGAAGAGCTTGCCAATTCTAGATTGCTAGACATCATTCAGATGGAAGATGCAAGGGAGAAAGCCTTTGCTAATTTTAGTAGGCATCAAACCATAGTCAAGAGATGGTTTTATAAAAGGTCAAATATTAATGTGTTTAGATAAGGATACCTATTTCTCCTTTGGGACAAAGCATCTGAGCCTAAAGACAAACATGGAAAAATCACCTCCTTATGGATTGGCCCATACTAGATTGCAAAAACATTGGGAAATAACACCTTCAAGCTCAACTATCTACAAAGAAAGGAGTTCACATTGCCCACCAATGGGAAATACCTCAATAAATACTTCTCTACTATCCCTTCTAAGGTCTTCATGGAGTAAACTATAAGATGGTTAGAATTTAGAGTAGGTAGGTTAGCTAGTTTCCTTTCAGTTCTTTCCTTCCTGTCCCTTGTTTGTACATAAGCATGTACATATTTATTTGTTTTCCTTTGTCTTCTTGATTTTTTTCCTTTTTGTTTTGTGTTTCTTTCCTATTAATTTGTTCTTTGATTCTAATAAGTTCTTTTGGATAATATTGAGCTCAAAGTTATGAAGTTTTCTTGAAATATGCCCAAAATTCAAGAGTGTAAGTGTGAGCCCCATGCATAAGATGACCATGGTCCTAAAATTTAACAATAATGTTATAACATGGAGAAATTGATAAAGACCAATATAATAAGTTAATCATTTCATAAGAACTTAACCATTGTCTTGACCTCAAATTTGTTTTAAGAGGACTTACATTTGAAGGGTGAGGACTCATATTATCATGGTATAGCCATACTAGCACTTAATCAACATCCTTGCTTGAGATAACAGTAACAACCATAGGTGATTCTTTGAGCATTAGCTACTTGGCCAAATCCTAAAACCTAGATATTTTGGTTCCTAACATTGATAAAAGTATAAAAGTCTCAAGAAAATACAAAAAAATGAATAATTTAATGCAAAATCAAAAGCTTTATAAGTATAGGTGATTATGGTAATCTCCATCAGGGCTATGGATGCCTAGTTAGCAGTGGAACAAGGCATTGAGTGGAGTCAAAGGAATCTCTATTGGGGCTATGAATGTTTAGCTGGTAGTAGAATAATGCCCAAGCCTTCCCTAAGATAAAAACATGGCTCATAATGAACATCTTAACATGTTATAAGTCAAGTGTTAGTGATCAAGGATAAAAAACCTAGGAGTTTCTTCTTAAAACCCATGGAAAATAGTACTTGAAATCAAAAAAAACATAGCATGATTACATCATGGTATTTGACCCTAAGTCTACAAGTGCAAGGTTTGTTTCAACTATAACCTGATCTAGATAATGAGATTGATCAAGTAGAATGGATGACTTAATTATTTGTCTAAATCAAATTCTCTAGGTTCTAACATATTGCTATGTTCCCCCCTAAGTCACCATTTTTTGGGACCAACATACCCCCATTTTTGAAAATTGGGACCCTTGAGAAACCCTAAGAATTGAATATGAAATATGGCATGATAAGATCATTTGTAGAATTTGAAGATCATCCACTTTATCAAAAGTAACTTTACTTAGTATTTTTTTGCTTTAATGTTGACTAATAGTGATAATAAATGGTCTTTATTACCATTAATTATAGGTTCCATGGTGTTTGTCCCCAAGAAATTCATGCTTTAAAACCCTGGTAGAAACTTCATTTCAAATTTGAATACTGGTGGGAATCAATTAGCAGGAACCTTTTAAAAATATCCATTTTAGACCTAGGAATAAATTTCATGTTTTAATCCTAGTCATGTTTTTAAACACGACTAAAAATTAGCCTAAAATGCTTGGTCCCCTTTATTATTTCCCCTTTTAAATTTCTTTGTATGCGTAACTAATATTCATTTTGTAGGATCCCTTTTAATATTTATTAACTTAACCTATGGTTTTAACCCTAAGTCCCCATTGTATTTATTAGTACAAACGAGACCTTGGTCTTAACATCTTAGCTTAAGTTATGATTCCCTGAGTCAACTTTTAAGTTAGCTCAGTCCCTTATTTATACCTTAGCCTAAGGTCTTAATCCTAAGGCCTTAACATATATATTAATACAATCAAGACCTTAGTCTCAAAAACCTTAGCCTAAGTATTTTATATCATCATGGTTCTAATATAACTTCCTTGCATCTCATAGGATCTAATGACCCTCACTTTATAGTGGCACTTGATCCAATGGAGCAAGGAAAGCTCACGATTCAACTTAAATAACATGTATCTCTATAGATCTAATGGGTCACACTTCCTCATTGCCTTTCAATCAGATGGTATGAGGAAATACTGATAAAATCCTGTACATAGCCTCTTATACCAATCGTAGTCAATCCCTCAAATCATGATCAACGGTTCTTGCTTACTCATGAATATTTGATCAAATGGAGTGAGGTGTAGGTGAAAATTCAAAGGGATACAAAAATATCAAAGGGTCAACACATGACACCCTTACATTCAATAATTAAAGACAAATGGGTCTTGCTTGACAAAGCAACCAATCATGAGCACGATCTTGGATCGCGATCTTATAACTATCAATTCATCATGAATTTTAATCCAATAAATCAAACCAAGTCTAAGATCCTAGGAAGCCCCATGAAGGTGCCAAGTGACATTCTCACATTGGGTCACAAGAATTTGATGAGATTAAAATTGATGTTTATAAGTCCATCATTTGACATCTGTAAGGGTGTATTTAATGTCTGTGCGACCGTCAACCTTAAGCCCATCAAATTAAAAGCTTCACTAGATTAAAATTGACATTTGAATGATTGAAATTTGACATCCATGAGAACGTATTTGATAACCATGAGACCATCAAATTTAAGCTAATAAATTATTCTACTTAGGATCAAAATGTACTCCAAAATATTGCTAGAAGGCTCAAAAATTGATTTATAAGCTAAGGAAAATGCTCAAAACATGCTCAAACATAGAAAATCTTCAACTTGTAAAATATGGAAATGGTCTTATGGTCTAAATATATGCAAAAGAAAATTTAGTCTAAATCTATACTTTAGGGTCCCCATGGCATTTTGTTTAAATACCATTAACCTTAAACTATAGACTCATACTAAGTCTTATTTTAAAAGTATATATTTGTTATGTAGGACTTAGACCAATTTATTTCTAGCTAAAGGTTATATTGTGTTTTGTCAATACAATAAAATACTATTCATTATTAGACCAATATACCATTTTTAGTCCCTTTGAGCATATTTCATAAAGCCTTAGCATAAATACCTTAGGCTAATGCATACATTGTGTTTATTAAACCCAACATAAACATTGGCGTATAACATTTAACCTTGCCCCCACTTTATATGATCAGAAAAAACTTAGACATAAATCCCATAGCTTAAGGTTTGTATTGTGCTTAATAAACACATAATAAACCTTAGCCTAAGGAAATTAAGCTTGAGTCCCATTTTAATAATGTACTAACTTAAAGTTTAGGCATTATAGCAAATCAATAGTTCATGCTTTGTCATTGGAATATGATCTAATGATGCAAGGCTCCTATGGACTTTTCAATCAATTCCTAATAGCCTGTAAGCTCAATGTATGGTAGAAGTGCATTCAAGGCCGAACTATATGGTTTGTGCTTTGTTGCTAGAGCATGATCCAATGATGCAAAGGAGATCATGAATTTTCAAAGGCCCATGAGATTTTTTCATGGCCAATGCTCTTTCAACAAAGGACTAACATAGGATATGAAGCACAAATAAGGCATGCAAAGACACCAAGTGTCACAATAGGCTTGGATTAAAAGGGATAATCATAGGCAAGGGCCTAGATTACAATCAATGGCTCATACTAATCTACGATTTTGATCCAATAGTGAAAAATAAAAAAATGTATTTTAAATACCAATGGCTAGTGCTCAAAAGAATTTATGAAAAATGTTGTAAAAGGTCTAGACCAATGCCACATAGGTACCACATAAGCAAAAAATGACAAAACAAAAGGTCCTGTGGGCTCAAAAATGTGAAGGTATAAAGGTAAAGGTCCAAATAAAATCCAATGAATGTATAATCTAGAGTATAATAAATCCTACTATTAAATCTCCAAAACCCTAAACCTTACATAAAAAATAACCCAATTGAGTTTATTTGGTCATTATTTTATCCAAAGAGAGCTTCATTATGTTTTGAGCACAAAAGAACTTTCACAAAGACCAATTTCCAAACCAGTGTGAACAATTTGAATAAATAGGGACCATGGTAACTCTTAGACAACAATTAAAGGAAGAGACTGAGCTTTACTTATTGATAGATAATGAGGGGTGGATCTTTAAGGACATCAAATTAGACCTTGTAGCCCTGAATATCCTAGGTATTAGGAATTGGTCTAAACTCTTCTTCATGGTAGAGGAATTAAAGCCCATTTCAAAGGAGGAGTATAAAATTTCTATGGTGAGTATGAGATATTATGACTTGGTTTCTTTCTAGATGGTTGGACTCCACCACACTACCATGAAACCCAAGATATTACATTGTATAGATTTCATTGCTCCCATATTTGTTGATTGTAGATTAGATAATGAATGGATCATTAGGGATGGAAATTCCAAGAACATAGCCTCTATTTCTCCTATGTATTTTGAGAAATATTATAAGTTCCCTTTCCCCCATGTAGAACTATCCAAAATTAAGGAATGGACCAGTAACCATGACCTAAACTCTGTTCTTAGACCCTAGCTACACCAAGGACCCCATATCTTCAAGGATTTTGAGGGAACAATCCCAATAGTCCAATTCAAGGAGGGCATTAGATTGATTATGAACCTATTAAACCAAGCCTTTGGGGCCCCTTCAACCACCTATGCGAATAAAATTTGGGTTCCCTATGTGCATTTCATGGTGGAACAAAATCTCACCCCTTCAATTAGAGATTTGATTAGTGTCTTCTTAGCTAAGTAATTCAATACCATTAAAAGGAAGACATATAAGCAATTTTATATGATGTCATACCTATTAGATTCACTTCTCACCTCAATCAACTTCCCTGGTATTAGAAATTGGTCTCCTAAGGTAAAAACTACCATTTCCCACTGTTACTCCAAATTACATAGCTTTAAATACAGGGACCATATGCAGTTTATTTGTGATTGTGTCTACCCAACCATAGTGGAGGCTCTAATAGGTGTTCCAATGCCTAGGGTCCACCCACTAATTAAGAAGTATGTTGAAATGATATATGACATCTGGTACTACCTTGACTACATAGTCATCAAGATTGAGGGGATTATGTTTTAGCCTTATAGATTGCTAGTATATGTTCCAAGTAATCTTGACGAGCAAGAAGTTACCTCCCAAATAATCAATGGCATTGATGGGAATTTCAAATAAAAGAGGAAGGGTATTCTCCACCCCTTCCCTCTGACCATTGGAAGAACTATACTTTAGGATTGGAAACAAGTTGATACCATGGTTAAGCATAGGGATTCATTTGGGTTTCAGCTTGATGAACTATAGATGTGAGATCCTAAGAACACAGTGACTAGTCATTTAAAGGAGAAGAAACTCCCCAAGATTCAACACATGCATCAGATCAGTGATCATGACACCATTTACATCAAGGCCAAGAATTATGAAGAGGTATTGGTCAAGATCCAAGGGCACAACATCAAACTAGAGAAAACATTAACCAAGGATGATAAGCCATTAGGAGAGGCATGATAAATGTATTATTTAAAATATCATTTATTACTTAGACCATCTAGGAGAGCTTAGGAACAACCCCAAGGATAAAAACCATAGCCTTAGGGGAAAATTATGTAAGGCTAGGATGAATAGGGTTATGGTAAGGAGAAAGTGGGAGAAGTGAAATTGAAAGAGAGAATTGGAGAGGGGCCCTCATCTTCAATACTCCTACAAAGGCCACCTTACCTAGTTTAATACATATATATGATAGCCTTAGATCCAGAAGAGACACTTGAAGGTGCCCTCAAGGAACTGGATGAAGCATATGACACAGATATGGAAGAGGAACTAGTTGAAGAAAATCAAACCCAAGCAAGGGGGCTTAGAGGAGAGAAAGGAAAATAGATTATCCTCATGGCATCCCAAGATAAAAAGAGGGAAAAAATAGAATTAGTTCTTGATGGACCAAAGAAGAGACCAAGATTGACCTTCACTTATCCCACTAGTGAAGTCAATTTATTTAGTGATGAATTCCCAATTCATGGACCAATCGTTCCTGACTGGTTCATTTATGGAAAATTTCAAAAGACTCCTCTCTCTCACTCATGGGAAATTACATAGGTTTCCAATGTTGAAGTACATGATGACATGAATAAATAGATTAGGGTTATGGTGAAATAATAGGAACAAAGAAGAATTATGGTCATTCTAAGACCAGAAAGCAAGAAGATGGATGCTCCAAAAGCATCAAAAAACACTGGTGTAGAGGTCTCAGAGCCTCTAAAATTTATAGAGTCATCCACAACCATTAAATTTATCTAGATATAGATGGATTGGAGAGGGTTAAAAACCAAGATAGCCATGGTGGGAGTAAAGGAATTCACCTTCTAAAAGGTGAATCCCTTTGTAGGATTAACCCCAATTGGGGGCAACAACTAGGTGGGGTTGCCATTCATGAAGAAGATGTTGAAATATTGATTGAAGCCTAGTCAACACAAGTAAAATTACGGGTTAGAGGAATGAAATATAGGATCTATAATTTAGAAAGAGAAAAATAAGACTTGGAGACATAGGCAATTCTATTAGTAGTTGAGGTAATGACCAAAATACTTGATGAGTCATTTTATGACATGTTTGAGGCACTAAAAATAATGAAACTGAGGTAAAGTGCATTAACACAATAGATTACATTAGCCAAAGGTCTAGTCACCCAATGGAAATCCTCAAAGTATAAAATATCTAAACTTCTCAACATCCAAGCTAGGAAACAAATCTTAGGCTTTAAAACCATCAGCTTAGAACACTTGAGCACAATTATGGGAATTGTGGTTGACAAAGTTCAAAGTTTGAGTGCATGGCACAATAAAATGGAAATACTCCTAGAAGATGATAAGGAGCTAATTAAAAAAATTAAATAGATTCTTGGGACTATGTTTATAGATCCTACATGACCCATTTCCCTTGGAATCATAAGTGATGAAGAATTCAAACATAGGGATACTTTGATAACTCAAAAAATTGAAGGAAAGAGCCAAGGCAAATCTGGCGCTGATAACAGTAAGATATTAGACATGAAATTCAATACTGGAGAAAGGATAAATGAAGTTAGGAGCATTAAGGAAGCCATGGCTAGAAATGAGAGAGAACTTTAGGACTTGGCAGATCAAGAGGAAGAGCATATCCTAAAGCCTACTACGGATTTAAAGCTAGTTGATGAGCAACATAATAAGGCCATGAACATCCTCCAATAACAATAGGTAGAGGCCCCACCAATAAATTAGAAAATAGTCTATTTTTTAGAGCATTGTAATATTTTGAATATGAATATTCTTTTGTAAGGCATATGTTAGTGTGTTAGAATATTTCCCCTAAGTTAGTCTAATTTTAGAAAGCAAGTGTATTATAGAACCAACTTAGCAAAGACAACTACCCTTATCTTTTGTACACCTATATATTGTAACTAACCGATATACTACCTAATATTTCTATAAATGCATGTATTACCATTGGTAAAAAGGGGAGAGAAGTTTTGAGAAAATTTGGTATACTAGAAGCAATTAATATAATCAAGGAGTTCTGCAAAGATTGTCCACATTTGATATGTCAACTGATAATATATATTTTATCTCAATTGTTAGTTTATGTCTTGAATTTGAATGGTGTCTTTGAATTTTGAGTTGCATTTTCTAATCATGGGGTTTCTAATTTGTACATATGTTAAATTATTTGAAAGATATTAGGTTTTGCTTCATTTAATTTTGTTCTATATTCAGATGTGTAAATGTTATTTTATTATAGTAGTAAATCCTTAAAGTAGACCTAGTTCTTACTTGTGATTCCTTACATTATCCTTTGAAGTTTGACTTATATATAGTGAAATTTGAGCTTAGGCTATGTTGCATTATATATTAGTTAAATGCATATTTAGTTACAACTGATACTTTGTCATGATGTTTGAGACTAAAATTGGCAATCACTCACTACTTTTCTGCCTTACCCTTCTCTTTGCTCTTTTCTTACACCAAATAAATTTAGCTATAACTTAATTTTAAATATCTACTTAGATTAGTCTATAACTTAAATTTGGATCATAATTCACTAAGTGTTAATATAGTATTTATACACTTCACAAAGAATGGACCATGATGGCTCCCAACCATTGCTCATTATAAGTTTTTGGGACACCAATGCATATCTCTACTGCTATTTCACCATAGGTGATATCAAGTTTCCACAACCTGCTACTCATGCTCTGAATTCTAATTTCTAAAATGAGAGGTGTTTTTGAACACTAAGGAACTTTGTGGTGCATTTAGAGGAATCGAAAAGTCTCTTGTCTTAATATATCTTAGAGAGTCCCTTTTTCAATGGGGAAGAAAATGGAAGATATAGGAGAGAGAGAGAGAGAGAGAGAGAGAGAGAGAGAGAGAGAGAGAGAGAGAGAGAGAGAGAGAGAGAGAGAGAGAGAGAGAGAGAGAGAGAGAGAGAGAGAGGAGAGAGAGAGAGAGAGAGAGAGAGAGAGAGACAGAGAGAGAGAGATAAATGAGTCCTAACTAATTTTATGGAATTATAGTCACCTTTTGATTGATTAACACTATTTTTGAATCCTAATTAGCCATTCATTAGCTCTAAATAGCTTTTGAGCTCTCTTATTGGTTTAGAAACACACTAGAAGACAAGAATTACTTGAAGATGATGAGTCATGATCCATTAAAATGGGAAAGTCCCCAAAGACTTTATAAACTTCATTGAATGTTCCACTTGCCTTTCTCAACCTTAGAAACTCTCCATATTATTAATGAGATTGTATCACCATGATTCATCTTGATATGTCCTTTACATTATCAGATAGTCACTTTAAATTCATTCATCTGATGTCCCTTCAGAACACAATTGTCAAAATCACCATTCTACCTTTACTCCAAACCTTGAACATAGATCCACTATAGATGAAAACCAATCTGATTTATTGGTTTTCATATATAGTCATACTTTCAATGAAGATCCATAGGCTATGGTTTCTTGCTTATGAACAAGATGTAAAACCTATGTCTGTAAGCTTTTGAGAGGTCTAGCTAAGCTTTAATGGAATCCTACAAATCTATGGTAGCCTAGATCACATTTTGATCTCAAATTTATACATTTGTCTATTTGGGTGGATAAATACTTTTGAATTGATGTGTCTACCTATGTGTCATTCCATTGCCATGCTACTATTTATATTTTCATTATAAATTTAAACATGTGTCTTCTTCTCTTACCCTCCTAGAACCTAATGAAATATGCTTCATTTATTTCTTCAAGAGTCTCCTTGGATTGAATTTCACATTAGCCATTGATCTATGATTGATTTATAGATTGTGTCACTTGGCAACCTTGTGTTGATCTTTATCTTAATTTTTAAAAATGTGACACTTAGCAATCATGCATGCTTCTTATAAACCATACTATCAGTTCATGTGATCAAACATGCTTATGTTATATGATATCCTCACATGTAATTTGGGATCATTGAATTCTTGACCTTATGTGCATCATTGATCTTCTCTACATGGTTGAACGCATGACGTTGATCTTCTTTTTGCTTGATCAAATATGCATCGTTAATTTGCTAAGTCATTCTGATCATGACACTTGTCATCAATGTGTTTAATCTTAGGATCTACTAACTTTTTGACCTTTTACTCATCGTTTATATTTTGATCTAATCAAGCAAGGATTTGACACTTGGTAGCCTCATTGATCACTTCTATTTTTTGAATCCAAATGGTTATTTCTATTGCTTTAACTTGACATTTTTTGACACATCCCATAATACTTAATCATTTTTGAAGGCTTATATATTGAGATATAAAACTCATCAAGACACCAAACTTGCAAGGGATGATCTTGGCATAAAATACATCATATTCATGCAATTATTTATCTTTGGTTAACTTCTTAAGTACATTGATCAAATGCTCAATAAAACTAACCTGTTCATTCTTGTATGACATACTGTGATGATATGGTTCCTTAAAATCACTAAATTCACAGTTTAAGATTACTTAAAGTGTTTCATAAGCTTGAAAATGACATGAGATAGGATCATATAGTCAGTCTACTCCTTCTACCATCAAAACACTCACAACTAGAAGGTCTGCTTAGCTTCTTACCCTACATTTACGCAAAATTTTGTATGTGGGCCAAATTTGGCCAACATTTCTAGCGACTTGATTGGGCAGCATGCTTGCTATTCTTGAGAACTAGATTAGTTGCCTTGTCTAATCCATTAGGTATACACATTCACAATCCATTCTTCCCAACTAATTATGAATATGATACAAGGTTACCCTCTTCTAAAGACCTCTTCTTGAAGCACCAAGGATAATAGGAAACAAAACCAACACTATACGTAAGGCACTTATGTAAAAGAAACACATAACTAAAAATATGTGCACAAGGCACTTAAAGAAAAGCATAAAAATATACCCTAATATATATAAGGTTGCCACTTACAAGTAATTTTCTCTTAGATCAAATGGGAAACTTTTAGTATAATTCACTTGTAATAGACTAGGATGAAAAATACCTTGTTTTAGAGGTACCAAAATTGATAAACCAGACTGCTTGATTACCAATCCTTTTGTCATGCTCTTTAATGGATGAAGTGGAATAAACATGTCTCCAATGTAGACATACTATTCCTAGTCTTCAAAGCATAATTCATTTTAGAATATAAGAGCACTTGTAATCTTGTTCACCCATGGATGAATGAAGTGGCATATTTAGATCTTAATAGACTCTCGAGGAGTTTCCACTTGTTCATAGTACCACTTCTATCTTGGTGATTGAATCACCAATATTTCCTCTAATCACTTTAGTCAACTCATGATTTCTTCACAACAACCTATAGCTAGCTTATAAAACTTCAAATAAGTCTTCATATTTGTCTTTTTCAACCTCTTCATGCATATTTGAAGCATCATTAAGGATATCCATTTGCAAGTCTAATTCATCAAGCTCCTCATTGTATGCAATCATAAATGCATCATGTCTATAAATCAATCCTATCTTAGAGAAGATAGAGAATGCCTACACTTCTGATTGGGAATATATTTGTTAAGTAGGATCATGACCAATATGAGGATCTGATAAACCTAATTAGGGGAACACTTGTCACAATACATCATGATAGGAAGGATTCTAAAGCCTAAAATCTAAAAATTTCATGAAAAAATGCTAAAAGAGTCCCAGGTTTAATGTTTATTCTATATCTAATAAACATGAAAGTAAATCTAATCTAGTGCTCACCAAAGCTTATGGCACAATATGAGGGGTTAGTAAAGCAATCAAAACATGTATAAGAGAATCTCAATTAATATGAGTAAGACCCTAATACATGGAATATGAAGAGTAATAATATTCGAGCCAATACTTATGGCTACTTCTATCAACTAAAGAGAGGAGAACAAAGTTAGAATATACTCACCTAAATGTGAACCCATCAAGACTCAATATCTCCCTTAGCTAAAGGGGATTAAAAGAGGTTTTTGTGGTTTGTAAAGATAACTAATAAAGGCTAAAGCATCCAACACTTATCCATAATACTATATTCTCCAAGTAGAACCCTAAGCCAAGACTCCCTCAAGTAGAATGGTGGAAGATTAGATTGTAAATAAGAATGAGAAAATAATAACTCTTGATTGCATATTGAAATAATAAAAAAATGATCCTATTTTTATAGGTGGATCTCACTCTAAACTCCTTTTGACTATGTTAGTTGTATAGGGTTGACCCAATCGACCTTGTATGTTTTCAAGAGACAAATCACTAGGTCCCATTATATCACACCCCTCTGGGGGGTAGGGTAGACTAAATTCTATTGTTTTCCTAAGCTAGTGATTCAGGCAACAATTTATGTGATAATTTGGGTGATGGGTCCACCCCCAATTGATGACATAACTTTTGGGAGCCATAACTTTTGCACCGTAGCTCCAATTGACTCGATGTTTGAACCATTAGAAAGATAATGAGGGGAACATCATGAGATGGAATTGAGATCTAATCGATGAAGTTTTACCCCTAAAAACCCAATGTAAGTGCCTAAAATTTAAATTTTAGTAGTGTAGTCTAAAAATAGTAAGTTTTTAAAAATAGTAATTCCTCAAATTTTGTATTGTTGTAAATCATGGAAGTCAAACCACTTAATCTCCCTTGAGATTGGTGACCTTACACATCCTCCTCACACCTTCAAAACATGTATAAATGAATATGTAACCTAAAATTAAAATTAGACATATCTTCTTAGAGATAAGCATATGTTTGAGTCTGCAAATTTGATAAATAAAACATCTCTTTTGTTAGGATCCTACTCCTTAAGAGCACAATTGATTACCTTTGTATAAGCAACTAAACACGAAATTAAACCAGAAGTAATATGTAACTAGAATTCAAAAACAACACAAAATATGAGAGACAATACAATATTGTATTAACACTCTTCCAAAAGGAAATACAATGAAGAAATCACACTCTTCCCACACCTCTTGGGCATACAGTAATTCTCCCTCAAGAGCTCTCTCTCTCAATCAATTACAACCACAACTCAACAATGAGTTGTTCTCTCCACCAGTAAGTGACAATCAACTCAATCGTTGTTGCCTACTTCTAGTCCACCAAGTACTCCAAGTACTCCAAGTAGATCTCCTTGATCTTGCACACTTGTAGATCTAACTGATCTTACTTACCATGTAGATCTCCCTAATCTTGCTACCTGCAGATCAACTGATCTTACACACCTTGAGACAACCAACCCAATTATTGTTCTTGCCTTCAAGTTGAGGATCTAATCCTTTATTCCTTAATCCTTGATTACAATACAGCCCCATGGGTCTATTAAATAGATCTCAAAACAAACAATAATTAGAAACGTAGACTCAAGACTAAAATTAGTCTTTACATGCAAACTGATTGTCCATCTAAAATTAGACAAATCTAATTCTGGAAACACACAGGTTGCCAATGTTGGTTCCTGTCTGACCAATGCCAGCTGACCCTAACCAATGTCAGTTGATCAGACTGACATTGGTTACTTTAACACTCAGCAACCTCCACCATTTGCATCAATGAAGCTTTTAGCTCCACAACTTAACAATCTCCCACTTGGAGATAAATAACTGCACCTGTACCTATACTTGTACCTATACATCATCTAATTTTGTTTCTTGGCTTGTATCCCTCTTCAAGTTCAATCTTGAAGACCAATAGAAGTTGAATGAATATTCAACTTCTCCTTTATTCCTAGCTTTGTTAAGATATTTGAAGGGTTCTTATCCTTGTAGCCACCGTGACTGCAACAACCTTCTGCAACTCTGAAATCCAGCTAACCATCATTCCACCAACAGTGAACACATATCCTATGGTACTTCTCCTATCATCCAAGTAACCTGCCATATCTGAATCTACATACCCATGTAGAGAAGTGCTTGACCCTGCATAACATGAATACCTATTGTTGGTCCCTCTCAGATACTTGAGAATCTACTGAACTGCTTTCCAATGCTCCTTTTCTGGATTGGCCATAAACTTGCTAACAACTCCCACTGCTTGGGCAATATCAGGTCTAGTACTCATGTACTCAACCTCATCATGTGATTTAGGACACTATTCTATGAACTGTCTAACCATAGGTGTGCTAACCGGTTTTTCATCCTGCATATTGAACCTCTCCACTACCTTATTCACATAATCCTCTAGAGACAAAATCAACCTGTGACTTTCCCTGTCTCTAAAAATAATCATGCCAAAGATTTTCTTTGCTGCACCTAAATCCTTCATGGCAAACATGTGAGCTAATTTTACCTTTAGCTCAGCAATTCCCTACATGTGTGACCCTACAACAAGCATATACACTACATACAGTAACAAGATAATGTAGCTAATATTATCCAACCTGGTAAAATAAACACAATGGTCACAGTGACATTGAATAAAGCCATGCTTTGTCATACACCTGTCAAACCTTAAACACCATTGTCCTGTAGCTTGATCAAGACCATATAACCTGGCCTTCTATCTCACCTATCCATTCTCTCCTTTCTTTAACCTATGAATCCATTCATCTTTCAGTGCTTTCTTTCTAGTTGGCAACTCTACCAAATCTCCCATTTGGTTCTATTTCAAGGAATCAATTTCCTCATTCATGCCATGCTCCCACTGTTTCTTGGATTCTACCTACATTGCCTCTTCAAAACTTCCTAGTTTTCCACCATCAGTGAGCAACAAGTAGTATAAAGAAGGGGAATAATGAATTTGAGGCTTACTTACCCTTTCAGACCTCCTCATGGGCATTTGAGACTCTTTGACAGCTTGCTATCCGCCCAAATTTTGTTCTAACAGTGACCGATCTTAGTCATCTCTCAGTCTACATCTGACTGACATCAATTCCATGTGACCAACCTAACCGACATCAGTTCTTACTTGACCGATGTCAGTTTTCACCTGCCTGACATCACTGACTTTGGTCTCCACTGGACCGACATCAGTTCTTGCCTAATCGATGTCAGTTCTCACATGACCGACATCGGTAATTGTGTTTTCCTATGAGTGATGACTTTTACCCACGAGCTCATTTTGGATCATAACCTTGTCCAAATCAACACTACCCTACTTAGAATTATTTAGTCTCTTGAGCTGATCTCTATCCATCATTTTTTCCTTGAAAACCAAGGCTTTCCAGTTCTTAACTTTGTCAAAAACATCAAATTTCCTCTTCTTGCAATAAACCCAATCCTTTCTTGTAGCATCAAAAACATAATACTTTGATCCTCCAATAAAAGCTATCTGAGCTGATCCCCACACATCTGCATGAACAAACTCCAACCTGTGCTTCTTCTTTGTTGACCCAATTGTGAGAAACCTCACTTTCTCCTGTTTCTCAAACATACAATGCTTACAAAAATCTTGATCTATGCTTTTCAAATATAAACTCTTACCATTTGACTTAAGAACATCCATTCCCTTCTCACTCATGTGACCAAGCCTATAGAGCCACATCTTTGCATCTACATCTGAAGTAGATAAAGTAGAAGGAGAATTAGTAATACAAGTAGATAGATAAAGTGTACCTACTTTCTTACCTCTTGCTAATACAAGTGCACCCTTGGAAACTTTCCAAGATTCTGCTATGAGATTAACTGTGCAACCCTCATCACCCAACTTTCCTATATAAATTAGACTCCTCTTTAGGTCTGGGACATGCATGACATCCTTCAACACCCATGTGTTGCTCATCTACAATTTCAGCTACACTTCCCCTTTGCCAACAATTTGACAAGGCTCACCAACCCCTAAATAAATCTTTCCAAAGTCTCCATGGACATAATCATGGAAAAATACTCTATTTTGGGTTGCATGGAAAGAGGCATCAAAATCTAAAACCCAAGATTCTACTTTATCCAAGGAACATATAAGAGCATCCAGTGCAACAATACCTGCATCATTTGCTTCTTTATTTCCTTCATGCTGATCTTCTACCAACCAACAATATTTCTTTACATGCCCTTTCTTTTCACAATTCCATAATTGATAATTCTTGCCATTAAATTTCTCCATTCTTAGTTTACTTTCTTTTGCCATTACTTTACTCCCACTCAAACAGAAACCCCTGTGAGTGACATGTAATCAACAAACACTAACTTGCTCTGAACTTGGCTCTGATACCACTTATTAGGATCCTACTTCTTAAGAGCACAATTGATTACCTTTGTATAAGCAACTAAACACGGAATTAAACCATAAGTAATATGTAACTAGAATTCAGAAACAACACAAAATATGAGAGACAATACAATCTTGTATTAACACTCTTCCAAAAGGAAATACAATGAAGAAATCACACTCTTCCCACACCTCTTGGGCATACAGTAATTCTACCTCAAGAGATCTCTCTCTCAATAAATTACAACCACAACTCAACAATGAGTTGTTCCCTCCACCAGTAAGTGACAATCAACTCAATCGTTGTTGCCTACTTCCAGTCCACCAAGTACTCCAAGTACTCCAAGTAGATCTCCTTGATCTTGCACACCTGTAGATCTAACTGATCTTACTTACCATGTAGATCTCCTTGATCTTGCTACTTGTAGATCAACTGATCTTACACACCTTGAGACAACCAACCCAATTGTTGTTCTTGCCTTCAAGTTGAGGATCTAATCCTTTATTCCTTAGTCCCTAATTACAATATAGCCCCATGGGTCTATTAAATAGATCCCAAAACAAACAATAATTAGAAACACAGACTCAAGAATAAAATTAGTCTTTACACGCAAATTGACTGTTCCTCTAAAATTAGACAAATCTAATTCTGGAAACACACAGGTTGTCGACGTCGATTCCTGTCTAACCGATGCCAACCGACCCCTAACTGATGTTGGTTATTGTGTAACTGAATATGATCGATGTCGGTTGATCAGACCAATGTCAGTTACTTTAACACTCATCAACCTCCACCATTTGCATCAGTGAAGCTTTTAGCTCCACAACTTAACATCTTTTTAGAGATAGCATTATTTGAATTGTTTGTTCTTGTTTCTTGAGTTATCTTTCAACCAAAGATTTTGAGTTTTGGATCAGCTAGTTTGATCAAAGGACTAATAATTATTTCAAGTAAAAACACCCAAAAATAGTAGAGGGTTAACCTAGTCAACCTTATACTATAATCAGAGGCTAAAAACTATACAAGGCCAACCTAGTCAACCTAGTGTAATCAACTGGCAAAAGGGTATCAAGGTGAGAAAAAAAAGATGGAAAGAGGAAAAATACTATATGAGTGTGAAAGGTAGTATTAATAACTTAGGGAATAGTTTTAAGATTTGGTTGGATTGGTAATAATGTGGAAATAAGAGACAATAATCCTATGAATAACTAAAGGTTTACCCACCCCTTTCTTGGTACACCCCTTATAACATGAACTTAGAGAGATTGAGTCTTAATGGGTTCCTACAAGATGTAAAGCATCAATAATTGATAAATTTTGAGAATATTATGTGTATAAATATTCCCCACTATAAGCTCATCATGTGTCACTAAGGTAAAATAGGGGATGGTGCTTCGAGAAAGAACATAGTAACACACAACACTGATGCTAAAAAAAGTTGAAATATTTTAAGGAAAAAATAACTGAAAGTAAATGACTAACAATTAAATAAATAAATAGTAAATGTAATGCATACCTTGACTTACCTTTATCAATGGATGCTTATCTATTGTGTTTTTGGTTTTGACTATGTAGGGTGCAAAGACTGCTATTGACAAACCCAATAATTCAAAACTAAAGAATAAAAATAAATAAACATAAGAAAATCCAAGATAGATGATGCTATGAGAACGAGATGTGCTTAGGAAATTGGAAAGTTGGGGTGACAAGTGATATGTTAGACCAAATGACCAAATCAAAAACAAGAGTAGATCAAGTAACCAAAAAGCCAAGGCTACTAAAGACCAAAAAACTCAAACAAGTAAACCTTAAGTAAGAAAGGCAAACTCACCAAGTCGAACTAAAGACACATGTCAAAAAAGATGGTAATCAAAATATCAATGTAAAAGACAAAATCAAAATGGTAAAACAACATTGATGAGTGAGCAGTAACAATCCTTATCTCACTTAATAATGGAAAAAGGTGCATAAAAAGGAAAATACCATTGTCGAGTGAGAATTAACAATCCAACCTCAATCAATAATGGAAAAAGGTATGAACTCAATTGTCTATAATAATAGGGTAGTATAAAAAATGATAAATGATAAAAGGAAACAAGTCTAGGAATTTAAATCATGGTGTAAAGAACATAATCCATAGTTACTCAAACATGTTGTTTCACTTTAAGGATAGATAAAACTGAAACAATGTAGCGATAGCATGTTTTTAAGAGATGAATAAGAAAGAATTAAATAAGAAGGGAAAATAGATTTAGAATCACAATTTTTTTGTCAAGGGGGGAAATGAAATGGGTGGAGGGGAGAATGAAGGAAAAATTAAGGTAGAGGAACTCTTTATCGAAGTCAAGACACTCAAATTAGGTTTGTCAAAACAAGAGGATTTTTGACCTTAAGGACTCTGAAGAATTTCTCTTAGCTACACAAGTCTTAGGTCAAAAAATGAAGTATATATATCATCCTATGAAGGCTATATGAATGAAAATTAAGATGAACCTACCTTCCCACAATGTGTTCCCCATTTTTTATGACCCCTTATAGAGCCATCAGTCTACTATGAAGATTGGGTACTTGTATGAGAAAGTAGGTAGCACAATAGAGTTTGTTGAATTCCCCTATTCCAATATACTATTCTACCACACCCCAATGGACCTCGACTCTATGTGAGGCCAATTTTAGAGTTTGAAATTTGATTGGAGATATAAGATGTGCTTTTAATCATGTCTTTTGGTATGATTTGACTTTTGAGATTTGTATGTTACCTTTTATATATCATTTCCTTTTGATTCAAATGATTTGGATTTTAACTTTCTTGATGGATTTTTATATTCCTCCTCAATACATATTTATAAAACTAAACATGGGTGTTAAAGATGAATTTCATTTAAATACTTGGGACAATGTTTCTAAGAGAGAGAACTTCAAAGAGAATGGGGCCTAAGAGTCTCGTAAATCTAGGTGAAATAAAAGTGTTATTTTGACTTTGACCTTGTTTTATCTAATGCAAAGTGAAAATAAAGGGGAAATCAAGAGGAATGACACATGGAATAATTTTAATTACTTAAAATTGCAAAAACATGTGACAAAGGGGAAAAAGGGATACAATGATAGAAAAGTGTAATTCCTTATCATAAGAATGAGGGAAATGGAGGAAAACATGGTAACATAGATTATTTGCACAAATTCCATATATCAAAAGAAAAAAAAGATAATGTTTGAGAAAAAAGATGTAAAAATATGAAAAGATGGTATTTTTATGAGGAGGGCTAGGTCCTATCCACATTCATACACTGAAACTTCATAAAAGAGAAACCCAAGAGGTACAAAAAAGTAAATGAAAAATCATAAGGGAGAAAAATATGGTAATTTTGTGAGGAATGTTGGGTCTTATCCATGTTATTATGAAGCAACTCACAAAATAAAAACCGAAATGGTGTCAAAAAGAGAAAATTCAAGAAGATAAAGAAGACTATGGTAGATCAGGAAATCAAAAGACTAAAAGGGAGGACTAAAGGTTTATGAAAGGAAGGAACTTGATACAGAGGGAAATACCCATGTAAGTAACCTAAAAAAAGTGTTAAATATATGTAGATAGAAATCATGAAAAGAATTAAATGTTTAGGAAAAGTACTTTTTGAGAAATTGATTGTTGGTGGGCTCTTTGAAAACATGGCCTTCATTGGTTTAAAGGTGGTAGGTGATTGGACCAAGAATATATTTGACTAAATATGGGCCCCACCATTTTTGGGCATATTTACCTTATTTATCATGGATGTCTAATATAAAGACAAGATCACTAACATTAAATCTATGGAATTTAACATATTTGTTATGTTATCTGGTAATGCAAGCCTTATATTGATGGTTATGTTTTAAGGCATAAAGATGACATTCATCAAGTAGATTAAGGGCATAAAGATGAGCTTCACATAATTATTAATCAAGAATAATATAATGAAGAGATATACAGAGAGAGGGAAGCTTAACTTCTAAAGGAAGAATTGACTTAGAACCATAGACTAGTGAGAATGGAGTTGCCCCAGTGACAGTGCGTATGTTATTCTGATTGGCCCAAAGTGTAGGGTAAACATGAAGATGCCAATATATGAGGGTTTCAAAAATTGTATTTTGGATAATTTTATTAGTGGCCTCAACTTATCCATTTGATTGTGAATTATAAGGTGTGGAAAATTTGTGATTGATCTTGAATTTATTACAAAATTGTTTAACATGTTTGTTTTTGAAATTACCACAATTATCTAAAATGATGGTATGAGAAACACCAAAGTAAAAAATGAGTTGATTGAGAATAAATTTTGAAATGGTATGACTAGTGATGTTAACAAGAGGCATGGCTTATACCCATATTGTAAAACATTTGGTAGCAGTGGTGATAAAAACATGCCCATCTTGGGAGTGAGGTAGTTTGCTAATGGGATCAAATCCCCATGTGGAAAATGGCCAAGGAGATTAGATATTTTAAAGTTTAGCTATAGGTGAATGGATTAGATCATCATAAAGTTGACAAGGATTAGAATTTTTAGCGTATTCAATTGCATCCTTTTCAAGAGTAGGTCAAAACTAATCCATACGTAGGCATTTACAGGTTGTAGCATATCTGCTATAGTGGCCAATGCAAATGCCCCCATGTGACTTGTTCAAAAAGATAAGGGAATTAATCTTGCATAACAAAACAAAGAAAGGTACCTTCAACATTATGATAATAAAGGATTTTGTGTCAAAATATATATTTGAAAGATTATTTATGAATACATGTCTTTTCACAAGAGTCTAAATTAGGAGGATAAGTTTGAAATTCCAAGAATTGAATGATGTCTTGGTACCATAGGCTTTGTCAAATGGTAACCACCTTAATATGATAGATAAGTGAATTTGATAGTTGAATAGAAGATGGAGATTTTTTGATTTGTATAAGAAAAGTAGGATCAGAAAGGACTTAGTGTGGGTGAAAGAGAGAGGCAGAAGAGGCAAGATAATCAATAATAGAATTTTTATCTCTAAGGATAGGCTCAATAGTGAAAGAGATGAAATCCTTCATAAGAGTGGTTAAAATTTGATGATATATGATGAGTTTCTGATTTTTACATTGATAATCACCACTAACTTAGTGGTAAATAAGTTGAGAATCACCTAAAGCATGAAGGTATTGAATGTATAAATCAAGAGAAGCTTTCATGCCTAAGATAAGAGCTTCATTCTTAGCCATATTGTTGGTGACATCAAAGGTGAAGTGAAAAGATAAAGGAATTATTTTCCAAGAGGAATTGTGAGAATGTAACCCACCCTAGATATTTGAAGAAATTTGGCACCATAAAAGTGAAGGGTCCAATTATCCTCATGTAAGTTGACATTAATTTTATGAAGCTCCTCGATAACTAATTTTGATTTAGTAGAAGCAGATGGAATAGTGGATTCATCAAGATTATTGGATTCAAGATAAATGATAAAGCTATGAAAATAATGTTTGAGAGAAATAGCTTGATTTAGAATTTTGATGTAAAGGATACTGTCATCTAGAAGATTATCTTGAAGAGAAGAAGTGGCTGGTATGAGAGTTGTGGTAAGTTGATTAGATATGATTTACCCTTTAACAAATTTTTGAGTGATGATACAAAGATCAAATTCCATAAGGAGGACCATCCATTTATCAATTATATCTCCCAGAAGAAATACTTTGGAAGAAAAGATGAAAGGGGTTAGAATGAATAATAACATAAGTAGTTTGGTAAAACATATAGTGGTAAAGATTTTTAGTTGTGAAATTGATGGTGAGATAATCACATTAAATTTTGGTATAACATGTTTCATAATAAATGAGGCCTAAACTAATGTATTAAATATCATACTCTCTTCTTTTATCATCTTGTTGGTCAAGTATTGCTCGAACTGAAATAGGTGTGGAAGAAGTATATAGAATCAAAGGTTTATCATTGGAAGGAGGATGAAGTGCAGATGGATGAAACAATGACTCTTTCATATTATCAAAGACTTTTTAACTTGGATCCATCCATTCTAAAGTAGTACCTTTCTTGAGAAGTGAATTGACAGAGTGAATTTGATATGCCATTTTGGGGATGAATCACCTAATTACCCTAAGTTTGCCTAAATAAGTACAAATATCAAGAATAGAATGAGGAATGGGCATGTTGACGATAACACTAATTTTGGTAGGGTCAACATTAATGGTACAAAGAGAGACTAAGAATCCTAAATTTTTTGTAGATGTGACTCCAAAGACACATTTATAAGGATTAAGTCTATATTTATATTTAAGAAGATGATCAAAGATGATAAAAATATCAAAAAGATGATTGTTATGATTTTTGGATTTAGCAATGAGATCATCCACATAGGTTTCAATAATTTTGTGAAAGATGTGAGTCATTTCTCATTCATAAGTGGTTTTAACATTCTTAAGACCAAAAGGCATTTTGACATAGCAATAAGAGCCCCATTTTATGGTGAAATTTGTCTTATGTTAGTCTTCAAGGGTAATATGAATCTAATTGTATCTTGAGAAGCCATCTATAAGAGATAATATTTCATAACCAACCATGGAATCAACAATGGTATCTATTGAAGTTAAAGGGAATTTGTCTTTAGGATAAGCAAGATTAAAATTATGAAAATAAATACAAATGTGAATGACCATAGTGACTTATTTCTAAATGGGAACAATCTTGGAAACCCATTTAGAATAATCCACTAGTTTGATAAATTTGACATGAAGTAATTTGATGATTTATTTATGACATAAGTCAAAAATTTATTTGTTTTTAATGCACAATCTTGGAATTAGGATAAGTAATGATATTATGAACCAAAATTCTAGGGTCGATGCTAGGCATGTCCTCATAGGACCAAGCAAAAGCATCATGATATTTGTCAAAGAATGAGCTAAAATTATCATGTTCAATAGGTTAGAGTTCATGAGAGTCAGTAATTGGTCAAGGATAAGATGGAATACCATATTCAATGTGAGTTTTTTCTTCAATAAGCATGGCATTGCCATCTTGAAAGTGGTATGGTGTATTGGGTAAGGCAAAAATTGGATTTTTTTAGGGTCAATGATAGAAATGAAGTTGTTGAAGCAAGGAGTTTTAATTTTGAAATTCCCAATTTTATGATGTTGCTGAGGATGTTGAGGTTCTCGAGCATAAAATAAGTCAAGGACAAATTTATCACTAGGTAAGGTAGGAAGAGGACCATAAAACTCAACATATACTTCAAGATATAAAATTTTATTGCCATGGTGATCATAATTAGAATGTATCTAATGAATATCAGTTGCCTTGGCATCTAGTGTAATTTTAGGAGTAGAAGAAGTAGATGGATCAGAAGGGGTTAGAATATTAGTGGGTTTAGTGATGGGAGAATGATCAGAGGTAATGATTGGATTGATAGTTGTTAAAGGAGATGCAAAAATTTCTTGAGGTTTAGAAGGTATAATTTTCTCTACTACCTAAAGAGTATAGATAAGAGGAGAATTTGAAGGAGGCACATGACCCTCAAGATCTAAGGTATGATCCATAAAAATGATATAAACATCCCAATCAAAAGCTTGAATTTGGGATAAGGTTTTTTGATAATACTAGACATCCAAGTCTCTAGATTAATCTTGGGCCATTATATAGTTATCATCGTATGTTGGATAAATTATACATGCTTGAGAATTAGGGGGAGTTTTAGATGCTAAAATATTGATATTACTAAATGTATGAGGAGACATGATGAGAGGATCCTAAAATAATTTGGCCACTCCAAAATCATTGTAAGTGAAGGCATATTTAGGTAAAGAAGGCTCTTGAGCATTACATGGAGGGGGAAAATTGGTAATCTCATCAATAAGAGGAATAATACAATCCCTAGGTAATAGAGAAGGAGGAATCCATTGCAAAATGTAGGGAGGTGACATGGTAGTATTGTAAGTATGTTGCAAATCATTGGGCTCATCATCATCAGAATCTAAAAGAGCAACTTGTAAATAAAAATTCATGTTGATGAATTTGGATAAAGGAACACTATTAATATTAAGAGTGGTAGGAATGCGATATTTTGATTTAAGATTGGGAAGCTAAATGCTCCATTGATTGGGATCAGCTTCATGCTTGTACCATTTTTCATTATGTAAGAATTTAATACATTGACTATCAAAAGAAGCAATGGCCCTCATTTGATGAGTCTATGGATGACCAAAAAGTATGTTGTAAGATAGGGGTAAGTCAAGGACCATAAGCTTGGTTCAAAAAATCTTAGGTCCGATAGTTAATGGAAGCCAAATGCAACCAAGTGGCTTTTGATTAGTCTTATTAAAACCATGACAAGTAAGATAAGTTTGCTTAAGATTATCCTTATTATAGCTAAGTTGTTGGATGAGCTATAAAGTTGTCACATTAATACCATAACCTTAATCAACTATAAATTTATAGATAAGAGTGGTATTAATGGATACCTTCATAAAAAGTGGTGGATCATCAACACGAAAGAGAATTTCATCATCGATCATGTCCTCTTCAAGGAATTCAATAGAAGGTTTGGAAGAAAGACACATAGTTTCAATGGTATTTACATTGGTAGGTTGAGATTCAATAGAATGTGGTTCTTCATCTAAGGAGGATGGATCATCAATTTATTGGAGTTTTTTCATAAGGAACTTATGATAATAGGGTGAAGTGCGAACCAACTCCATAAGTAGAATCTTATAAGGCATAGTGTTGAGTTCATCAAGAAAGTTCCAATGAGATTTAGAAGAACCAACATGAAGTTTAGGAGGTGAATTAGTTTTTGGAGGAATAGTTATGGTTAGAGGATTAGAAGGAGGAGATGGTTCCTCTTGGGATTCTAAAGTAATATTAATAGTGGTAGTATATTTAAGAAGTTGTTCCTCCAAAGATGGCTTCTTAGGCTTGGTAACAAGATCTTTATGAGACAATTTACGATGGTAGTTTGCCTTAGTAGTATTGACATATTGAGAATTATTGAAATATTGGTCATAATCAACATCAATGACATAGACATCCTTGGTATTTTATAGATTATTTGAATAATATTTTTGGTTATTTGAGGTAGAAGCTTTGAAATCTTATCATTTTTGAAAAGTAGTGGTGTATTCTTGATGATGAAAATTGACCATAGATTCATGATTGAATGAATCACCAAGCATATAAGAGACAACAAATTTAGTGAGCCCTCTACAAGATTTGTGAGAATTCCCAATGTTGACATAAAATCAAGAAAATATATTGGGGTCATATCAATTAGGAGGAGCATTGGGATAGATGAAAGGTTTTGAGGATGATAAAAATTATTTCTTTTGCTAAACTAAAAGGGGTGTATGAAAAGATGAAGGAATATCGGTTATGGAAACTCTTCTTTTGGTTTGTAGAACATTACTAGTGATAAAATTAGATGTTTGGAAAGATCCTTTAAGAATTTTAGGATTAGGTTTGAATTATTTCATAAGAAAGTCTTGAAATTTAGATTGATCAAGAGCTTTGTTAATTGTTTGGGGAGCAAAGGTTCAAACCTTATATTAGAACATGGGAATCAAAGCGGTAATAAAGAATTTGAATAAGTTATCATCAGTCATGTTATGGTCATCTTTATGGGCTAATTATTTCTATCTTTTGATAAATTCACGAGTTGATTCAGTGGGAGATTGCTTGGCATTGATGAAATGGCTAATATAATCTTTGGTAAGATCATTGAGTTGAAACTCTTTAACTAAGGGATTGACCAACTATTTGAGTTACCCAATACAGGTTGGGGAAGTTGATTATACCATTATAATACATCTCCAGTGAAGGTTTTCACTAATATTTTAGCTGTGGTAAAGGTATTAGTTTGGATCCATTCTTTGTAAAGGTCTCTAAAGGCTTTGAGAAATGAGGCAGGGTATTTAGTTCCAGCATACTTGATAGTTGGAGATATGTTAACAATATCAATGGAAATAATGAAGGGGGATAAAGGATAATTTTGAGTGGTTTGAAGTATCTTATTATTCATTATGTGTTGAGGAATAACATTGCTTGAGGCATCTCAAAGAGGTGGAGGAATGTAATTAGGATTAGCTTGAGGATGAATAGTTGGAGGTTGATTAGCCACATTGATTAAATGTTGTTAAAGTTGCATCATTTGGTTGGTGTTAAAATTTTTCATTACATTCATTTTTTAGATAACTTGGGCTAAAAGTTGAGTTGTATCATGAGGTAGATTGGTGTTGGTAGGATCACTCCCCAAATTGGTGTTAGGGGGAGGATTAATAGAATAAGGATTATTAATGGGATTGTTAAGTAAAATTATATCAATTACACTCACATTAGTTTGAATATTTTAAAGATGAGAGGTTTTTTGGTAAGTATAGAAAGGATTAGATCCATCAACTTCATATTGATGTGTTATTTTCACCTTATTATAGTTCACAGAAGGAGAAGAGGTACCCGTAGAGTGATGGTGATCTTGGGAGTAAAAGAAAGGGAGAAATGAACATCTCATATAGTATCTAAATGGATTTAATTTATCTAAGAATATTCTGATAGGAGACTTCATTATGACTAAAGAGAGATGAACAAAATACAAAGAAGGAGAAATAGAGAACTAGATTGATAAATAGGGAAGGTAAAAAGTAGTATAGAGTTGACTGGGTCAACCAAACACAAAAAATAGGGTCTTGATAACTCCATAAAAAAAATAGGTTGAACCTTGTCCCCACTTAGTGCGAGTGCACAAGTATTTTATTAATAATTCAAAAAATCAAGTACATAAGGGTGCTGTAGACACCAAAATAGTGTCAAACCCCCCTAGTCCCTTTTTAACTTCAACATGCCTAACCTATGTTTTATTAATTTAAAATACTTATTTTAAATTAATAATTCCCCCTCAACACCCCACCTTGGATACCTCTCCTTGGATACCTCCATCACCCTTTGGATAATCTTAATTGCCTAAACCCCATTTCAACTTTCCCACTAACATCTCACACCTATCTAATTTGCCGTTGGACCATTTTCCAATGACAATTAACCCTGGTAGTTGGAAGAATGAGAAAAAGGCTAAAAATATCCTCTTTTCCCATTCTTTAGCCACTGACATCGGTCAACAATCGGCTGACGCCGGTGGTATCGCTGACATTGATTTCTTTAAAACTAAAATCTGACCTCTGTTACAGCCCCCAGTGAATGTGAATTCTCTTGCTCCAGGTTCTAAGTTCTCTTACTCCTTGACTCCTTGCAGGGATCAGCATCCCAATAGCACTCTCTAGGCTCAGAAACTCTGCATCAGTCACTCCACACTAGATTGAAGGTTGCATGAAATCTCCCATATCAGCCATAATGAAAATAGGGCTTCTGCACTTCTGCTTCTCCATCAAGAGCTAAGTATTTCTACTAGTTTTTATTTTAGTACTCTTAGGATACATTAGTAATCAGTCCATTGGCCATTTCTAAGCACTATTGACACAACCCAACCTGTTCTTCCCAAAAATGCTGAAAAGCCTTCCCTCATCTTTATCTCCCTTTCACCCCTATCCTCTATCTAATCCCCTTTTCAAGTCATATTCTCTACCCTGCAAATCCCGCACAAGCCATTAAACTCCCACAGACATCCCAGATCATTCTGGTGATCAAAGATAGACCTGAAACTCATCCAAAGCCCATTACCCCCACTAAAATCAGTCTTTAGGCCCATTACCCCCACCGACGTCGTCGGCCTAATCGACGCCGGCAACCTTGACCAACCGACTCCGGCAGGACTATCGATGTCAGTGACTATGGAAGATAGATTGCAAAATATAGGTACGCATTATCTTTATTTATTTTGTTCAGTCTTTCACCATTTCTCTTTCTAGCAACATTATTTTATCAACTAGTGGACTGTCATCCCTCCAGGAAGTCTTTGCACTTCTGGGACCGAGCTTTGCTTGGTAGTCCTCCATCTATCTGTCTAACATTTTCCTTGTTTAAGTCTTTCTTATCTATAGGTGTCATCCTCCATAGCCAAAGAGGAGCTCCTTCAATCGTTTGGATATGGTGTGCAAACTTCATCTGGGTATCATCTAACCCCTAACCATTATTCTTAGTTTCTTTCTTTCCTCTGAATGTAAACAAAGAAAAAATAGTTAGAAACATTCTAGCACACCCAGTGGGACCTTGGAGTTTTCCTTGGGTTCGTACTTTTTCTTCTAAAAGCAAACTTTTCATATAGGTGCATTAGATCTCTTCTTGCATCCTTTTCTTCTACCTCTTTCAAAAAGACAACATTAGCAAGTTAAAAAGAATCCTTCTTTTTTTTCTTTCCTGCATTTTAGAGTAGTGAAATTTATACACTTCAACATTTTCTCCAATTGTCTGCATCCGAACAAAACATTTCGATTTGGGCTTAAAATCTATTGCATCTCATTTCTGCTTGAATGCATTTTTTAGCTCATCTAGTAATTAAAACCACATTATGAATAAAGCATAGTCCACATATGTTACACGACCAAACCACTTTCACAAAATCAAACATCTAAACATAACTGAGACAAGGTCCGACTAGGATTTCATCACCTAGCGGATACCTTACCCTTCCTGGTAATCCTACTTGGACTTCACTACCAAGGGGAGAACCCACTCTATTCTCTGGCAGAGTATAAACTCTAGGGGAAGTATATACTGGCTAAGTGACCCAGCTTATCTATGGGATCGTGAAGTGAGGGGAGCTTACTCCTTAGCACCAGGCCACGTACGGAACCTAATACAGATCTTGAGCACTGAAACTAACCTAAAACCAACCTTAGACTGCCTCTTCTAGGACCCATTCTGAAAGCCAACTTCCCAAACACACTCTTGTAAGGCATAAGCCAACAAGACTCTAAAATTTATTCTTAGGAATTAACGTTTAGAGGCTACTTGTATTCATCTATTTTTCTATCTGTATCTGATTTTTTGAGCTCGTGAGGTCGCAATTTGAGATCTAAAAACAACTCAAATTTTCTTCTTTCTTCCAAAAACTTTCAATTTTTTGAGTTTTTGGAAACACATAGTAACCGACATTGGTTTTTCCACCAACGTTGGCAACACATCTTCACCGACATCAGTCATCTAACTGACATCGACAATTTACCTCACCGACATCAGTTTTTCCACCGATGTCGGTCATTGTCAAAATTTTCCTTCTCAAAATAGCAAGCTTAAAACCTGACCTTTTTGCTATTAAAAACACCAATTCTAGTTTTCTAAGGCTAAAACATACAGTTTTTAGAAACTAACCCCCCTTTTGCCTTGAATGGTTTTGACACGTAGTCAAACCAAAACTCTTGTTGACCACGCAAGGCAACAACCACTCTCACCTTCGCCCTCCATAACAAGTCCTCTAATGGAGTATCATTCAGAGACTAAACGAACTCCTACCCAACCAACCCCAACTCAGCCCCCTATTTTCCCTGAAGGGGACCAATACTTTAAAAGGTTCCTTGACCTCAATGTCAAGGCCCTTCAACACTATCTAGTTAGAAGTCAAATGCGAGACTCTTTAGGCAACCCGGTTTATGGGATGCCAACTTCCCTAGTTGAAATGGCGATCATATCAACAGCTCCCATAATTCAACTCATGGACACCTAGGCCATCACCTCAACTAATAACCCGACCATGACCAATCTTCAAAGTGTGGCTTCTCCTTCTATTTCTGGGCCTACTTCCATTGGGGTTTTGGTACCCCATCAACCATAAACTATTCAACAAAGTTCTACACCATTCCAAAACCTAGTTGTCTCCATCCCACCTACTCTTGCACCCATCAACACAAGGGTGGCTACTCATCCTTTGGCTAATTTTTCCACCATCCAACCACCTCTAGCGACATCAAGCCAAGTTGTGCCTCCTAGCTTCATAGCACAACCACCCTTGGCTTCGACATCAGTCCCTATGACTAGCTACCAATATGTTGCACCTATACAAGCACAACCAACTATGTCATACGCCCCTCCTAACACCTTCCAAGTGCCCTATAATCTAGGGGGTGCCCCACTTGTAAATCCATCAACCGATCTAATCAAGATGTTGATGGACAAGATGTCTAATCTTAAGACATCTGTTTCAGGTTCAAGAAATGTTCTCTCATATGAACAAATTTGTAATGAACCCATTCATCCCTTAGTCCCAATCCGACCATATCCTAGTCAGTGGGAACTTCCCAAGTTTACTCACTTCCAGAGTAAGGAAGACCCACAACAACATCTATGAGCATTTAGGCACGCTTGTTACCTTATAGCCCATGATGATGCGTTATTGCTACGCACATTTCCCATGTCACTTTCTGGAGCTGCCCTCGATTGGTATAGTTCTATTACCAGTCACTCTCTTTTCACATTCACCCAACTAGCTCAACTTTTCCTTGACCACTTTTTGATCAACATCACCAAAAAGGTCTCCATCACGGACCTATACTCTATTAGACAATTTGACGATGAATCAATAGCTGATTTTGTTGCCCATTAGAGAGGCTTAATCAACCAATTCTCCTTTTCTTTACCTCAACCTGAGATCATTGAGCTCTTTTCACAAGTGTGTGCCAAACACATCTCATCTACCTTGTGGGTCCAAACATTCTGCACATTTGACAAAGCTTTCACCATGGCTAGGAAGCTTGAACTCCGTGCTGTCAAAGAAAATAAAATCAAATTGTGAAGTAAAAACCCCAACGCCAAATCAAATGACCCTTCCTCCAAATCTTCTTCTTCCAATCCCAAATCTAAGGGATCAACAAATGCTATAGTCGTTAGACCATCATCTTCAATAACAACCAACCAATCTAAACCTTCCACATCTCAAAGTATTACACGACAATTCCAACAATGATACATACAGTGTCAATATACTCCACTAGGAGAATCATATGCATCCGTGTTGGATAAACTTGTCAAACAGGGAGTCCTCAATCTCTCCTAAATTTGACCACCACCTCAATTTGATCCTTCGCGTGCCATCCCTACATGGTATAGGGAGAATGACTCCTGCAATTATCACTGTGTCAAAGGCCATGACATAGACAATTGTAAGACCCTCAAGAATATCATTCAAGACATGTTAGATAAAGGTGATCTTGTCTTGGATAACCCAAACATGCCACCTAACCAAAACATAGACATCTTTAGACAACCTTTTTCTAACCATCTCCCTAGCCAAAACAACGTGCAGACCATGGCCGATGACTCACAAGAGCGTAATATATGCATAGTCAACACAGTCTCTCCTTTCATGCCTAACCAACCTCTCTCATAGTCTGAAGAGGTTAGTCAACCCATTGGTCCATCACAGGAAGAAGAGCCTTCTTCTCCCACTTCTCTTCCATAGGTGGATAAACCTTCTACTCTTATTAGTTCCCCATCGACCTCTCTTATATTGGAGGATGCTTTGACCATACCAACGCCACTAGCCCCACCTTCATCCTTCCTACTACCAATGGAAGACCTTACCTTTCCTGTTCCTCAACCACAAGTAGAAGGCACAATCATCCCTGCCCTTTATCCTCTTGAGGAGTCACATTCTCCAATTCCTTCTCCACCAAGAGAAGAACCTGTCTCTTCACCTACTTTGATCGAAGACGATCCAGTTATGGCTCTCTCACGCCTTGGGTCAGAGATCGCTGCATCTAACACATTTTCGGTCTCATAACCACCCACATCTTCTGAAGAACCAAAACCTCATCCAACATCTTCCAAACCATTCTCTCGATTAGTGGAAAAACTAGGACTTCTCCATTTGAGGAAATTAGAACATGAGGCATTATGGGAGCAACTCAAAGCTCCTCACCTTACAGGTCCTGTCTCATCTCATACTGTTGACCCTCCTATGACAAAATCTCCAAAAGTCTCCAACAAGGACCAAGCTTCTATTTCCAAAACTCAACCATCCACATCTGAACCTAAACCCTCACAAACATCTACCATATCAAAACTGATTAAATCCCTTAGAGTTCACCCCATACCTAACCTCACTCACCCGCAAGTGAAGGTAGACTTGAACCTTGCCTCGCACAAGAGTAGTCCTCAAACCAAACTAAAGAAGGATACTAAACCATGGCGGTGAACTCCTCCTCCACCATCATCATTGCCCTCCATTTTGGGGCCTCATCCTTCTACCATAATAGGAGTCCTCCCTACTCCAACCCCTAACCAAAACAAGTTACCTCCATTACTCCCTTTACCCACGACAAACCTACCTCTGAAAAATTTGGTACCCCTCATAAAGAAAGTGTTGACTACACGAGTGGCCGCACCACCAACCCAAAAGGTGGTATGGAAATCTCCTTCAACAACTCCCAAACAAAAGTCATCAACACCTAGTGCATCAACAAGCACGGACCCCTTAGTAGGTTCGTATGCTTTGATACTGCGCTGACTTTTGCAAACTTCTAGCATCACTCTTCCACCTATTAAACCATTTCAACCTCTCAGATCAAAACTGTCTTGGTTCGATGACACTAAAATTTGCCTATATCATCACACACTGGGACATGATACCGAGAATTGTTGTGCCCTCAAAGTTGTCATTCGCCAATACATGGAAAAAGACACCCTTCTTCTTAAGGATACTATCAACAAACCTTTGATACCATCTCATGTCTCTCAAACCTCTTCACCTTCATCAGAATCTCATCAACAGACTATGGTCCCTTCACCTCCCTTGCCCCCTCTATTCGAAATTAACACCATCAATGTGGACACTAGGTCACAAAAGGATAAAGCAAAAGAAAAAGCTGCTATTCCTTAGACCTACCCATTTGTCAAACCGCCTCAACCACCCAAACCCAAAATTTCTATCTTGGGTACATCCCAACCCACTTCTTCAGAGGCAATCTGTGATTCTATGGTGAAACAACTTCACCAAACGCCTGTGAATATGACCTTATATGACCTCATTTAAAGCTCTCCCCAACATCATCAAGCTTTAATCAAAGCCTTACAGGCAGTAGAGGTCCAACCTAAGGACCCCCAACCACTAGCTTCCTTAGTCCAATCATTATCTCCCATCGCCTCCATTACCTTTAGCGATTCTGAAATTCCTACCTCAAACTCAGAAGATCAGGATGCTGCCCTTTTCATCATAGCCTATGTTGATCAAACTCGCATTAAGTGAGTTATGATTGATGGGGGTGCCAACATCAATATAATTTCCACCCATGCCTATGACCAATTAGCCCTCCCAAAGAATTGCGTATCAAAAACTAATGCAATTCTTTGATCTTTTAACGACACCACTGCCACTACCATTGGCACTATCGTCTTACATATTCTTGTTGGCCCACAAATAGTCCCAGAGCTCTTCTACATCATTGAGGGAGAGTTCCAATACAATATGTTATTAGGATGACCTTGGATCCATGCCATGGCTTGTGTCCCTTCTACATTACACCGTTGTGTCAAATTTGAACATGACGGTCAAGTCCATGTCATTCCCGCAGACCCCTCCCCTTTCAAGACATGCAACATGACTTATCGACCCAACGATGTTCTCATTCCTTTCAAGACACCAACCCAAACACCGCCTCCACCCACGAAAGCTTCAACAAGTAAGCAAATGGTGGTCACACCTACACCACCTCCTCAAGTGACAACAAGAGACCCTATGGAAGATATCTTCCAACGTCTTTCACTTGGGGAGTATCATTTACTCACCTTGGACATATTCTAGACTCTTCAAGAGTATGGACAACTTCATCACAGTCCTAGCTATGACCATCGTATTGGAATGGTCATCCCTTATGGTCCTTCCAATCTTCAAACAAATCTCATCTATGGAGGGTAGATCGAGCTCCCACTAATGGAAATCCTCTTTCATCACCTCAACTATTCACATCTGATTTCTCTTTTCTTGGCAATCTGGACTTTGCTCATACCTATCTTTATAGGTGTGCATGGAAAGGCTTTAGCTTTGGGCACTATGAACAAGGCTCCCACCAGCCCATCGAACCATAAAATGATGAGGCCATAAAGAATGCTAAGAAGCGACATGGCCTGGGTTTTGAAGAACCTACTGAAGCTTGTCCAAAAGATGATTTTTCTCTACCCAACATTGACCAACTTGTTGATCTTACAGCCGGTCAGGAGATGCTATCGCTCATGGATGGGTTTTTAGGATATAACCAAATCCTGATTGTGCTAGAAGATCAACACAAGACTACCTTCATCACTTCGTGGGGGACTTTTTGCTATAGGGTCATACCTTTTGGCCTAAAGAATGCAGGTGCCACATATCAACGTGCCATGACTTACATCTTTCACGATCTCCTCCACAAAATCATGGAGGACTATGTGGATGACCTACTAGGCAAATCTAAGCTTCGTTGTGACCATTTAACCATTCTTAAAATAATCTTCACTCGCCTTCTTCAATACAATGTTTGCCTTAACCCCAAGAAATGCATCTTTGGGGTTCTCTCAAGGAAGCTCCTGGGTTTCATTGTTTCTCTCCGTGGCATTGAGATTGATCCCACTAATATTTGAGCTATACTCGAGATGCCACCACTGACCAATCTAAAGCAAATTCGCAACTTGCAAGGGAAGCTTCAATCTATTCATCACTTCATCTCACAACTTTCTGACTGATGTCAACCCTTTCATCACCTCCTCAAGAAGGACGTCTCCTTTAATTGGGATAAGGATTGCCAAGAGGCTTTTGAAGCCCTTAAACACTATCTTGTCTCTCCACCAGTCCTTATTCCACCTAAAGACGACCAACCCTTCTACCTCTACATCTCAACAACAAATCATTCGTTAGGTGCCATGATCGCGCATCGAGATGAACAACACCGTGAGTAAGCGGTTTAATATATAAGCTAAACACTCGTTGATTATGAAACTTGGTATAATCATACCGAAAAACTCTATTTGGTGTTAGTCTTTGCCGCTACCAAACTTTGTCATTATATTCTCAATCACAAATCCTATGTCATCACTCATACTGACCCCCTCAAATACATGCATTCCAAGCCATACCAAAACCAACGTATGGCTCGTTGGCTCATGCTTCTTGCTGAGTTTGACTTGGAATTTATCCAACAAAAATCCATAAAGGGGCAAATGATCACTGACCAACTAGTAGATGCCCCTCTACCTGACAACCAACCTTCTCACCGTGAATTTCTTGATGAATCTATCGCCACACTTTTTATTGATGAAATTTTCTATCAAATGACAATGTTCTTCGACAGATCCAAATGTCAACTCGATGGGGGTGTGGGGGTCATTCTCATCCCGCACAAGGGTGAGCCCATGCCCCTATCTTTCAAACTTGACTTTGAATGTACTAACAACATGGTTGAATATGAAGCCTTAATTTTGGGACTTCAAACCACCCTTTCCTTAGGCATCAAGACAATCAACATCTTCAGTGATTCACAACTAGTCGTCAATCAAATCAACGGTTCATATCTTTGTAAAAATGAAATTTTGCAAAGGTACAAACACTGTGTTGACACCCTGCTAAAATCTTTTGACCATTACCTCTTGCAAACTATTCCTCAATCTATGAATAAGTTTGTTGATACCATGGCTTCTCTCGCCTCCCATATTCCATCTTCATCATCTTCATCAAGAATTTATGTTACGGTACACCGTTTGGCATGACCTTTATATATCTCCACTAATATCAACCTCGTCAGCACCATTGACTCTGGTCCATGGGATGTTTGGTATAAACAACTTGTGGACTACTTAACTTGCTCAATTGTCCCCCCTGATCTCTCTAGCAATGCACGATGAGCATTCGTTAAGAGTACTACTCGATATACCATGCTAGGGGGTCTTCTCTATAAAAGAGGTTTCGACGACCTCCTTCTTTGATTTCTAACCTCTACTAAAGCATCTCATGCCATTAAACAAGTCCATAACGGGATTTGTGGCGGACACTTCAGTGGTAACTCGGTTACGAAGCGCATCGTTTGCCTGGGCTATTATTGGCCCACTCTTCACCAAGACTACAGCAACTATGCTCAACATTGTGTCAAATGCTAACAACACGCTAACTTACTTCACATCCCTAGCCATGTTCTACATGTCGCTCAGGATTTTTGGCCCTTTTCACAATGGGGCTTAGATCTAATCAGTGAGATTAACCCTCATTCGTCTCTCTGACATCAGTCCATTATCACCACAACCGAGTATTTCACTAAGTGGGTGGAGGTTGTTCCTCTCGTCTCCACTAAAGTGGTCAAAATTGTCGACTTCATCAACACCCACATCATCTATAATTTCAGTGTACCTCACAAAATCATCACCGATAATGGTAAATCATTCAAAAACAAAACTGTCCAAAAACTCTGTGACTCATTTGGCATCAAGCTTAGCTTTTCCTCGCCTTACTACCCACAAGTAAATGGGTAGGTTGAGGTTTCCAACAAAATATTAACCAAAATTCTAATGAAGGTAGTCAACGACACTGGAAAGGATCGGCACATTCACATTCCCTTCACTTTGTGGGCCTACCGCACTAGCATCTAAACCCCTACAGGTTCTACACCTTTGTCTTTAGTGTACAAAATAGAGGCTGTCCTACCTCTTGAAGTACAGATACCTTCTTTATGCGTCTCTTTGCATGAATACTTTCTAACGCTGACTTTCATCGAGATCGATTAGCTCAACTTGAGTTACTCGACGAACGTCGTCTTACTGCCCTCAACCATCTCCATGTCTATCAAAATCATATCAAATGTGCTTCTGACAAAAATTTGAGAGAATGAGATTTCAAAATCAGAAACCTGATCCTCAAAGAGAACCAACACATGACCAACATGGAAATAAGTAAACGAGGCAAGTTTGCTCCTAATTGGCTCGAACCTTACATCATAATGCACAAGTATGGATCAGAGACTTATCATTTATCTTCTCTTGAAGGCCGACCCAAACCTGAGCCTCTTAATGTCTTGCATTTATGACCATTCTACTGTTAATCAAGTACTCGTTCACTTGATATTTAACTTGAGCTCATCCCTTGAGCAACCCCTGTCATTTTAATCCTCATTCCTTTCAACCCTATTCCCCTACACAAACACTATGTAACCCTTTTATAAAGTATGAATGCTTTGTCCTAATAAAAGGAAACCCTTAAACTTCTATAGTCTTGTCCATGACTAAAAATTCTATCAAAAATAAATTGGGATGTCAAAATATCAAAAGGTCATAAACTCTAAATGCAGACTGCTCCCTCGAAGGATAGCTGCATCATCATTGCTATTGCTAACAGACTGCTCCCTCGAAGGATAGCTATTCAAAACCCTTAAAAATATATAAAGCAAAAATATAGACCACTCCCTCGAAGGATGGCTATGCCTAAAAATCATTGCTACAAACAACACTCTCTCAGAAGCTTCCCGCATCGGTTAGCTTCACAAATGACCACAAAACAAAATGACATCCCTACGTAGACTTCCCATATTGATCAGTCTACCAAAAAAAAAAGTGTCATGGACTTGACTTATAGTTGTTCTCAGGTTCTCCTATAAAAAGGGGCAAAGTTATCCCTACTAAAAAAGGGTTACCCTATCCTAACATATCACATCACCTACTCAAGGGATTTTGAGCTCTTTTTAATGTCAAAGTGATTCGATTAATTCTCTAACACAACCAATGGTCAACGACGTAATGCATGAATGGGGATTTTGTTTCTAAAACCCCCTACCTATGCTATCATTATGGTCCTTGTCCATGAATGGGAAAAATGCCTTTCAATTCCTCCATACCTTTGTCACATTCAACCAAATCATTTGCCAACCAAACCAAACCAACCAAATCTTTTTCAGACCACTAATGTTCTCATAGCCTATTCACACTAGTTTCTATGGAAACCAATACACATGGAAACTATCAACCACACAATTTATGTCAAGCATAAACCATTACTTGCTGAAGCATAAATCGACTCATTTCATTTTTAGCATACACCATCATGGAAAATTGCTAGGGATGAAAAACCACAACCAATGTTACAAAATACACCATCACCCAATATGGAAAAGGCTGTAACATCATCTTACCCTTATCATTTCAAGCATGTACCCTCAGACATATGGGAAGTGCTAAACCATTATCATGAACAAATGACTACCAACCTCTATGACTCTTCTTCCCTTTTGGGAGAACTACATCAACATGAGGCCCTCAAAATAGGGGCCATGTAGGCAGCACTCAGTTGACATGGGGTCTTCTGGGGTTGGCTCGGCCATTCCTTCATCACATGCCAATCACATATTTCCACAACCATTAACATTATCATAAACAAATCACATTAATTTCTATGGACCAATTAACAACCAAAACACAAACCAATGTTATCGCATACATCATTAACATCATCATTCACATCATAATCATCAAACATCATCATCATAATCATTTGCATCATAATCATTAACATCATCATAAACATCATCACATTAAGCATACATCATTAAAACATATGAAAAATTTTAAAACATTAACATCCATAACAATCTATAACACATCAATAAACCAAAATCTCATCATATATATATGTATACATCAATGTTTACAAAAGCACATGTGTCTCTCTCTCAAAAATCAAATACATCTCCATCAACAATGCACAAGCTGGTATATACATAATGCCAAAAATCTTCAAAAGCTGTGGCTATGGTGGTGGTGGTGATGGTCGTGATGACACTGTATCATCCCCACCCTCTGATCGTCACCGTCTGTGAGAACTTGAGGTAGTCGCATGAGACATCAATCTCTAACAACTTAGCTCAGCTCACATATCTGAGTATCACTATATCTGAGGAACCCCCCTGATGGCCCCCTCATAATATGTGATCTCATCTAACACATTATTGTACCTAGATATAGGTACAGTCTATAGTGGACCCATCAATCCTAAAGCCATGCCTTAGACTAAACCCTGTGGCTGTGGCTATGCTGGTTGCTAGGACACTAACTGAGCTAGCTCCTGAGCTGACTATTGTGGTGGATGCTAAATAGGGCCCTGCCCTCTAAAAATCTATCCCGTTAAAGCCTGTGCCTGGGCTGTGGCCAACTGCCCATACAAAATGGTGACCTACCCTATCAAAGTAGCCACTTGACCTATCAAACCTACCACTTGCCCCTGTAATCCTATGACCTAGCTCTCCAAAATGGTCACCCATCCTCATGCTGCATCCCTCTCCTAGATGGCAACATCCCTCTCCTATCTCACAGTGTCCCTGTCCCTGGTGACTACCTGTAGATCAGGTTGTGGTCCTACCTACACACCTGTGTACTACCCTACCCACCATGCTGAGTAGGCCTCTATGTATCCTGGATCTGCTATCCCAAGACCTACCAATAACTCCTCAAAAATAGGCCCCTCTGTCTCCTCTGGCAATGGGAGTGACACCTTAATGTCGTCTTGCCTGTACTATGGGAAGGTGGGTGGCACATCCTGTCATAGCCCATACTTGCATCACACTCTCTCCATTGGCACCCTCTCAAGCTCGCTGGCTTATCTACCCCTGACCCATCTCAAGCTCTACACCCCAACTAGCTGCTCTGCCTAGTTTCTAAAGGCTAGATACACCAGGTATGGTCTCCAAATGATATCTACTAAGATCAGGGCCTCTAATACCCCTCTGTAGTAGTTGATGTCCCTGACTACTCCATCCACCTGCATCTGCACCATTACCTCATGTCATCCCCTGAATCCAACTCTGAAGCTAGCCTAGATAGCAACTGGCAAGCTGAGAGGTCGTGTGACCACAATGTGCTCATATGCCTAGCAATATAGGAGGTGGCCCAAACACAAACTATACCACCACCACCGACTGATCCCCCATAGCTCTTTATACAACTGTGCCAAAAAGATAGGCACCCATGCAAACACTGTTTATATCTCGAGCATCTCTGTCAAAACTCCAATCATAGCAATTAGGAATCTACCTCCCTCTGCATCAGGAAGCATGTAGACTATGATGCCGATCATCATCAGGATGGCCAGTTGATGTGCATCCTCATCAGCAGCATACAACGGCTCATATGCAAAACTGGCTAAGTGGTAACTCACCTCAACCGTGTGCTCTCTAAACAATGTCACCATCTAAATATTGTGTGCCTCTCTTAAGCATGCATATAAGTCTGCTCCATGTACGGGTAGCCACAAAATCTGGTACACATCCTCCAGAGTCACTGTCAGCTCTCTTGTGGGCAAGTGAAAGGTGTTGGTGGAGTGATCCTACTGCTCGATCAAAGCCACCATGAGGCTCACATCCCTCGCTACTTGGTAGTAGCACCACATCCCGCCTAGTCCTACAAGAGTCATTTGGGCCCACTCCTTATTGGTAATGTCTCGATGCATCTGTGTCAGCAACATCAGAAGCTGATCTCATAGCATCAGTGTCTTCCTCGCCTACATCTAACCAATGCACATAGAGCCCATGTTAACAAACCATGACCACTCTTCCCTTTTAGGAGAACTACATCAGCCTGAGGCCCTTAATGACTAGGGCTATGTAGGCAGACTCAGTTGACATGGGGTCTCTTGAGGTTAGCTCAGCCATTTGCCCATTCCTCTACCCATTTGACCATCTACCTATACCTATATGCCTATCCCTACACCCGAGAAGCCCTCAGCATGGCTTCGACCCTTCGACTTGATAATTTTCAAAATCTTTTCAACCTAGCAGCCACCGATGTCAGTTGCTGGTTGGCTGACGTTGGTGAACCCACCACCGTCGGTGACTGGTTCAGCCCTAGGGCCAAATGGGGTGAGGCCTAAAAATTAGGGCTTCCCCATTTTAAAGCCATTTCCCCCCAAAACCCTCCTAAACCTACCTAAAATGACCTACCTAGCCTACCCACCCTCCTAACTACCCTTCCCCCTCGATTTACAGCTAAAAACACTAAAAATTCAAAAAACTAAAACAAATTCAAAAACAAACCAAAAAATCAAATTGAACCTCCTACCTCATCTCATCATCACTGTCGAGGTGGTACGATGGGTGCCACTAGTGGTGGTCCTCCCATGGGGCCTCCTCCACCCTCTACCATCTCTTCTACCTTAGCTTCTCCATAAACTCTTGCTGGCCCACAACTGCCTCTTCAACCTCCAATCACTCTCCACCTCACTCCCTTTCTCACCCAATCTCGCTCTCACACCTCGTGCTACTGTACCAATCACCTAGCAGTCACTTTCCCTCAATCAAACCCAGAGCTCACTTTTTCAATTCTTCAACAGTGACAAATGACTTTTGGTGGGCTACCAATCCAATTTTGTCAAATTTGGCATGCCTTCGATGTCGGCATAAGCATGTGCTATCCGCTGATGTCGACCTATTTTGACCGATGTCAGCCTATTTTTTTCACTGACATCAGTTTTATAACTGACATCGATGGAGTTAAAACATCATTCTTCCTTCAAAATGACCATAATCATGCCCACACCAACCAGCCCTCCTAGTAGCAGTCATCTTAGACTCCTCTTGGGGCACACTTGAGATCACTTTTATCTCAACCTGACTCGACCAATGACCTTGGCGTTCACGACTATCTCCTCTAACCATGACCACTTTTGAGACAGCTCTACCTTGGTTGTTTTGATTACCTATGTTACCTCACGACTAGTTAGCAAATTGTCCACAACCCTCACAAGTATCAGATCACGCTCCAGTTGATCCCCACTACTTGTGACTTTTTTGTGTTTCCCAAGAGCACTTCCTGAGCCCAGGATACTTGGAACACGATGACCATTAGAGCTACAGCTTAGATCATTTAATCCAATCAACTATGACTAAATGCTGGGGACTAGTTTTTTTGATTTTAGCACTCCTTAACCTTTGACCATGATAATTTGACCTACCTATCACGTGAAGTGGTATAGACCCAATCCCACCCTTCGGAGCGTTCACACTCAAACTTCACCATTTCCATCCACTATTTATCAAATCAACACCCAATATTAGGTTCCCTTCCCTCGACTCCCACTTTGAGGGGGGAACACCTCATCCCATCTTTGGGGCAATTTACTCCTATTTTTGTCTTGCAGTTCGTCAAGAACAACCAACAAGACAAAAAGGGGCAAATGTAGACACCAAAATAGTGTCAAACCCCCTAGTCCCTTTCTAACTTCAACATGCCTAACCTATGTTTTATTAATTTAAAATACTTATTTTAAATTAATAATTCCCCCTCAACACCCCACCTTGGATACCTCCATCACTCTTTGGCTAATCTTGATTGCCTAAACCCCATTTCAACTCTCCCACTAACCTCTCACACCTATTTAATCTGCTGTTAGACCATTTTCCAATGACAATTAACCCTGGCAATTGGAAGAATGGGCAAAAGGCTAAAAATAGCCTCTTTTCCCATTCTTTAGCTACCGATGTTGGTCAACAATCGGCCAACGCCGGTGGTATCACCGATGTCAATTTATTTAAAACTAAAATCTGACCTCCATTGCAGCCCTCGGTGAATGTGAATTCTCTTGCTCTAGGTTCTAAGTTCTCTTGCTCCTCGACTCCTTAAAGGGATCAGCATCCCAATAGTACTCTCTAGGCTCAGGAACTCTGCATCAGTCACTCCACACTGGATTGAAGGTTGCACAAAATCTCCCATATTAGCCATAACGAAAATAGGGCTTCTACACTTCTGCTTCTCCATCAAGAGCTAAGTATTTATACTAGTTTTTATTTCAGTACTCTTAGGATACATTAGTAATCAATCCATTGTCCATTTCTAAGCACTGTTGACACAACCCAACCTGTTCTTCCTGGAAAGGCTGAAAAGCCTTCCCTCATCTTTATCTCCCTTTCACCCCTGTCCTCTATCTAATCCCCTTTTTAGGCCATACTCTCTACCCTACAAATCCCACACAAGCCATTAAAATCCCACATACATCCTAGATCATTCTGGTGATCACAAATAGACCCGAAACTCATCCAAAGCCCATTACCCCCACCAACATTGGTCTCCAGGCCTATTGCCCCCACCGACGTCATCGGCCTAACCGACACTGGTAACCTTGACCAACTGACTCTGGTAGGACTACTGACGTCAGTGACTATGGAAGACAGATTTTAGAATACAGGTATGCATTATCTTTATTTATTTTGTTCAGTCTTTCACCATTTCTCTTTTTAGCAACATTTTTTTTTCAACTAGTGGACTGTCATCCCTCCAGGAAGTCTTTGCACTTCTGGAACCGAGCTTTGCTTGGCAATCCTCCATCTATCTGTCTAACATTTTCCTTGTTTAAGTCTTTCTTATCTACAGGTGTCATCCTCCACAGCCAAAGAGGAGCTCCTTCAGTCATCTGGATACGGTGCACAAACTTCATCTGGGTATCATCTAACCCCTAACCATTATTCTTAGTTTCTTTCTTTCCTCTAAATGTAAACAAAGCAAAAATAGTTAGAAATAGGTGCCTTTACTCCATTAACCCTTTTACAATGCAAACATGGATTTATATAGTTTTTACCAATGATCGGTAAAAACAACTAATCCTATAACCAACTAAATACGGGAAAACAACCCATAAAGTAATTCTAATTAATAACTATAAAACATTAAAACTACCTAATAAATAAACTAAGTTTATTTTATGGGGGTGTCTTTACTAAAAGATGCATGCCCCATTTACAATAATTAATTATTTTCTACCAAAAATCTAACCTAACGTTAAGACTTTGGAACAAGTCCTAACAAACCCCCCTATGATCCAAAGTCAGGTCTTTGGACACATACCAAGCATTTTTCTAAATTTTTTAAATTTGATTCTATCAAGGGGTTTTGTGAAGATATCAGCTGTCTGATCGGTAGTTGGGCAATATATTGGATCAAGAGTTTTATTTGCCACTAGCATTCGTAGATAATGGTATTTGACATCCATATGTTTTATTTTGGCATGAAACACTAGATTCTTGGACATCTTGATTTCACTCTAATTATCAATGTGTAACTGTGTAGGAGCAAACTAAGAAACCTGAAGATCTTCAAGAATATGACAAAGGTAAACAATTTCTCTAGAAGCATCCCATGCTGCAATATACTCTGATTTTGCTGATGAATTTGCCACTGTATCCTGCTTCTTACAACACCAAGCAATGGCAGCTGAACCCATATGCATAGTGTATCCTGTGGTTGACACTCTATCATCCACACATCCACCAAAATCTGCATCACAATATCCAACAAGTTTGAAGTTCTTGTTGCAGTGGTATTCAAGGCCATATGTTTTCATTCCTTGAAGGTAACGAAGTACTCATTTTGTTGCATGCCAATGAATTTCTCTAGGCTCATGCATAAACCTAGATAAAATTCCAACTAAAAATGAAATATCGGGCCTGGTAGTCATCAAGTATATCAAACCTTCCACTAATTGTCTATATGTGGTGCCATCAAAAAAGGCACTGCTATCATCCTTAGACAATTTTAAGTTACTTTCCATGGAAGTGAGGGCAGGTTTGCAATCACTCATGCCAAACCTCTCTAATAACTCAGAAATATACTTAGTTTGTGAAATGAAAATATTATGCTCTTTCTGAGTTACCTCTATGCCTAGATAGTAGTGAAGAAGTCCAAGATCTGTCATCTCAAATCCATCTTTTAATTCCTTCTTCATAGACTTGTTATGGTTTTCATCATTACCTGTAACAAACAAGTCATCAACATAGAGAACTAGTATCACCATTTTCTTACCCTGCACTCAAAAATAGAGAGTATCATCTGATTCACTACGATGAAAACCAATGGATTTCAAGTATGAATCCATTTTCTCATACCAAGCCCTGGGTCCCTGTTTGAGCCCATACAAAGCTTTTGTCAATTTACACACTTTGTGTTTAGTACCCACCTATTCAAAACCCTAAGGTTGTTTCATATAGACTTCTTCCTGTAAATCACCATTTAAAAAAGCACTTTTAACATCCAATTGATGTACTTTCCAACCATTTTGTGCTGCTAAGGCAAGTACCATATGAATAGTGTGCCATTTGGTAGTTGGTGCAAATGTTTCCTCATAATCAATACCTTCTTGTTGTGCATATCCTTTGGAAACAAGTCATGCCTTATGTTTATCAATGGAGCCATTTGATTTATACTTAGTCCTATAAACCCATTTACATCTGATGGGTTTAACATGTGGAGGAGGATCAACTAAAACCCATGTATTATTGTTAAGTATGGAATCATACTCACATTTCATTGCTTCTTGCCAAACATGTTTAGTAGATGCCTCCTCAAAAGTGGATGGCTCAGTGGAAGAAGTAGTAACAACCATAGCATAGTTCACCTATTTTTGAGAATTCTTAGGCCCTATTAAACCAACTTCATCTGCTGTCAAGTTAGAAAAAGTAATTTAAGCCCATTTTGGATACTTAGACAAATTATTCAAATTAGGGACTCCATAATTCTCATTAGGTGCATTATTAGATGGGGGACTTAGAGAATTTTCAACAATTTCTAAGTCATCAACCTGTGAACTTGTAGATGGAGAGGAAAGTGAAGGAATTTGAGTCTCATACCAAAACTTCGAAGAGTTATCTCCATTATTCAAACCCTTATCTCTTTTTGCATTTTTCCTCTCTAATCTATCAAGTTGAGAATCAATCTCTGTAGTGTTCATAGTCTCAAAATCATCAAATATTACATCTCGACTCACTATGAATTTGCCTGAATCCTATGCAAGCAAATGAAACACCTTTTTATCTTCAAAATAACCAATAAAAATACATTTTCGACTTCGTGGTTCCAACTTAGTTCTATGTTTAATAGGAACCAAAGCAAAACAAAGACATCCAAACACTTTCAAGTGTTTAAATTTGGGTTTAAATCCATACCATGCCTCATATGGAGTTTGTCCCAAAAGTGCAACTGTGGGGGACCTGTTTCTCAAATACACTGCAGTACCAATAGCTTCGGCCCAAAATTTATCATCAAGCTGTTTATAGTGCAACATGGCACATGCTGTGCCTTCTAAAGTTCTATTCATTCATTCAGATACTCCATTTTGTTGTGAAGTATAAGCATTACTATATTGTCGATGAATTCCATGTTCTCGACAATAGTCTAAAAATTCATTAGAGGTATACTCACCTCCATTATCTAAACGAAGAGTGGCCAAATGTGAACCTGTTTCTTTTTCGACTAAGTGTAACCAATCAACAAACTTAGTGAAAACTTCATATTTGTTTTTCATAAAGAATACCCAAGTCATCCTAGAAAATTCATCAATAAACAAGACAAAGTATCTACACCCACCAATGGATGACTTTTTCATGTCACATACATCACTATGAACTAACTATAAACATCTGTTAGCTCTCCAAGATGACTGTTTAGGAAATTTTTCCTAATTTTGTTTACCCAAAACACATGACTCACAAAGAATACTATCTTTGCGAAAAGTGGGCAACCCATTCACCATACCATATCTCTACAAATCCACTAAAGAGTGGATATTCAAATGTCCATAGCAGGGATGCCGTAATCGCTGTGTAGACATAATACCTGTACCTATGTCAATAACTGCTGCAAGTTCTATATTGGGAGGAAGCACCTTACAATGTAATCTAACCAAGTTTCCATCTTCATATCCTGTATACATGGTTTTATAATTATCCTTCACTAAATTGATGTAAATGAGCCCATTTTCAAGCACAATTTGATAACCTTTCTTTCGAATAGTTACCAAAGAAAGTAAGCGTTTCTTCAATGTGGGAACATACCAAACATCCTCCAAGTATTTTATAGACCCATTAGGAAGAAGAATTTGAATAGAACCAAGTCCTAGTGGTGTATGCATAGACTTATTTGCTAAGGCAATTGGAGAGAGAGAAGCTTCCTTATATGACCAAAATAAATCTCTCCTAAATGTCATGTGTTTGGTTGCTCCTGTGTCTAAAACCCATACATCTGTGAGCTCATCTCTAGCCTCATATTCAATATAATCAATGTGCCCCAAAGTAGTGAATGCAAATTCAGGGGAAACATTACTAGATTCATCATAGTCATGATCAACATACTGAGTAGAGTTAGTCTTAAACACTTTTTGTGGCCTCTGAATTTTATCGAAAGGAATCCTACATTGTGAGGCAATGTGACCAAATTTTCCACATCTATGACATTGAATGTCTGATCTACCTCGACCTCTGCCCCTAAATGAATTGTCACCATGTCCTCGATCACTTGTTTCATGTGAATGTGAATGGTTAGATTGTTGATTATTTGAATGAACCCTACCTTTATTTTGATATCTGCCTCCTCTATAACCTTGACCCCCTCTAAAACTATTTCCTCTATTGTTTTGATGCCCAGATGAAGATGAACTAGGATTTGACTCTAAAACATGGGCTTCTTCAGTTTTCTTGGATTTATTGGGTAGAGAGAGGTCATGTTAGATGAGCAACTCAGCCAACTTATCAAAGGTGATGCATGTGATCTTGTCAAAGACATGCAACATTTCAACAAAATTCCTATAGGACCCTGGTAGTCCTTTCAAAGTAGCAGTAACTATGAGGTCATCATCTAGTTTTCCAAAACTAGCCTTAGTGTACTTAGTAGTGATATTTTTCAACTTAGACATATATTCTCCCATATCCCCATCTTCATATAATGACAAAGTAAACAACTGCATATGAATATCTATCTTCTTATGCTTAGGTTTCTTATCATACAAATCTGACAATGTTTTCCATGCAGTATAACTATGAGGATAATTTTCAATATGAACATACGTATCATGAGTAAAAAAACATTTAATGAGAGCTAAGGCCTTAAAATCATGCAAATTGAAAATATCTAATTTAGCCTACTCTGTTGGTAATGTGGGATTTTCATTCTTAACAATATCCCATAACTCATTAAAAACTAGTGAAGCCTCCATCAATCGTTTCCAATCTAAATAATTGGAAATTGTTAATCTATCACCATCTGAAAGCAAATTTTGAATTTTTGGAATTTTTAAATGAAAGCAAGTGTAGTAGAGAAATGTGAGACAAAATGTGAAAGAAATAAAACAAATATCACACTCACTGCATAAGACATTGCTCCTACGGGGTTTTGCACTTAACCTCCGCGTAGAGCGTAAAATAAAAAATAAGTATTTTTGATCGGTTTTGCACTTAACCACACTAAAAATCAATGATTACACCTTATTTGACCAAATTACAACCTTATTTCACCAATTACACCCTTATCTCACCACAACAATGCAAAAGAAATATGATTGAATTCTGCCCCTTTTTCGAAAATTTAAATAACACAATACAATAAGTATGTGTTTTACAATATTCTGAATTTAAAAAAGAGAATATTTCTTTTTCAAAAAAATCATATTCCAAACCAAAAACAACTTTCTCCAAAAAAAAGGGATTTGAACCCTTGACCTTCTCCTTTACAAGCTTCTAACAAAATAAGCTTAACCAATTGCTCTAAGAGCATTTATAGAAAATTATACTCAGAAATTTCTATTTGTACTAGATTTAGTGTATGAGGGAAAATAAAAAAAATTTACATATGAGTAAATGTATTTAAATTTTTCATTTTTTTTTACAGCCTCTCTTTCAAGCTTCTCCCGGGTGGGCCCTCCACAGCAAATATTTGAAACAAAACTATAGAAACATCAAAAAAATAGTTTCTAAAATTTATTCCAGTGACATTCTTCCCTGTGATGCCATGGCAGCTCTGAGAATTATTTTCACCTGTTTTCTCTCACCTACAGGCCATACAAATCCGTATAAGCATGCTAAAACATATTTTGACTGAGTTTTGGCAGATTTTTAAAGTAATTTTTTGCATGGAATGGATTCCAAATGAACCTGGACATTGGAAGGTCATATAATAGGCTGTACAAGTGCAAAAAATTTCCATATTTTCAATATGAATGTAAACACAAGGGTTTTAATGCCACTTGCAGATGTTTTAGACATTAAAAAGCCTGAGAATGAATAGAAATAACAAAGGCAGCCATGAATGGAGATTTTTAGAGGTTTTCCACAGAAAATAGGCCGTACAAATCTGATTTTGGTCAAAAAAATAATGAATTTGATAACATTAAATGCTAAAAATTCATTTTTTATGCCAAATGAGGAGTTTTAATAGAGGAAAATGGAGTATGAATGATCAAAAAAGATCAGACTGTGGTAAATGGAAATATACAGGTTTAAATATAAATAATATTTGAAAAATTAAAATAATTTAATAATTTTTCAAAATATTTAAACCAAGACTATATGGCATACCTTATTTTCATGCCAAATGATATCACGTGAAATGATTTTTCACCTTCCTCCTTCAAATTCACCGTGCTTCCAAAATAACCATGCTCTGATACCACTGATAACTCTAGAATCAAAATAGGTTGAACCTTGTCCTTGCTTAGTGCGAGTGCACAAGTATTTTATTAATAATTCAAAAAATCAAGTACATAAGGGTGCCTTTACTCCGTTAACCCTTTTACAATGCAAACATGGATTTATATAGTTTTTACCAATGACCGGTAAAAATAACTAATGCTATAACCAACTAAATATGAGAAAATAACTTGTAAAGTAATTCTAATTAATAAATATAAAACATTAAAACTACCTAATAAATCAACTAAGTTTATTTTATGGGGGTGTCTTTAATAAAAGATGCATGCCCCATTTACAATAATTAATTATTTTCTACCAAAAATCTAACCTAACGTTAAGACTTTGGAACAAGTCCTAACATGTCTACAAATAGTACAGGGTTGACTGGGTCGATCCAACATAGTGAATAGAGGCTAGAAAAAGGTACCACGTCGATTGGGTTGACCTAGTACAATAGATAAGGAAAATTAATAAGCCTATAACAAATTGTGAATTAAAAAAAGAAAATTTTCCAATTAATTTGAAAAGAAATAATTGAAGGGAAAAAAATAGTCAATTGGATTAATGTTAGACAATCCAATTGAGGCACATAACACAAAACCTTGTACCAACATTAGCTAATGCAGGTTTTCACAATATAAAATACAATTGAGTAAAGAGCAAGTAATCAACTTAAAAAGTAAATATCTAACTAATTGGTCAACCTGAATGTTTATTAGATATTAGAATATGTTTTTAAATGTTATGGGAAGTTGGCGATAAGCAAGGAACTATAAGGCAATCTAAGGATAGTTTTAGGTAGTTTGGGTTGAAAGGGATCTATAGTGGTAATGATACAATAATGGTATTAGGGCCTACCTCCTCAATTTAGACACAATATTGATAAGGGTCTTTGGTGTTTAGCTATAATATATCATTAACCACACTTTATACTTGACTAGAACATCAAGTCAGCTTCCCCCTTGGTGATGAAATCCAAGTAGGTTGGCCTTGGGTAGATAAATGTTAAAATGCTTGTTTAGATTTTGTGATTTGGTCATGTGTACATAAAATAGAAAATAGTAAAACTAAATGGTTAATTGAAAAGCACCTAATTAAGATATTTTATCTATTCTAAGCATGTAAGCAATAATAAATGAAAGTGTGAACTAATTACTAGAATATAAGGTTAATTCCCAATTTGAAACAAGGTATAATCTTGATCTAGTCAATAGTGTATGAATAGAATATAGAACAGGGTTGATAGGGTTGATCTTATATTGTGAAATATTGGTATGAAAATGAATAGGGTTGATAGAGTCGGTCCAATTATCTAGACACCACATAGACTATAGAACTAGGTTTATAGGGTCGATCCAGTTAACTATGTAGGGGTGGTTCTAAAGACTACAACTATAAAAGGAAAGACTATAAAGAAAGAGATAGAGAGATAGAAAGGAAACTTGGAATATAAAAGATGCAAAAAATGAAGATAACTATTCAAATAAACTTGATATATGCTTGCAATTTCTACTAAGTGGGTCGACTAGGTCAATCAAGCTTTGTAGAAACTTGTTGCTAAGTGCTTGGAACTGTACAAGGTCAACTAGGTTGACCTAGTATGATAAACCTGATGTATAAAAAAGCAAAGGGTTGACTTGGTTGACCTAATAGTCTAGACTAAATTTTTTAAAAGCTAAAAACTTGTATTAGGTCATCTGAGTTGATCTAATAGCTTGTACATGAAAACCTATGCACAAAAGCTAGAGTTGGGTTGATGTAGTCAACCTAGTATGGAAAATCTATGATAAAAAATAATCACAAAAAAAAAAGAAATAAGGAAATAAATCATGCAAGGGTTAGTTCACATTGAATTCACCAGAATGTATGCAATTAGAAATACATCATGTCTATGAATCAATCATAACTCAGAGAAGATAGAACATACCTATACTTTCGATTGGGAATACATTTATTAAGTGGGAGTATGACTAATATGGGGATCTATTAGACTCAATTAGGGGATCACTTGTCACAATACACCATGATAGTAAGGGTTCCAAAGCCTATAGTCTAACACAATGATGCAATAACCATAAAAGTGTCCTAGGTTTAATGTTTATTCTATATCTAAAAAACAAGAAAGTAAATCTAATCTAGTGTTCACAAAAGCTTGTGGCACAATATGAGAGGTTAGTAAAGAAATAAAAACATGTATAAAAGAATCTCAATTAATCTAAGTATGAGTAAGACCCTAATATATGGAATATAAAAAGTAATATTATTTGAGCCAATACTTATGCTACTTCATCTACTAAAGAGAGGATAACAAAGTTAGAATATACTTACCTGAATGTGAACCCATCAAGACTCAATCTCTCCCTTGGACGAAGGAGATTTGTAAGAGGTTTTTTTGGTTTATAAGGATAAATAATAAAGGCCAAAACATCTAAGACTTATCCAAAAGACTAGATTCTCCAAGTATAAAACCTAAGTTAAGAATCCTCAAGTAAAATGGTGGAAGAGCAGATTATAAAGAAGTGTGGGTGAAAAATAGCTCTTAATTGCATATTGAAATAATGATGAAATTATCTTGTATTTATAGGTAGATCTCACCCTTAATCCTTCTAAATATGTTGGCCATATGGGGTTGACCTAGTTAACCCTATATATTTTCAAGAGATAAATCACTAGGTCCCAAGTTAGGTTAGTTAAAGGGCTAACAAAGATCTCAAGTGAAAATACCCAAAAATAGTATAGGGTCAACCCAATCAACCCTATATAGTAATTAGATGCTAAAAACTATACAAGGTCGTGCCACTCAACCTAGTATAGTCAACTGACAGAAGGGGATCAAGGTGAGGAAAATAGGGATGGAAAGAGGAAAAATATTGGAGGAATGTACAAGGGAGGAGTAATAGCTTAGAGAATGGTTTTATGATCTAGTTGGACTAGTAATAATGTGGTAATAAGAGACAAAAATCTTGTGAAGCACTAAAGGTCTACCTACCCATTTCCTAGTGCACCCCTTAGGGCATGCACTCAGAGAGATTGAGTCTTGATAGGTTCTTACAAGATGTAAAGTGTCAATAATTGATAACAGATAAAATTATTATGTGTATACACTCATCCTCAATAAGATCCAATCTTTGGTAGCTATATTGGTCTTCTTCCTCTGTATAGAAGGGAGGCTCATCATTATAGGCTAGGTCTAACTCATCATGTTTTGAGGCTCTTTACTTGTATGCTCATCAAACTACATCACTTGAGCACTTGAGATGTATCCTTCATCAGCCTCACTCAAGATTTCATCTTGTTCTTCTACTGAAAATGAAGGTTTATTTGACCAACCAAGGTTCAAAACATCACACTTGACTTGCTCAAGGTCTGATTCATGTTCCTCTAGCTCCAACATATTAAGGATACCTTCATTTGACACCTCTTCTTGAAGTGGACCAACCTATTATTATTGGTTTTGATCCTCTTTTACATCTATGTATAATAGATAGTTAGTAGTCCATTTAAGGTCTCCCCCATGTTCATCTTGAGGATTGTCCTCTTATGGCTCCAACTCACTAGTGTCAAAGCCATGCTAAGAAATCTAGTCAAATCCTGATTTCTACTTCTCTGAATGAAGTGGCTTGACTATCATGATTTATTAATTATACACTTGTATTATCCTCTTTAGTCTCACCTATGACTACAAGCTCCTCTTACTCTTTAATTGGTTCTTGGGACACCACAAGTGATACCTTCTTCTTCTTTATGCCTTTCTAAACTAATTTCCATGAGGGAAATGTGTAATATTAAGCCGTCTACTCTTGATTTTGTCTCTCTTCCTTCTTCCTTATCTTTATCTCTAACTCTTTCATTTGCATATCTATATCCTCTTGGAATAGCTTCTCTTTAAGGTGGTTAGGGGATTCATGAATATAAGGAACACAAGAGAGATGGTATGAAATACAAAAGGGTTCTTGAGGAAGGATGGGATCTTGTATCCTAATAATAGGTAGCTCAACAATTGTCCCCTCTTTTATTTTAACTGTCTCTTGGATTGAAACCCAAGAATGGAAGGTTTGATGAATACATGAAGGACCATTCTTTTTTCATTAAATGTAATGCATTTCTCATGTTATGAATGATATGATTAGGGATATATTGACCATACCCCCTTTGTGCATTAAGTTTTATCATGTACCTTTCATAGCTTAAAATCATTTTCTTCCAACTTTAAATGGATTGGTTTGAGGAGTAACTAGGGACATCTTGAGCTTGAGAACACTGATATACTACTTTGGGTGAAGCCATAAACATTACTAATCTAATATAAAGGATGTTGAGGTAGAGAATAAGCATGTTGACCAAAATATTATTTATTTTACATACCAAATAATAATTATTAGGCACTTGGGCTACTTATATGAATTGATAAATACTTGGAGTCACCATTGGTGTTTGCACACATGCCTCAAAAGGCTGGTTGGATGAAGAGAACACCAAAAATCTTGACTCAGTAAACAATGTAGTCCCACTAGACATGCTAAAAAATATTTTGGACTTAATTTTCACCCATGGAGGGGGTTCTTCAAGATCCATGTAACTAAGCTAAAAAATGGGAATAACCCTAGGTTGTGGGTATCTTGTTGTGGTGTTGGACCTCTAGAGAAAGCCAACTTCCTCTTGATGGATAACCTAAACTAATGGGAAAAGGGATAAAGAGTGGGTAAAGGGTTAATAAGAGAGATAAAAAGGTGATTCACCAAATTTAAATGGAACCCTCTCATAGTCATGAAAACACACTAGATCAACACAAGAGAATCCTTGCTAACATAATCTCATAGACTAGCTAATATACATAAGTATTTCATAAACTAGGCTCACCAAGTAATGAATTAAAACAAAGAGAAATTCTAAGATTCACACCAGGTATCCATTAATGGACAAAAATCATGATTTCATACTTGTAAACAACTTGAAAACACCTAAAAATTGGTAAGAAAGAAGGAAAATGGACATGGAATAAATTACTTCATAATGCCATCACGCACAAGCTTGCTAAACACAATTCAAAGGGAAGAAATAAATAAATAAAGTCTTTATTGCTTCAAGAGGTATTTCATACAAATTTTGGTAGGGTCTTTCCTTATCAAATGAGAGTTTCTTGTCTAAAGATATCTCAGAGAATCACTTTTTCAATGGGGAAGAAAATGGGAGATAGAGGAGAAAGGAGAAGAGAGAGTGAGTAAGCAACTAAACTAAGATCAATAAATGAGACCCAACCACTTAAATAGAATCCTAATCACCTTTTGATTGATTAAAACTATTTATTTCTTCCAATTATCCATTCATTATCTCCAAATATATTTTGAGCCCTCTTATTGGCTTAAAAACACACTAGAAGACAATAATTCCTTGAATATGATGAGTCATGATCCATTAAAATGGGAAAGTCCCCAAAGAATTTCAACACTTCATTAAATTCTCCACTTGACTTTCTTAACCTCTAAAATCTCCATCTTCTTAATGAGCTTGTATCACCAATTTTCATCTTGATATGTTATTTACATTATCAGATAATCACTTTGAATTCATTCATCTAATGTCCCTTTAGAACACAATTGTTAGAATCAAAATTTTGCCTTTACTTCAAACGTTGAACATAGATCCACTATAGATGAAAACCAATCCCATTTATTGGTTTTCATATAGTTATAATTTCAATGAATATCCATAGGCTAGGGTTTATTGCTTATGAACAATACGTAAAACCTACATCTTGGAGCTTTTAAGAGCTCTAGCTGAGCTTTAATGGAATCCTAAAAATTAGTAGGGTTTGGTTTTGGTAACGCAAATCACATTTTGATCTCACATTTATACATTTGTCTATCTAGGTGGTGAAATAATTTTTAACTAACATGTTTACCTATGCGGCATTCCCTTGTCATACTATTGCTTATATGATCATTATAAATACAAACACGTGTCATCCTCTCTTTCCCTCCTAGAACCTAATAAAATATGCTCCATTGATTTACTCAAGGGTCTCTTTGGCTTGAATTTCACATTATCCATTAATTTTTTATTGATTTCTATATTGTGCCACTTAGCAACCTTACATTGATCTTTATCTCGACTTTAAAAAACATGACACTTGGTAGTCCCACATGCTTCTTATGTACCCTACTATTAGTTCATGTGATCAAACATGTTTATGCCATATGGTAGCCTTTCATGTAATCTAGGCTCATTGACTTATTAAACTTATGCATACCATAGATCTTCTATACATAGTTGAATGTATGTCATTGATCTTCTTTCTACTTGATTAAACACATGCCATTGATTTGCTAAGTCATCATGATCATGACACTTATCATCAATGTGTTGAATCTCAAGATTTACTAAATTTTTGACCTTGTGATTTTCATTGATATTTTAATCTAATAAAGTGAGGATTTGACACTTGAAAGTACCATATATCACTTCTATTTTCTTAATCCAAATGGCTATTTTTATGGCTTTAACTTGACATTCTCGAGCATGTCCCATACTGCTAGATCATTTTTGAAGGATTATATCTTGATATAGAAAAATCATCAAGACACCAAACTTATATTGGATGAACTTGGAAAAAAATACATCATCTTCATGTAGTTATTTAGCTTTGGTCGACCTCTTAAGTACATTTATCAAATGATCAACCAAACTAACCTATTCATTCTTGCATGATATGCTATGATAGTCTGGTTCCTTAAAATCAAAAAAATCATACTTTAAGCTTTATTAAAGTGTTTCAATAACTTTTAAATGACATGAGATAGGATCATGTAGTTGGTTTGCTCTTTCTACCATCGGATCACTCAAACCCAGAACTCTGCTCAGCTTCTTACCCCATATTTAGGTAAAATTTTGTATGTGGGACAAATTTAGACAACATTTTTCTTAACCCAATAAATAATGAAATAAATCCTTAGTTGTAACACCAAGTGATATTGGTATCAAATAAAAACACCTAAACTAGACCCTAGGATTATAATAAAAATGAGTTGGATGTCATCCAATAAATGGTCCAAAAATTAAGTAATGACTTCCTTGGTCTACAAAGACAAATGGGATATTCAAATGCTAAAATTTTAAACAATAAATTTACCTACCAAAGATAAAATAAAAATTACATTCATCCTTACAATTATCAAGATCCCTCCCATAATAGACTACCTATATTTAGCATTTGTGAAATAGCTCTCCCTAAATAGTGGTGAGTGCATATCATGGTTGCACATGGGAAACTTATTGGTTCAATGGACTAGTTAAATCATGTGGTTTAACACTTGGTTCAGTTAATCAATCCATCAGTAAGTTCATCAGCACACAGCGTTGAATTAGTTTAATCATCGGTTCAATCATTGGTTAAATAACTGGTTCAATGCAAAGTAAGAAGATCGATGCGCAACATTGAACCATTGAACTGGTTTAATGAATGGTTCAAAGTGAATGGTTCAATGCCTTAGTTTAATGGGTTGGTTTAATGAGGTGCCCCCAAAATCAAAGGGCAAGTGCCTTCGTAAAAGGCAGTCCAAGTTCAATAAGCCCTTGCAGAGGGTAGGGAGCGCTTCAAAGAGGCCATGAGGAAACACTTTAGACCTTTCAAAATTTTGTAAAGACAAAGTCCCGAATTCCTTTAGACTTTTTGTCCAAAGGAATTCCTTTAGACAAAAAAGTCTGAAGGAATTCAGAGGAAGGCCGCCACCCAATAGGAAAGTCAAAGGCCCTAAAGCACAGAAGTCAAAAAAGGGTGCCAAAAGTCCTCCTTTCTTCCTATATATATTGGAGACTTGTCATTTGAGAGGGGAATATTCCACATTTTTGTAAGGTGGAGCACTGGCAAAATTTTCACCTGAAATCAATAAACACATTTTTACCTCCATGCTAGTTAGACATCTCTGTGTGTGTCTGAGTGTTGATTTTGTGTCTAGTCATTACTTCTTGATGCTTTCAAAAGTTCAACACCAACACACCTGGTGTCTATAAGGTGCCATTTTTGTAGGTGACAAGAAGATCTGTACTTGGAAGCATAGAGGTAGAAGGATCTACTACACAGTGTGTCTCTTCTATAACAACTATGTTGAATCTCTATTTTTTGTGTATTCCATCAAAGCCTTCCTGCCACTCCCTGTAGTTTGGTCCATTTACCAGTTGAAGTGTATGTATGTGTTTGTATGTTTTAGAGTGTAAGTGTGAGTAGGTCAATCATTTGGTGCATCACCTCCTTTAGAGTAGTTTTTTTCTTGCAATCTTTCTCCCTTTTCATGCCCCCCCATTATATATATATATATATATATATATATATATATATATATATGGACCTCTAAGAAATTTATGTATATATAAATTATAGATAGGGGTCAAGATTCAGGAGAGATATCTTACTATATACTATACTATATAGGGGAGGGGATAGGGGAGGGGAGATCACACACACACACACGCACACACACACACAGATATATGTATATATTTATGTATGTATATATATATATATATATATGTATATAAATATATCTATATATATATGTATATATATATGTATGTATGTATATATATGTGTATATATAAAGTACACAAAAAGAAATATTATGAGATAATATCTATTATCCCATGCCCCATAATATACAATAGATCCCATAGATTTATCTATAATAGAAAGACTTCATGCCCATATAGATTAAGTAACTAGCTAGGGAGAACATCACTTTATATTTATATATACATACATACATATATATATATATATATATATATATATATATATATATATATATATATATATATATATATATATATATATATATATATATATATATATATATATATATGTCTATTTGATATGGTAGGCATTGGCATTTATAGTTATATCAAAAAGTATTCCTAAAGTTTGTGATGTGATGTGATAAGAGAAGAGCAATCCCAACTAAAACCAACCATATATGTCATGTAGTTTCTAATCTAGTCTAATTAGATAAACCTCATCCCTATATATGAATCTAAGGTGAAGGAGACATATCTATGGATTGGGGAAATTTTATAGTTAGTCAACATATGCACCCATCCCTAGTCACTGATAGGATGATATGTAATAGATCAAGAAAGTCAAGCAAGCCAAGGGCCTCTATCTATATCTCTTCCCCAACCCCAAATATAGATTATATAAGAATATATATGTATTATGACCACCTCAACCTATATGGGATTAGGATTTATCATTCAATAGGTAAGTGTGGGTGGTCACCTATATATATCCCATAATTATATAGGGTCGTTGGCCTACCTATAAGTAGGAGAGTTAGCTTATCACCGTATTTATGGGTACCTTGATTATAAAAACAACAACATGATGATGTTCCTTATCCTATCCTATCTTATATATATAGGGTTGGGACCATAGATCAACTAATATTATGGATCAAGTTTCTCCTCCATATACAAAGGTTAGGGTGGGTTTCCCATATATCGATAAGGTAAATTACAAGGGTGAGGTCAAGGTCAAGGGTAAGGGAAATTATTAGATAAGAATGAGATGTGAGGCTTATATATAAGGCTTATCCCTCTCTTCACTCATATTTATTAGTTTTTTAGAGGAGGTACATAAAGTAGAGTAGGCCCCAAGTGCCACTTTCATTATCCACTCTCTCCCACAACTCTGAATAGTTGATCTGTTATGTTCCCCCTAGATATAGATATATGTCAAATGGTCAATATAGCATACTATCCACTAATATATATATATATATATATATATAGTAAGGTTGGGTTTTAGGGATTATATATAGATATGGTTATAGTTAGGTATCATTATTTTTATTGATAGTTCTAGTTATGCTCACTTAAAAGGATAAACGAAGGTGTATACAGATAGAGAGATAGATAAGGAACCAACATGATGGTTATATCTCTTTCAAGAGTTAGAAACCATAAATATTTATAGGCCCTTGACAACCCCTTTAATTTATATGAGGTTTTCTTATAAGGTTGATGGAAATGAATCACATCCAAATATATATAGGGGAGGGAGACCTCACATCGATAGTTATAGTTTCCTTTGGAGATGAAGGCCATGGATATAGATAAGCCCTCACATTTACCCCAACTTCAATATATAGGGTAGATATATAGGAGATAAAGGCCATGACCTCAATTTATCCAATCCACACACACACACACACATAAACACACACACGTAAGATAGGGTCGAGTGCTAATTAAACTATACACATACTGTGTTATGCCTATATATATATATATATATATATATATATATATATATATATATAGGTACTCACACTAAAAACATCTATGATTAGGAGGTTGAGACATATATATTAATTACTAATTATTAATTAGATATGCCCTTTATTTATGAATCCCCTATATATCTATTTGATCGAGTGGTTCACTATGCTATGATATGCATATAAAGATAGAGGCCCCTCAATTTATACAAGTAAAAATAAAGTAGTTCACTATGCTACACTCTACTCACCCCTCGATTTTACTTATATAGATATGGGCATCCTTATCTTAGAGTGCCAATAAATTATATATGTCATGGTACACTCTACTCACCCCTCAACAAAATAGGTATATAGGTAAACTAAATATATATCTATTTTATCTATGAGTGGTTTAATAAAAGTTATGTTTTCATTAGCACACTATAATAAAGTCATAAGATATAGGCTCTCCTTAATTTTTATCTATCATGTTACACCCTAATGGTATAATATAGAATAGAGATGTAACATTATATCTCCACCCATCAGTAATGAGTAAGTCCATATACCTTTCTACATATGAAAAAAACTCTAGATTTGAGTTTGGAGACACTATAGTAGAACAGGGGTGGGTGAGAACCTAATTATAGTTATCCATATAGAGATAATGGCCCT